>OY757017.1:16939302-17278302 GCA_963580285.1 Lucinisca nassula
AGGCATATTGCCCAATTTGAAAATAATTTCACAGGAACGTTCCTTGAGTGAGCCTCTTTCAAAATTGCCTTAATCATTCTGCTCTGTTTAACAAAATGGCCACCAGAGCCAAAAATAGAAAAACCTTTAAATGACATCTCCTCCTAGGCAAATGGCCCGATTTGAAAATAATTTCACAGGAATGTTGCTTGAGTGACCCTCTTTCAAAATTACCTAAATCGTTCCGCTCCGTTAAACAAAATGGCCGCCAGAGCTAAAAATAGAAAAACCTTTAAATGACATCTCTTCCTAGGCAAATGGCCCGATTTGAAAATAATTTCACAGGAACGTTCCTTGAGTGACCCTCTTTCAAAATTGCCTAAATCGTTCCGCTCTGTTAAACAAAATGGCCGCCAGGGCTAAAAATAGAAAAACCTTTAAATGACATCTTCTTCTAGGCAAATGGCTCGATTTGAAAATAACTTCACAGGAATGTTCCTTGAGTGACCCTCTTTCAATTTTGCCTAAATCGTTCCTCTCCGTTAAACAAAATGGCCACCAGAGCTAAAAATAGAAAAACCTTTAAATGACATCTCCTCCTAGGCAAATGGCCCAATTTGAAAATAATTTCACAGGAACGTTCCTTGAGTGAGCCTCTTTCAAAATTGCCTTAATCATTCTGCTCTGTTAAACAAAATGGCCACCAGAGCCAAAAATAGAAAAACCTTTAAATGACATCTCCTCCTAAACAAATGGCCCGATTTGAAAATAATTTCACAAGAATGTTGCTTGAGTGACCCTCTTTCAAAATTGCCTAAATTGTAACGCTCTGTTAAACAAAATGGCCGCCAGAGCTAAAAATAGAAAAACCTTTAAATGACATCTTCTTCTAGGCAAATGGCTCGATTTGAAAATAACTTCACAGGAATGTTCCTTGAGTGACCCTCTTTCAAAATTGCCTAAATCGTTCCGCTCCGTTAAACAAAATGGCCGCCAGAGCTAAAAATAGAAAAACCTTTAAATGACATCTCCTCCTAGGTAAATGGCCCAATTTGAAAATAATTTCACAGGAACGTTCCTTGAGTGACCCTCTTTCAAAATTGCCTTAATCATTCTGCTCCGTTAAACAAAATGGCCGCCAGAGCCAAAAATAGAAAAACCTTTAAATGGCCCGATTTGAAAATAAATTTCACAGGAACGTTCCTTGAGTGACCCTCTTTCAAAATTGCCTAAATCGTCCCGCTCCGTTAAACAAAATGGCCGCCAGAGCTAAAAATAGAAAAACCTTTAAATGACATCTTCTTCTAGGCAAATGACCCGATTTGAAAATAACTTCACAGGAATGTTCCTTGAGTGACCCTCTTTCAAAATTGCCTAAATCGTTCCGCTCTGTTAAACAAAATGGCCGCCAGAGCTAAAAATAGAAAAACCTTTAAATGACATCTCCTCCTAGGCAAATTGCCCAATTTGAAAATAATTTCACAGGAACGTTCCTTGAGTGAGCCTCTTTCAAAATTGCCTTAATCATTCTGCTCTGTTAAACAAAATGGCCACCAGAGCCAAAAATAGAAAAACCTTTAAATGACATCTCCTCCTAGGCAAATGGCCCGATTTGAAAATAATTTCACAGGAATGTTGCTTGAGTGACCCTCTTTCAAAATTGCCTAAATCGTTCCGCTCCGTTAAACAAAATGGCGCCAGAGCTAAAAATAGAAAAACCTTTAAATGACATCTCTTCCTAGGCAAATGGTCCGATTTGAAAATAATTTCACAGGAACGTTCCTTGAGTGAGCCTCTTTCAAAATTGCCTAAATCGTTCCGCTCCGTTAAACAAAATGGCCGCCAGAGCTAAAAATAGAAAAACCTTTAAATGACATCTTCTAGGCAAATGGCTCGATTTGAAAATAACTTCACAGGAATGTTCCTTGAGTGACCCTCTTTCAAAATTGCCTAAATCGTTCAGCTTTGTTAAACAAAATGGCCACCAGAGCTAAAAATAGAAAAACCTTTAAATGACATCTCCTCCTAGGCAAATGGCCAAATTTGAAAATAATTTCACAGGAACGTTCCTTGAGTGAGCCTCTTCCGAAATTGCCTTAATCATTCTGCTCCGTTAAACAAAATGGCCACCAGAGCCAAAAATAGAAAAACCTTAAAATGACATCTCCTCCTAGGCAAATGGCCCGATTTGAAAATAATTTCACAGGAATGTTGCTTGAGTGACCTTCTTTCAAAATTACCTAAATCGTTCGGTTCCGTTAAACAAAATGGCCGCCAGAGCTAAAAATAGAAAAACCTTTAAATGACATCTCTTTCTAGGCAAATGGCCAGATTTGAAAATAATTTCACAGGAACGTTCCTTGAGTGACCCTCTTTCAAAATTGCCTAAATCGTTCCGCTCCGTTAAACAAAATGGCCGCCAGAGCTAAAAATAGAAAAACCTTTAAATGACATATTCTTCTAGGCAAATGGCTCGATTTGAAAATGACTTCACAGGAATGTTCCTTGAGTGACCCTCTTTCAAAATTGCCTAAATCGTTCCGCTCCGTTAAACAAAATGGCCGCCAGAGCAAAAATAGAAAAACCTTTAAATGACATCTCCTCCTAGGCAAATGGCCCGATTTGAAAATAATTTCACAGGAACGTTCCTTGAGTGAGCCCCTTTCAAAATTGCCTTAATCTTTCTGCTCCGTTAAACAAAATGGCCGCCAGAGCTAAAAATAGAAAAACCTTTAAATGACATCTCCTCCTAGGCAAATGGCCCGATTTGAAAATAATTTCACAGGAATGTTGTGTGAGTGACCCCCTTCAAATTTACCTAAATCGTTCCGCTCCGTTAAACAAAATGGCCGCCAGAGCTAAAAATAGAAAAACCTTTAAATGACATCTCCTCCTAGGTAAATGGCCCAATTTGAAAATAATTTCACAGGAACGTTCCTTGAGTGACCCTCTTTCAAAATTGCCTTAATCATTCTGCTCCGTTAAACAAAATGGCCGCCAGAGCCAAAAATAGAAAAACCTTTAAATGGCCCGATTTGAAAATAAATTTCACAGGAACGTTCCTTGAGTGACCCTCTTTCAAAATTGCCTAAATCGTCCCGCTCCGTTAAACAAAATGGCCGCCAGAGCTAAAAATAGAAAAACCTTTAAATGACATCTTCTTCTAGGCAAATGACCCGATTTGAAAATAACTTCACAGGAATGTTCCTTGAGTGACCCTCTTTCAAAATTGCCTAAATCGTTCCGCTCTGTTAAACAAAATGGCCGCCAGAGCTAAAAATAGAAAAACCTTTAAATGACATCTCCTCCTAGGCAAATTGCCCAATTTGAAAATAATTTCACAGGAACGTTCCTTGAGTGAGCCTCTTTCAAAATTGCCTTAATCATTCTGCTCTGTTAAACAAAATGGCCACCAGAGCCAAAAATAGAAAAACCTTTAAATGACATCTCCTCCTAGGCAAATGGCCCGATTTGAAAATAATTTCACAGGAATGTTGCTTGAGTGACCCTCTTTCAAAATTGCCTAAATCGTTCCGCTCCGTTAAACAAAATGGCGCCAGAGCTAAAAATAGAAAAACCTTTAAATGACATCTCTTCCTAGGCAAATGGTCCGATTTGAAAATAATTTCACAGGAACGTTCCTTGAGTGAGCCTCTTTCAAAATTGCCTAAATCGTTCCGCTCCGTTAAACAAAATGGCCGCCAGAGCTAAAAATAGAAAAACCTTTAAATGACATCTTCTAGGCAAATGGCTCGATTTGAAAATAACTTCACAGGAATGTTCCTTGAGTGACCCTCTTTCAAAATTGCCTAAATCGTTCAGCTTTGTTAAACAAAATGGCCACCAGAGCTAAAAATAGAAAAACCTTTAAATGACATCTCCTCCTAGGCAAATGGCCAAATTTGAAAATAATTTCACAGGAACGTTCCTTGAGTGAGCCTCTTCCGAAATTGCCTTAATCATTCTGCTCCGTTAAACAAAATGGCCACCAGAGCCAAAAATAGAAAAACCTTAAAATGACATCTCCTCCTAGGCAAATGGCCCGATTTGAAAATAATTTCACAGGAATGTTGCTTGAGTGACCTTCTTTCAAAATTACCTAAATCGTTCGGTTCCGTTAAACAAAATGGCCGCCAGAGCTAAAAATAGAAAAACCTTTAAATGACATCTCTTTCTAGGCAAATGGCCAGATTTGAAAATAATTTCACAGGAACGTTCCTTGAGTGACCCTCTTTCAAAATTGCCTAAATCGTTCCGCTCCGTTAAACAAAATGGCCGCCAGAGCTAAAAATAGAAAAACCTTTAAATGACATATTCTTCTAGGCAAATGGCTCGATTTGAAAATGACTTCACAGGAATGTTCCTTGAGTGACCCTCTTTCAAAATTGCCTAAATCGTTCCGCTCCGTTAAACAAAATGGCCGCCAGAGCAAAAATAGAAAAACCTTTAAATGACATCTCCTCCTAGGCAAATGGCCCGATTTGAAAATAATTTCACAGGAACGTTCCTTGAGTGAGCCCCTTTCAAAATTGCCTTAATCTTTCTGCTCCGTTAAACAAAATGGCCGCCAGAGCTAAAAATAGAAAAACCTTTAAATGACATCTCCTCCTAGGCAAATGGCCCGATTTGAAAATAATTTCACAGGAATGTTGTGTGAGTGACCCCCTTCAAATTTACCTAAATCGTTCCGCTCCGTTAAACAAAATGGCCGCCAGAGCGAAAAATAGAAAAACCTTTAAATGACATCTCTTCCTAGGCAAATGGCCCGATTTGAAAATAATTTCACAGGAACGTTGCTTGAGTGACCCCCTTTCAAAATTGCCTAAATCGTTCCGCTCCGTTAAACAAAATGGCCACCAGAGCCAAAAATAGAAAAACCTTTAAATGACATCTTCTTCAAGGCAAATGGCTCGATTTGAAAATAACTTCACAGGAATGTTCCTTGAGTGACCCTCTTTCAAAATTGCCTAAATCGTTCCGCTCCGTTAAACAAAATGGCCGCCAGAGCTAAAAATAGAAAAACCTTTAAATGACATCTCCTCCTAGGTAAATGGCCCAATTTGAAAATAATTTCACAGGAACGTTCCTTGAGTGAGCCTCTTTCAAAATTGCCTTAATCATTCTGCTCCGTTAAACAAAATGGCTGCCAGAGCCAAAAATAGAAAAACCTTTAAATTACATCTCTTCCTAGGCAAATGGCCCGATTTGAAAATAAATTTCACAGGAACGTTCCTTGAGTGACCCTCTTTCAAAATTGCCTAAATCGTTCCGCTCCGTTAAACAAAATGGCCGCCAGAGCTAAAAATAGAAAAACCTTTAAATGACATCTTCTTCTAGGCAAATGGCTCGATTTGAAAATAACTTCACAGGAATGTTCCTTGAGTGACCCTCTTTCAAAATTGCCTAAATCGTTCCGCTCCGTTAAACAAAATGGCCCCCAGAGCTAAAAATAGAAAAACCTTTAAATGACATCTCCTCCTAGGCCAATTGCCCAATTTGAAAATAATTTCACAGGAACGTTCCTTGAGTGAGCCTCTTTCAAAATTGCCTTAATCATTCTGCTCTGTTAAACAAAATGGCCACCAGAGCCAAAAATAGAAAAACCTTTAAATGACATCTCCTCCTAGGCAAATGGCCCGATTTGAAAATAATTTCACAGGAATGTTGCTTGAGTGACCCTCTTTCAAAATTACCTAAATCGTTCCGCTCCGTTAAACAAAATGGCCGCCAGAGCTAAAAATAGAAAAACCTTTCAATGACATCTCTTCCTAGGCAAATGGCCCGATTTGAAAATAATTTCACAGGAACTTTCCTTGAGTGACCCTCTTTCAAAATTGCCTAAATCGTTCTGCTCCGTTAAACAAAATGGCCACCAGAGCTAAAAATAGAAAAACCTTTAAATGACATCTTCTAGGCAAATGGCTCGATTTGAAAATAACTTCACAGGAATGTTCCTTGAGTGACCCTCTTTCAATTTTGCCTAAATCGTTCCTCTCCGTTAAACAAAATGGCCACCAGAGCTAAAAATAGAAAAACCTTTAAATGACATCTCCTCCTAGGCAAATGGCCCAATTTGAAAATAATTTCACAGGAACGTTCCTTGAGTGAGCCTCTTTCCAAATTGCCTTAATCATTCTGCTCCGTTAAACAAAATGGCCGCCAGAGCCAAAAATAGAAAAACCTTTAAATGACATCTCCTCCTAGGCAAATGACCCGATTTGAAATTTCACAAGAATGTTGCTTGAGTGACCCTCTTTCAAAATTGCCTAAATTGTAACGCTCTGTTAAACAAAATGGCCAATAGAGATAAAAATAGAAAAACCTTCAAATGACATCTCCTCCTATGCAAATGGTCCGATTTGAAAATAACTTCACAGGAATGTTCCTTGAGTGACCCTCTTTCAAAACTGCCTAAATTGTTCCACTCTGTTAAACAAAATGGCCACCAGAGCTAAAAATAGAAAAACATTTAAATGACATCTCCTACAAGGCAAATGGCATGATTAGGAAATAATTTCACAGGAACGTTCGTCGAGTGACCCTTTTTCAAAATTGTCTAAATCGTTTCGCTCGTTAAACAAAATGGCCACCAGAGCTAAATATAGAAAAAACCTTTAAATGACATCTTCTCATAGGCAAAGAGCCCGATTCGAAAATAATTTCACAGTATTGTTCCTTGAGTGACCCTCTTTCAAAATTGTCAAACTGTTCCGCTCTGTTAAACAAAATGGACACCAGAGCTAAAAATAGAAAAACCTTCAAATTCCACTACAATGAAAAATAACCTCCAAAGAAAAATCTTTGGTCCACATCTCCTTAAAGCAGTGAATCCTTCATTTCCATAAGCTTTGAAACATCTTGGATTCAGGTGAGCGATTCAGGGCCATCATGGCCCTCTTGTTTTATTTTGTCTTGCTCAAGGGGATTTGTATCGTCTGTGATGCCTTGTTATTACTTGGTAGTTTGTAGAATTTTTAGCTCACCAGAGCCGAAGGCTCCGGGGGAGCTTATAGGATAGGCAGTTGTCCGTCGTCGTCTGCGGCGTCTGCGTCAACACTTTCAAACGACATCTCCTCTGAAGCCACTGGGCCGATTGGGCCCAAATTTTATCTGTAGCATTCTTGGGCTGGGGGATTGAAAGTTTGTGTTTTTAGCTCACCGTCACATAGTGACGAGGTGAGCTTTTGGGATCACTTTTCGTCCGTCGTCCGTCGTGCGTCCGTCCGTGCGTGCGTCCGTCCGTGCGTCCGTAAACAATTCTTTAAACAACATCTCCTCCTAAACCACTGATCGGATTTTGACCAAACTTCACAGGAATGATCCTTAGGTGGTCCCCTTTCAAAGTTGTTCAAATGGTTCCGGTCCATTGCACATCTAGGTCATAGGAGCCAAAAATAGATTTTTTTCACCAAAAACTTAAAAAATCTTCTTCTCTGAAACCACAAGGCCCAGGTCTTTGATATTTGGTATGAAGCTTCATCTAGTGGACCTCTACCAAGATTGTTCAAATTTTAGTGCTCGGGCCAAAAATGCCCCTGCTCCGGGGCCCTTTGGTTTTACATGGGCTTATATAGGGAAAATCTTTAAAAATCTTCTTCTCTGAAACCGTAAGGCCCAGGTCTTTGATATTTGGTATGAAGCTTCATCTAGTGGACCCCTACCAAGATTGTTCAAATTATAGTGCTGGGTCCAAAAATGCCCCCGCTCTGGGGCCCTTTGGTTTTACATGGGCTTAGATAGAGAAGATCTTAAAAAATCTTCTTCTCTGAAACTGCAAGGCCCAGGTCTTTGATATTTGGTATGAAGCTTCATCTAGTGGACCCCTACCAAGATTGTTCAAATTATAGTGCTGGGGCAAAAAATGCCCCCACTCCAGGGCCCTTTGGTTTTACATGGGCTTATATAGGGGAGAGCTTTAAAAATCTTCTTCTCTGAAACCGTAAGGCCCATGTCTTTGATTTTTGGTATGAAGCTTCATCTAGGGGACCCCAACAAAGTTTGTTCAAATTATAGGGCTGGGGCCAAAAATGCCCCCGCCCTTGGGCCCTTTGGTTTTAAATGGGCTTATATCGGGAAAATCTTTAAAAACCTTTTTCTCTGAAACCGCAAGGCCTAGGTCTTTGATATTTGGTATGAAGCTTCATCTAGTGAACCCTTACCAAGATTGTTCAAAATATAGTGCTGGGGTCAAATATGCCCCCGCTCCCGGGCCCTTTGGTTTTACATGGGCTTATAATGGGAAAATCTTTAAAAATCTTCTTCTCTGAAACCACAAGGCCCAGGTCTTTGATATTTGGTATGAATCTTCATCTAGTGGACCCCTACCAAGATTGTTCAAATTATAGTGCTGGGGCCAAAAATGACCCCGCCTCGGGGCCCTTTGGTTTTACATGGGCTTATATAGGTGAAATCTTTAAAAATCTTCTTCTCTGAAACCGCAAGGCCTCGGTCTGTGATATTTGGTATGAAGCTTCATCTAGTGGACCCCTACCAAGATTGTTCAAATTATAGTGCTGGGGTCAAATATGCCCCCGCTCCCGGGCCCTTTGGTTTTACATGGGCTTATATAGGGAAAATCTTTAAAAATCTTCTTCTCTGAAACCGCAAGGCCCAGGTCTTTGATATTTGGTATGAATCTTCATCTAGTGGACCCCTACCAAGATTGTTCAAATTATAGTGCTGGGGCCAAAAATGACCCCGCCTCGGGGCCCTTTGGTTTTACATGGGCTTATATAGGTGAAATCTTTAAAAATCTTCTTCTCTGAAACCGCAAGGCCTCGGTCTGTGATATTTGGTATGAAGCTTCATCTAGTGGACCCCTACCAAGATTGTTCAAATTATAGTGCTGGGGTCAAATATGCCCCCACTCTGGGGCCCTTTGGTTTAACATGGGCTTATATAGGGAAAATCTGTAAAAATTTTCTTCTCTGAAACCATAAGGCCCATGTCTTTGATATTTGGTATGAAGCTTCACCCCATAAGGCCCAGGTCCTCCCCTCCCCCCCCCCCCCCCCCCACCCCCCCACCCGAGCGCTGGGCCTTTTGGTTTTACATGGGCTTATATAGGGAAAATCTTTAAAAATCTTCTTCTCTGAAACCGCAAGGCCCAGGTCTTTGATATTTGGTATGAGGCTTCATCTTGTGGACCCCTACCAAGATTGTTCAAATTATAGTGCTGGGGCCAAAAATGCCCCCACCCCGGGGCCCTTTAGTTTTTCATGGGCTTATATTGGAAAAATCTTTAAAAATCTTTTTCTCTGAAACCGCAAGGCCCAGGTCTTTGTTATTTGGTATGAAGCTTCATTTAGTGGACCCTTCAAATTATAGTGCTGGGGCCAAAAATGCCCCCGCCCCGGGGCCCTTTGGTTTTACATGGGCTTATATAGGGAAAATCTTTAAAAATCTTCTTCTCTGAAACCGCAAGGCCCAGGTCTTTGATATTTGGTATGAAGCTTCATCTTGGGGATCTCTAACAAGATTGTTCAGATTATAGTCCTGGGGCCAAAAATGCCCCCGCTCTGGGGCCCTTTGGTTTTACATGGACTTATATAGGGAAAATCTTGAAAAATGTTCTTCTCTGAAACCATAAGGCCTAGGTCTTTGATATTTGGTATGAAGCTTATCTTGTGGACCTCTACCAAGATTGTTCAAATTATAGTCATAGGGCCAAAATGCCCCTGCCTTTGGGCCCTTTGGTGTTACATAGGCTTATATAGTCAAAATCTTTAAACATCTTCTTCTGTGAAATCACAACGCCTAGGTCTTTGATATTTGGTGTGAAATGTCATTTAGTGGACCTCTATCAAGATTGTTCACATTATAGCCCTTGGGCCAAAAATGCCCCTCCCCGAGACCCATTGGTTTTACATAAGACTTATATAGAGATAGTCTTTGAAAATCTGCTTCTCTGAAACTGCAAGGCCCATGCTTTTGATATTTGGTATATAGCTTCATCTAGTGGACCTCTACCCGGGCCCTTTGGTTTTACATAGGCTTATAATATATAGAGATAATCTTTGAAAATCTTCTTCTCTGATACAGCAAGGCCCAGGTCTATTTGGTGTGAAGCCTCATCTAGTGGACCTAGCCCCGGGGCAATTTGGTTTTACATAGGCTTATGCAGGGAATATCTTTAAAAAAATCTTCTTCTCTGAAACTGCAAGGACCAGGTCTTAGATATTACTGGACCTTTGCCAAGATTGTTCAATTTATAGCCTTTGTTGATATTTGGTATGAAGCTCCACCTTTTTAGACCTCCCTCAACATTATGCACATTATAACCCTGGGGTCAATAATGGCCCTTTCCTGGGCCCACTTGTTACTCTATGGATCAGGTGAGCGATCCAGGGCCATCATGGCCCTCTTGTTTTATGAAAATCGGCTCATTAGTTTTGTTGCTATGGCAACTTAGAGTTTCCATAGACTTATAATGGGGAAAATTGAAAAATGCCATTTACTGCCAAGCCTCTGCAGATATTTTGACAAAACTTTAATAGAAATGTTCCTTAGGCAATCTACTATCTGCCATATGATTTTAGGCCTACTGCTCATTTCTATTGGTTGCCATGGAAACCAAAATGCAAAAAAAAATAGAAAAAAACTACTTAAAAAATCATCTCCTCAGAAACCGAAAGCTCTATTAGGCTGAGAGTTTTTGGAAATATTCACCATATTTGCCTTTACAGGTTTTGTGTTTTTTATAAAATTTGGCTCTTTAGTTTTGTTGCTATGGCAACATAGATTTTCCATAGACTTATAATGGGGAAAATTGAAAAATGGCATTTGCTGCCAAGTTAATTGCAGATATTTTGACAAAACTTTTACAGAAATGTTCCTTGAGTAACTGTCTCTCAGCCATATGCTTTAATGCCAACATGGGGGTCACCCAGGTTAAGCTGGGGCCATGCCCCACCCCCTCCACTTCATAAAAGGCCATATAACTCGGAAACCATCCAGATCCCCACCCCAAAACCATATATATTCTTGTTCCTTATGATAAGATGCATTCAGTGACACCAACCTGGGGGTCCCCCGGTACGTGCCGGGGTCATGCCCCACCCTCTCCATTCCATAAAAGGCCCAAAATCTTGGAAACCTTACAAGTCCCCACCCCTAAACCATATATATTCTTGTTCCTTATGAAAATATACCTTCACTGACACCAACTTGGGGGTCTCCCGGGGTGCGCCTGGGCCTTGCCCCACCCCTTCTTCTTCACAAAAGGCCATATATCTCAGAAACCATTTAGATCCCCACCCCAAAACCATATATATTCTTTTCCTTATGATAAGACGCATTCAATGACACCAACCTGGGGGTCCCCCGGGTTGTGCTGGGGTCATGCCCCACCCCCACCATTTCATAAAAGGCCCAATATCTTGGAAAACTTACCTATATGTTCTTGTTCCTTATGAAGAGACTCATTCATTGACACCAATTTGGGGGTCTTCCTGGCTGCGCCAGGGCCTTGCCCCACCCCTCCATTTCACAAAAGGCCATCTATCTCAGAAACCATTCAGATCCCCGCCCCGAAACCTTATATATTCTTGTTTCTTATGAAATGACGCATTCATTGACACTAATCTGGGGGTCCCCCAGGATGTGCCGGAGTCGTGCCCCACCCCTTCATTTCATTAAAGACCCAATATCTTGGAAACCTTACAGATCCCCACCTATAACCATATATATTGTTGTTCCTTATGATAAGACACATTCATTGACGTCAACCTGGAGGTCTCCCGGGTCAAGCCAGGGTCTTGCCCCACCCCACCACTTCACAAAAGGCTATATATCTCAGAAACTGTTCAGAGCCCCACCCCTAAACCATATACTATTATCTTCTTTGTGATAAGACACAATCAAATAACACTAGCTTGGGAGTCATCCGGACTGCCTGGGTCATGCCCCACTGCTTTACTTCATTAAAAGCCATATATTTCAGAAATCATTCAGATCCCCACCCATAAACTATAATATTCTTGTTCCTTATGATAAGACTCATTCAGTCACACCAACCTGGGGATCACTTTGTGATAGGGCAATGTGCCCCGCCCCTCCACTTTAAAAGGCCAAATATTTCAGAAACCATTCAAATCCCCACCCCATAATCATAGTTGTTCTTGTTCCTTATCAATAGCACACCCACTTGGGGGTTGCAGGGGCCATTCCTCTCCTCTCCACGTCATAGAAGGGCCTCATATATCAGAAACCATTCAGAATCCCACCCATAAACCATTTATATATTCTTGGTCCTTATAGGGACAAAAAAACTTGGGCTTTCCTGGGATCTCCACAGCTTAAGAGGCCTTATAACTCTGGTATACAGATCCCCACTGCTAAACCGTATATATTCTTATTCCTTATGATAAGATGCATTTAGTGATACCAACCAGGGCTCTATTGGGTCAATGCCCTACACCCTCTACTTAATAAAAGGCCTAATGTTTTAGATACTCAGTCCAGATGGATGCTCATTTGGATATAGGAGTTCATTTGGGAGACTTTATAATTGATAGATTAAAATAATATCATGTTAAAATACATGGCTGTCATTGCGCAGTGCCCACCTGAGCTCTGGTGAGCATAGTGGCCCATGGGCCTCTTGTTTATTTTGGATGGCCATTTGGCCATTTTGTGGGAAAGTAACTGTCCTTATGGCCTTCCTTTGTTTAGGTTTCCATTATGGTCTGGTCGCTTCCTGTTTGTGTATCTTTCCCTTTGGTGTCTTTGATGGGTGGAGTAAGTTAATTGTATCGGTTCCTGATCTTTGTTTTACTTCTACTTTTTAGCTCACCTGTCACGTAGTGACAAGGTGAGCTTTTGTGATCACTTTTTGTCCGTCGTCCGTCCGTCCGTGCGTCCGTAAACAATTTCAAATAAGTATATCTCTAATACCCCATGGTCAATCTTGATCAAATTTCATGAGAAGCATCATCAGGTAGGGGGAAAGGCTGCATTAGGTTTTTGGGCTGATCAGTTTGGAATTCTGGTTGCCATGGCAACATATAGCTCCCATAGACTTACAATGGGAAAAAATTAAAATATCTTCTTCTCTGAAACCACAGGGCCCAGAGCTTAGATATTTAGCATGTAGCAACTGCCAGTGGTCACCTACATAATTCCTGCCATTCATGCCCCTGGGGTCCAAATTGGCCACGCCCCGGGGCCCCTTCGCTCCCATAGACTCATAATGGAACAAAAAGCTTCAAAAATCTTCTCAGAAACCACAGGGCCCAGAGCTTAGATATTTAGCATGTAGCAACGGCAAGTGGTCACCTACATAATTCCTGCCAATCATGCCCCTGGGGTCCAAACGGGCCACGCTCCGGGCCCTTTAGCTCCTATAGACTCATAATGGAAAAAAAGCTTCAAAAATCTTCTTCTCTGAAACCACAGGGCCCAGAGCAGGGATATATGGCATGTAGCAACGGAAAGTGGTCACCTACATAATTCCTGCCAATCATGCCCCTGGGGTCCAAATTGGCCACACCCCGGGGCCCCTTAGCTCCCAAAGACTCATAATGAAAAAAAAAGCTTCAAAAATCTTCTTCTCTGAAACCACAAGGCCCAGAGCTTAGATATTTAGCATGTAGCAACGGCCAGTGATCACCTACATAATTCCTGCCAATCATGCCCCTGGGTTCCAAATGGGTGACGCCCCGGGGCCCCTTCGCTCCCATAGACTCATAATGGAACAAAAAGCTTCAAAAATCTTCTTCTCGGAAACCACAGGGCCCAGAGCTTAGATATTTAGCAGGTAGCAACGGCAAGTGGTCACCTATATAATTCCTCCCAATCTTGTCCATTGGGTCGAAACGGGCCACGCCCCGGGGCCCTATAGCTCCTATAAACTCATAATGGCAAACAGCTTCATAAATCTTCTTGTCTGAAACCACAGGGCCCAAAGCTGAGGTATTTGGCATGTAGCAAAGGCAAGTGGTCACCTACATAAATCCTGCCAATCATGCCCCTAGGGTCCAAATGGGCCATGCCCCGGGGCCCCTTAGCTCACATAGACTCATAATGGAAAAAAAAAAGCTTCAAAAATCTTCTTCTCAGAAACCACAGGGCCCAGAGCTTAGATATTAAGCATGTAGCAACGGCAAGTGGTCACCTACATAATTCCTACCAATCATGCCCCTGGGGTCTAAACGGGCCACGCCCCAGGGCCCTTTAGCTCCTATAGACTTATAATGGAAAAAAGCTTCAAAAATCTTCTTCTCTGAAACCATGGGGCCCAGAGCTGAGATATTTGGCATGTAGCAACAACAAGTGGTCACCTACATTATTCCTGCCAATCATGCCCCTGGGGTTCAAATTGGCCACGCCCCGGGGTCCCTTAGCTCCCAAAGACGCATAATGGAAAAAAAGCTTCAAAAATCTTCTTCCCTGAAACCACAGGGCCCAGCGCTTAGATATTTAGCATGTAGCAACGGCCAGTGGTCACCTACATAATTCCTGCCAATCATGCCCCTGGGTTCCAAATGGGCGACGCCCCAGGGCCCCTTCGCTCCCATAGACTCATAATGGAACAAAAAGCTTCAAAAATCTTCTCCTCGGAAATCACAGGGCCCAGAGCTTAGATATTTAGCATGTAGCAATGGCAAGTGGTCACCTACATATTTCCTGCTAATCATGCCCCTGGGGTCCAAACGGGCCACGCCCCGGAGCCCTTTAGCTCCTATAGACTCATAATGGAAAAAAGCTTCAAAAATCTTCTTCTCTGAAACCACAGGGCCCAGAACTGAGATATTTGGCATGTAGCAACAGAAAGTGGTCATCTACATAATTCCTGCCAATCATGCCCCTGGGGTCCAAATTGGCCACGCCCCGGGCCCCTTATCTCCCGAAGACGCATAATGGAAAAAAAGCTTCAAAAATCTTCTTCTCTGAAACCACAGGGCCCAGAGCTTAGATATTTAGCATGTAGCAACGGCCAGTGGTCATCTAAATAATTCCTGCCAATTATGCCCCTGGGTTCCAAATGGGTGACGCCCCGGGGCCCCTTCGCTCCCATAGACTCATTCATAATGGAACAAAAAGCTTCAAAAATCTTCTTCTCGGAAACCACAGGGCCCAGAGCTTAGATATTTAGCTGGTAGCAACGGCAAGTGGTCACCTATAAAATTCCTCCCAATCTTGCCCATGGGGTCGAAACAGGCCACGCCCCGGGGCCCTTTAGCTCCTATAGACTCATAATGGAAAAAAGCTTCAAAAATCTTCTTCTCTGAAACCACAGGGCCCAGAGCTGAGGTATTTGGCATGTAACAACGGCAAGTGGTCACCTACATAAATCCTGCCAATCATGCCCCTAGGGTCTAAATGGGCCACACCCCGGGGCCCCTTAGCTCACATAGACTCATAATGGAAAAAAAAAAGCTTCAAAAATCTTCTACTCAGAAACCACAGGGCCCAGAGCTTAGATATTTAGCATGTAGCAATGGCAAGTGGTCACCTGCATAATTCAAAAATCTTCTTCTCTCAAACCACAGAGCCCAGAGCTTAGATATTTAGCATGTAGCAACGGCCAGTGGTCACCTACATAATTCCTGCCAATCATGCCCCTGGGTTCCAAATGGGCGACGCCCCGGGGCCCCTTCGCTCCCATAGACTCATAATGGAACAAAAAGCTTCAAAAATCTTCTCCTCGGAAATCACAGGGCCCAGAGCTTAGATATTTAGCATGTAGCAATGGCAAGTGGTCACCTACATAATTCCTGCCAATCATGCCCCTGGGGGTCCAAACGGGCCACCCCCGGGGCCTTTAGCTCATATAGACTCATAATGCAAAAAAGCTTCAAAAATCTTCTTCTCTGAAACCACAGGGCCCAGAGCTGAGGTATTTGGCATGTAGCAACGGCAAGTGGTCACCTACATAAATCCTGCCAATCATGCCCCTAGGGTCCAAATGGGCCATGTCCCGGGGCCCCTTTGTTCACATAGACTTATAATTGAAAAAAAAAAAAAAGCTTCATAAATCTTCTTCTCTGAAACCACAGGGCCTAGAGTTTAGATATTTAGCATGTACCAACGGCAAGTGGTCACCTACATGATTCTTGCCAATCATGCCCCTGGGGTCCAAATGGGCCACGCGCAGGGGCCCCTTTGCTCCCATAGACTCATATTTAAAAAAGCTTCAAAAATCTTCTTCTCTGAAACCACAGCACCCAGAGCTTAGATATTTAGCATGTAGCAACGGCAAGTGGTCACCTACATAATTGCTGCCAGTCATGCCCCTGGGGTCCAAAAGGGCCACGCCCCGGGGCCCCTTAGCTCCTATAGACTCATAATGGAAAAAAAACAACTTCAAAAATCTTCTTCTCTGAAACCACAGGGCCCAGAGCTGAGATATTTGGCATGTAGCAACGGCAAGTGGTCACCTACATAAATCCTGCCAATCATGTCCGTGGGGTCCAAATGGGCCACGCCCCGGGGCCCCTTAGCTTCCATAGACTCATAATGGGAAAAAGCTTCAAAATTCTTCTTCTCTTAAACCACAGGGCACAGAGTTTAGATATTTACCATGTAGCAATGACAAGTGGTCACCTACATAAATCCTGCCAATCATGCCCCTGGGGTCCAAATGGGCCACACCCTGGGACCCCCTTAGCTCCCATAGACTCATAATGGAAAAAATACTTCAAAAATCTTCTTCTCTGAAACCACAGGGCCCAGAGCTTAGATATTTAGCATGTAGCAACGGCAAGTGGTCACCTACATATTTCCTGCTAATCATGCCCCTGCGGTCCAAATGGGCCATGCCCCGGGGCCCCTTAGCTCCCATAGACTCATAATGGAAAAAAGCTTCAAAAATCTTCTTCTCAGAAACTGTGAAGCACAGAACTTAGATATTTAGTATCTAGCAACATAAAATAGCCAACTACATAAATCCTGTTAACCCTGCCCCTGGGGTCAAAATCGGCCCCGCCCGAGCTCATCACCTCCAATAGACTTATAATGGAAAAAAAAAACTTAAAAAATCTTCTTCTATGAAACCATAAGGCCCAGAGCTTAGATTTTTAGTATGTAGCAATGTCAAGTGGCCACCTACATAAATCCTGCCAGTTATGCCCCTGGGATCCAAATTGGCCCCACCCCAGGGTTCTTTAGCTTCCATAGACTTACAATTGGAGAAACTTCAAAAATCTTCTTCTCTGAAACCACAGGGCCCTTATAATGAAAAAAAAAGAAAGAAAAAAAAACAACTTAAAATGGGGAAAAAAAAATTTCAAAAATCTTCTTCTCTGAAACCATAAGTCCCAGAGCTTTATTTAGCATGTAGCAATGTCGAGTGGTCGCCTACATGAATCCTGCCAATCATGCCCCTGGGGTCAAAATCCTGTGGCCCCTTAACTCCAACAAACTTATAATGGAAAAAGCTTCAAACATCTTCTTTGAAACCATGAAGTACAGACCTTAGATATTTAGTATATAGCAACACAAAATGGTCGCCTACATACACCTGCCAACCGTGCCCTTTGGCTCATTAGCTTCTATAGACTTATACTGGAAAAAACTTAAAAAAATCTTTTTCTCCAAAACCATAAGGCACAGATTTTGTTTGATTTGAGGTTTTACATCCCCGACAACACTGTATAGGTCATTTTGGAGATGTCTCTTCCAATTTTGTGAGACTTTTACCAGACATTGAGATGAAATTACATCTCAAGCCCTGTCGCCCAATGAAACCAGTAGGGTTTGTAAGCATGGACACCGCTTTGCCTGAGCTTAGATATTTAGTATGTAGCAATGTCAAGTGGTCTCCTACACTAATGATTTTCTTGTACACAGGTGAGCGATATAGGGCCATTGGGCCCTCTTGTTATATTTCAGAAACCATTCAAATCCCCACCCCATAATCATATATGTTCTTGTTTCTTATTATTAGCACACCTACTGTAGGGGGGTCCGCATTCCTATCCTTTGCACTTCATAAAAGGGCCTCAAATCTCAGAAACCGTTCAGATTCCCACCCTTAACCATATATATACTTGGTCCTTATATGTTAAGACACATTTAGGGACAACAATCTTGGGCTTTCCTGGGATCAACAGGGCATTCCCCAACCCCTCCACCACTTAAGAGGCCTTACAGATCCCCATTACTAAACCATATATATTCTTGTTCCTTATGATAAGACGCATTTAGTGATACCAACCAGGGCTCCATTGGGTCCATGCCTCACCCCCTCTACTTCATAAAAGGCCTAATTTTTCAGATACTGAGTCCACATGGGTGCTCATTTGGACATGGGGTTCATTTGGTAGATTAAAATGATATCATGTTAAAATACATGGCTGCATTTGGGCAGTGCAAACCTGAGCTTTGGTGAGCATAGTGGCCCATGGGCCTCTTGTTTTTTAGCTCACCTGTCACGTAGTGACAAGGTGAGCTTTTGTGATCACTTTTTGTCCGTCGTCTGTCGTGCGTGCGTCCTTGCGTGCGTCCGTAAACAATTTCAAATAAGTATATCTCTAATACCCCTTCGTCAATCTTGATCAAATTTCATGAGAAGCATCATCAGGTAGGGGGAAAGGCTGCATAAGGTTTTTGGGCTGATCAGATTGGAATTCTGGTTACTATGGCAACATATAGCTCCCATAGACTTACAATGGGAAAAAATTAAAATATCTTCTTCTCTGAAACCACAGGGCCCAGAGCTAAGATATTTAGCATGTAGCAACGGCCAGTGGTCACCTACATAATTCCTGCTAGTCGTGCCCGTGGGGTCCAAATTGGCCACGCCCCAATGCCCCTTCACTCCCATAGACTCATAATGGAACAAAAAGCTTCAAAAATCTTCTTCTCTGAAACCACAGGGCCCATAGCTGAGATATTTAGCATGTAGCAACGGCAAGTGGTCACCTACACAATTCCTGCCAATCATGCCCCTTGGGTCCAAACGGGCCACGCCCCGGGGCCCTTTAGCTCCTATAGACTCATAATGGAAAAAAGCTTCAAAAATCTTCTTCTCTGAAACCACAGGGCCCAGAGCAGAGATATTTGGCATGTAGCAATGGCAAGTGGTCACCTACATAATTCCTGCCAATCATGCCCCTGTGGTCCAAATTGACCACGCCCCGGGGCCCTTTCCCTCCCATAGACTCATAATGGAACAAAAAGCTTCAAAAATCTTCTCCTCTGAAACCACAGGGCCCAGAGCTTAGATATTTAGCATGTAGCAATGGCAAGTCGTCACCTACATAATTCCTGCCAATCATGCCCCTTGGGTCTAAACGGGCCACGCCCCAGGGCCCTTTAGCTCCTATAGTCTCATAATGGTAAAAAAGCTTCAAAAATCTTCTTCTCTGAAACCACAGGGCCCAGAGCTGAAATATTTGGCATGTAGCAAAGGCAAGTGGTCACCTACATAATTCCTGCCAATCATGCCCCTTGGGTTCAAATGGGCCACACCCCGGGGCCCCTTATCTCCCATAGACTCATAATGGAAAAAAAGCTTAAAAAATCTTCTTCTCTGAAACCACAGGGCCCAGAGCTTAGATATTTAGCATGTAGCAATGGCTAGTGGTCACCTACATAATTCCTGCCAATCATGCCCCTGGGTTCCAAATGGGCGACGCCCCGGGGCCCCTTCGCTCCCATAGACTCACAATGGAACAAAAGCTTAAAAAATCTTCTTCTCGGAAACCACAGGGCCCAGAGCTTTGATATTTAGCATGTAGCAATGACAAGTGGTCACCTACATTATTCCTGCCAATCATGCCCCTGGGGTCCAAACAGGCCACGTCCCGGGGCCCTTTAGCTCCTATAGACTCATAATGGAAAAAAGTTTCAAAAATCTTCTTCTCTGAAACCACAGGGCCCAGAGCTGAGATATTTGGCATGTAGCAATGGCAAGTGGTCACCTACAAAAATCCTGCCAATCATGCCCCTAGGGTCCTAATGGGCCAGGCCCCGGGGCCCCTTAGCTCCCATAGACTCATAATGAAAAAAATTAGCTTCAAAAATCTTCTTCTCTGAAACCACAGGGCCCAGAGTTTAGATATTTAGCATGTAGCAACGGCAAGTGGTCACATACATAATTCCTGCCAATCATGCCCCTGGGTTCAAATGGGCCACGCCCCGGGGCCCTTTAGCTCCTATAGACTCATAATGGAAAAAAGCTTCAAAAATCTTCTTCTCTGAAACCACAGGGCCCAGAGCTGAGATATTTGGCATGTAGCAACGGCAAGTGGTTACCTACATAAATCCTGCCAATCATGCCCCTGGGTCCAAATGGGCTACGTCCTGGGGCCCCTTCACTCCCATAGACTCATAATGGAACAAAAAGCTTCAAAAATCTTCTTCTTGGAAACCACAGGGCCCAGAGTTTAGATATTTAGCATGTAGCAACGACCATTGGTCACCTACATAATTCCTGCCAGTCATGCCCCTCGGTTCCAAATGGGCATGCACGCCCCGGGGCCCTTTAGCTCCTATAGACTCATAATGGAAAAAAGCTTAAAAAATCTTCTTCTCTGAAACCACATGGCCCAGAGCTGAGATATTTGGCATGTAGCAACGGGAAGTGGTTACCTACATAATTCCTGCCAATCATGCCCCTGGGTCCAAATGGGCCACGCCCCGTGGCCCCTTTGCTCCCATAGACTCATAATGGAACAAAAAGCTTCAAAAATCTTCTTCCTGGAAACCACAGGGCCCAGAGCTTAGATATTAAGCATGTAGCAACGGCAATTGGCCACCTACATAATTCCTGCCAATCATGCCCCTTGGGCAACGGGCCACGCCCCGGGGCCCTTTAGCTCCTATAGTCTCATAATGGAACAAAAAGCTTCAAAAATCTTCTTCTCTGAAACCACAGGGCCCAGAGCTTTGATATTTAGCATGTAGCAATGACAAGTGGTCACCTACATTATTCCTGCCAATCATGCCCCTGGGGTCCAAACAGGCCACGTCCCGGGGCCCTTTAGCTCCTATAGACTCATAATGGAAAAAAGTTTCAAAAATCTTCTTCTCTGAAACCACAGGGCCCAGAGCTGAGATATTTGGCATGTAGCAATGGCAAGTGGTCACCTACAAAAATCCTGCCAATCATGCCCCTAGGGTCCTAATGGGCCAGGCCCCGGGGCCCCTTAGCTCCCATAGACTCATAATGAAAAAAATTAGCTTCAAAAATCTTCTTCTCTGAAACCACAGGGCCCAGAGTTTAGATATTTAGCATGTAGCAACGGCAAGTGGTCACATACATAATTCCTGCCAATCATGCCCCTGGGTTCAAATGGGCCACGCCCCGGGGCCCTTTAGCTCCTATAGACTCATAATGGAAAAAAAGCTTCAAAAATCTTCTTCTCTGAAACCACAGGGCCCAGAGCTGAGATATTTGGCATGTAGCAACGGCAAGTGGTTACCTACATAAATCCTGCCAATCATGCCCCTGGGTCCAAATGGGCTACGTCCTGGGGCCCCTTCGCTCCCATAGACTCATAATGGAACAAAAAGCTTCAAAAATCTTCTTCTTGGAAACCACAGGGCCCAGAGTTTAGATATTTAGCATGTAGCAACGACCATTGGTCACCTACATAATTCCTGCCAGTCATGCCCCTCGGTTCCAAATGGGCATGCACGCCCCGGGGCCCTTTAGCTCCTATAGACTCATAATGGAAAAAAGCTTAAAAAATCTTCTTCTCTGAAACCACATGGCCCAGAGCTGAGATATTTGGCATGTAGCAACGGGAAGTGGTTACCTACATAATTCCTGCCAATCATGCCCCTGGGTCCAAATGGGCCACGCCCCGTGGCCCCTTTGCTCCCATAGACTCATAATGGAACAAAAAGCTTCAAAAATCTTCTTCCTGGAAACCACAGGGCCCAGAGCTTAGATATTAAGCATGTAGCAACGGCAATTGGCCACCTACATAATTCCTGCCAATCATGCCCCTTGGGCAACGGGCCACGCCCCGGGGCCCTTTAGCTCCTATAGTCTCATAATGGAACAAAAAGCTTCAAAAATCTTCTTCTCTGAAACCACAGGGCCCAGAGCTGAGATATTTGGCATGTAGCAATGGCAAGTGGTCACCTACATAATTCCTGCAAATCATGCCCCTGGGGTCCAAATTGGCCACACCCCGGGGCCCCTTAGCTCCCATAGACTCATAATGGAAAACAAGCTTCAAAAATCTTCTTCTCTGAAACCACCTGGCCCAGAGCTTAGATATTTAGCATGTAGCAACAGCCAGTGGTCACCTACATAATTCCTGCCAATCATGCCTGTGGGGTCCAAATTGGCGACGCCTCAGTGCCCCTTCGCTCCCATAGACTCATAATGGAACAAAAAGCTTCAAAAATCTTCTTCTCGGAAACCACAGGGCCCAGAGCTTAGATATTTAGCATGTAGCAACTGCAAGTGGTCACCTACATAATTCCTGCCAATCATGCCCCTGGGATCCAAACGTGCCACGCCCTGGGGCCCTTTTAGTAACTATAGACTCATAATGGAAAAAAGCTTCAAAAATCTTCTTCTCTGAAACCACAGGGCCCAGAGCTGAGATATTTGGCATGTAGCAACGGCAAGTGGTTACCTACATAAATCTTGCCAATCATGTCCCTAGGGTCCAAATGGGCCACGCCCCTGGGCCCCTTAGCTCCCATAGACTCATAATGGAAAAAAAAGCTTCAAAAATCTTCTTCTCTGAAACCACAGGGCCCAGAGTTTAAATATTTAGCATGAAGCAACGGCAATTGGCCACCTACATAATTCCTGCCAATCATGCCCCTGGGTTCCAAATGGGCCACGCGCCGGGGCCCCTTTGCTCCCATAGACTCATAATGGAAAAAAGCTTAAAAAATCTTTTTCTCTGAAACCACAGCGCCCAGAGCTTAGATATTTAGCATGTAGCAATAGCAAGTTGTCACCTACATAATTCCTGCCAATCATGTGCCTGGTGTCCAAAAGGGCCACGCCCCGGTGCCCCTTAGCTCCTTTAGACTCATAATGGAAAAAAAAGCTTAAAAAATCTTCTTCTCTGAAACCAAAGGGCCCAGAGCTTAGATATTTAGCATGTAGCAATGGCAAGTGGTCACCTACATAAATCCTGCCAATCATGCCCCTGGGGTCCAAATGGGCCACGCCCCAGGGCCCCTTAGCTCCCATAGACACATAATGGAAAAAAGCTTAAAAAATCTTCTTCTCTGAAACCACAAGGCCCAGAGCTTAGATATTTAGCATGTAGCAATGACAAGTGGTCACCTACATAAATCCTGCCAATCATGCCCCTGGGGTCCAAATAGGCCACACCCTGGGACCCCCTTAGCTCCCAAAAGACTCGTAGTGGAAAAAAAAACTTCAAAAGTCTTCTTCTCTGAAACCACAGGGCCCAGAGCTTAGATATTTAGCATGTAGCAACGGCAAGTGGTCACCTACATATTTCCTGCTAATCATGCCCCTGGGGTCCAAATGGGCCATGCTCCGGGGCCCCTTAGCTCCCATAGACTCATAATGGAAAAAAAGCTTCAAAAATCTTCTTCTTAGACACTGTGAAGCACAGAAATTAGATATTTAGTGTCTAGCAACATAAAGTAGCCAGCTACATAAATCATGCTAACCCTGCCCCTGGGGTCAAAATTGGCCACGCCCGAGCTCATCACCTCCAGTAGACTTATAATGGAAAAAAACTTAAAAAATCTTCTTCTATGAAACCATAAGGCACAGAGCTTAGATTTTTAGTATGTAGCAACGTCAAGTGACCACCTACATAAATCCTGCCAGTTATGCCCCTTGGATCCAAATTGGCCACACCCCAGGGTTCTTTAGCTTCCATAGACTTACAATTGGAGAAACTTCAAAAATCTTCTTCTTTGAAACCACAGGGCCCTTATAATGAAAAAAAAAAAACTTAAAATGGGGAAAAAAATCTTAAAAAATCTTCTTCTCTGAAACCATAAGTCCCAGAGCTTAGGTATTTAGCATGTAGCAATGTCGAGTGGTCGCCTACATGAATCCTGCCAATCATGCTCCTGGGGTCCAAATCCTGTGGCCCCTTAACTCCAACAAACTTATATCACCTAAGCTCCTATAGACTTATACCGGAAAAAAATTAAAAAAAAAATTTTTCTCCAAAACCATAAGGCACAGATTTTGTTTGATTTGATGTTTTACATCCCTGCCAACACTTTATAGGTCATTTTGGAGATGTCTCTTCATATTTTGTGGGACTTTTACCCGACATTGAGATGAAATTACATCTCAAGCCCTTTCGCCTAATGAAACCAGTAGGGTTTATAAGCATGCACACCGCTTTGCCTGAGCTTAGATATTTAGTATGTAGCAATGTCAAATGGTCTCCTACACTAATGATTTTCTGGTACACAGGTGAGCGATATAGGGCCATTGGGCCCTCTTGTTTATCAAATATAGATTTCTTTTTAATTTTTTTTTTTGTAGTGGAAAGGCTTGAAAACAGGATGATTAGGTCCTCTTTCATTTGCTGCAGTCTATTGGGCTGTTTTACAGAAGAATTTTTTTTTGATATCTTGCCCTCATCCATCTTAGGCCCCCAAAGGCGAGCTATGTTGTCTTCTGACAACTCTTGTTTTGGAGACGTTGCTTCCAATTTTGAGGGACTTTTACCTGATGATGAGATGAAATGACATCTCAAGCCCTGTCGCCCAATGAAACCAATAGGGTTTATAAGCATGGACGGTCCGTCTCGCACAGCTTTGCCTGGGCAGGCTTAGATCCACTAAGCGGTTTACCAGTACTAGTGTGCCGGTCGGATTTAGCTCTGTGTGGAAGCATAGTATAGCCCATATATTTCTTCAAGCCCCGATGGGTGGGGCCGGCTAGCAAACAGTGCAGACCCAGATCAGACTGCTTGTGAAGGAGCAGTCTGATCAGGATCTACACTGTTTGCTATTCTAATGATGCTTTTTGCACTCCTTGCTGGATCATGATTTTTCTGAAATTTGAGGGATTATGGATATTATAGATCTATATCAAAATAGAAGTTTTGCAAGAGGGTTTCAAAGGGTCAGCCTGTGTGTGCTGGGGCCATGTCCCACCCACTCCACTTTATAAAAGGCCTAATTATCTCAGAAACATTTCAGATCCCTACCCCTAAAATATATATATTCTTGTTCCTTATAATAAGAGATGTGAAACTGGGTCCCCCAAGGTGCGCTGGGGCCATGCCCCACCCCCTACACTTCATTAAAGGCCATATATCTCAGAAACCATTCAGATCCTGACCATTAAACCATATAGTATATACTCTTGTTCCTTTTGGTAAGACGCATTTAGTGACACCAACCTGGGTGTCTCCTGAGATGCGCAGGGGCCATGCCCAACCCCTTTCACATCATAAAAGGTCTAATATGGCAGAAACCTTTCAGATCCCTACCCTTATGATAGGACGCATTTAGTGACACCAACCTCGAGGTCTCTCAGGGTGCACCAGGGCTATGCTCCACCCCTCCACTTCATAAAAGGTCATTATCTTGGAAACAGTGAGTGAGTGAATGTTCAGAGCCCCACCCCTAAACCACCCCTGTTTTTGGTTAAGACACCACTCTTTGGGTCACCCTGGGTGTCCCTGGGCCATGCCCTACCCCTCCACTTCATAAAAGGTCATCAATGTATCTAAGAAATCATTCAGATCCCCACACCTTAACCATATATATTCTTGTTCGTTATGATAAGACGGGTTCAATGACACCGAAACTTGGGGTCTTCAAGAGTGTCCTGGGCCCATCTCAGCTCTGGTGAGCATAGTGACCCATGGGCTTCTTGTCTTCTTTCTCCCTAATGTTCTCCTTTTTCATCTCCTCTACCACCTCTTCTATCTCTTTTCTCCCTTTTCTGGGAGAGACACAGAATGACCCCATCACAGTCAACCTAAGACCCTAAAATTTCATAATGGTTTCCAGCTTCTGAGTGAGGAGGATTCTGTTCCATTCCAAATTGTGGTTAACCCATTTTGTACTGGAAACCCCAAAACGGGTATTGGGCAAACAGTGCAGGCCCAGATCAGATGCCGCAGAATGCGGCATCTGATCAGGGCCTACACTGTCTATTTTCCTTATAAATTTTGCAGAAATAACTACCTGACACCCCTAAATTTTGAAATGGACTCCTGCCATATATAAGGAGAAAGATTCCATTTGGTACAAAAAGGGTTAATACTGATAAAATTGAAAGACAGTTTTTTCTTGCACACCAGGTAAGGAAATCCTGGACTTAACCCTGGGATAGAAGTTCTTATCCTACCCAGGTATAAGATAAAATGGAGAATTTTTTACGTGTTTGATATGCACTGGTTGAATAGGACGCATTTAGTTTGATGTCACTTAGCGTTCAATGACCTCAAAAACTTGTATTATTGTCATCAAAATATGGCGGACATCAACATATTTCGGACATCGAAGTGACTATATAAAAAAATGCACTGTCAGAAGTGAAAGGTATGCAAGAAAAAGAATCTTTCATGGGTGTGAGGGGTGGATAGAAAAATCTGTTCCTCAGGATCACTGTTTGGCATCCCTCAGCAAGCCTCGTGATGCCAGACAGTGACCCTCAGGACGGATATTTCTATCCACCCCCTCACCCATGTAAGATTCTTATAATCCGTTCACTGATCAGAGAACCCAAAAGCCAGGCTTTTTTGTGATTTGGTTCATATATTTGGGGCCAGTAATACAATCTTCATCAGATAATCAGGTAAATTTGACAGTTTAATGTAGCATGAAACTGCCTCAAAGAAATTCATGCAAAGATTTGCATCATTATTGCTGCATGAAAAATCTGTATTCATGCATGGTTCATGATAAAAACATTGCAGACACAGCCATCTCATTCATAAAGTATTTGCACCTTAAAAAAAGCCATTAGTTTTTGGCTGGCTCAAAACAAAACCTATTTTACTAAATGTCTGGAAAGAAACACATAAGAAAGTGCTGGATTATAATAGAACGCTTTCAACTTTGTGGAATCTGAAGATTTTGTTTTGTTTGTTTGTTTGATTTGAGGTTTTATGTCACCGTCAACACTGTATAGGTCATTTTGGAGACACTGCTTCCAATTTTGTGGGTCTTTTACCAGACATTGAGATGAAATGACACCTCAAGCCCTGTCGCCCAATGAAACCAATTACGTTTATAAGCATGGACTGTCAGGCACCTGGGCAGGCTTAGATCCTGTAAGCAGTTTACCAGTACCCATGTGAGGGTCAGGGAAGCATCATGCAGCTCATCTATTTCTTCAAGCCCCGATGCAGGCGGGGGCCGGTGGAATCTGAATACATATTAACAAGTCAATGTAATGAACACTGTTGAAAACCCAACTTTATATAGAGAAAAGTGGGGATTAAAAGACTTAGTGTAAACATTATTACCAAAGCCCCCGCCCATAGGGGCTTGAAGAAATATATGGGCTGCATGATGCTTCCACGCAGAGCTGAATCCGGCCCGCACACTGGTACTGGTAAACCGCTTAACACATCTTAACCCTTGACCTGCTGAGCCCGGATATGCCTTATTTTCCAAACAATGAAGATCCAGATCAGATGGCTTCTGACGAAGCCATCTGATCAGGATCTACATTGTTTGCCATTCAGATTGTGAATTTGTTGCAATAATTTGCATCAAGTAATCTGATTGGTAGATAATCGGTAGTGGGTGTGGCATATATGAATATTCAGCAGGACAAGGGTTAAAGCTGATGCAGGCACTGACCTTATTTTGCAATATTCATGCTGAAGATTTCAATAGGCTACCCTCCTCGCCAAATTTCATAGAGGATCTTACATGAGTGTTCATGTATTATTGAATTTATTAAACGAGTTGAGGAAAAGGGATAAAATGCGAGGCTGTGCCGAGCATTTTATCCCTTTTCCTCAACGAGTTTAATAAATTCTTGACATAGAGGATCTTACATGAGTGTTCATGTATTATTGAATTTATTAAACAAGTTGAGGAAAAGGGATAAAATGCGAGGCTGTGCCGAGCATTTTATCCCTTTTCCTCAACGAGTTTAATAAATTCAATAATACATGAACACGAGTGCAAGATTCTATTTATCATATGACATTTTAAACTCATTTTATTCATGATTGTTTACAAAAATGTCAATATTCCGCCGTTAGAAAACGCGACGTCGTTAAGGACGTCGTACATGTAAGGTTACGGGACGTATCTAGCTAATTTGCATATTTAATCCACTAGTGGATTATCGAAAATAATACATGACGTTATTACACTCTCAGATGCGACGTCATATGATAAAGTCATTTATGTTATATGGTCTGTTCAGCTGACTTCCGAGAAGCCATCTGATCTAGATCTATACTGTTTTAGATCCTCTAAGCGGTTTACCAGTACTTGTTTCGCGGGTCAGTGGCAGCTCTGCACATAAGCATCATGCAACCCATCTATTTCTTCAAGCCCCAATGGGTGGGGGCCAATGTCAACTCTTAACCCTTAAGTATCCCTCTGAACACGACAACCCCTATCTTCTGAAGAAGCCATCTGATCATGATCTACACTGTTTGATGTTCAGTTTATGAATTTGTAGTAATAATTTACATCCAGTAATCTGATTGGTTCAAAGTCAAAAATGGGTGTGGCTAAACTGAATATTCAGCAAGAGAAGGGTTAAGAGTTTTCTTTGCTCCGGCTCAAAATAAATTTTTCATCCTTTGAGGCTTATTGTAAAGAATTTGTAAGTTTGGTTGGAGATGACAGCCAGCATTTTGTCACTGCCAATGCCATAATTTCTTTTGCGGGTTGAGCCAGTGCACAACAAAACATACAGTGTGACACGTGCATCTAGTCAAGACTTTGATCATTCTGCTTACCTGTGCATGCAGACAGATCAGGAGCCTTCATTGGCTGCATTAACCCTTCTCTTGCTGAATATTCAGTTAAGCCACACCCATGTCTCTCTATCATCCAATCAAATGACTTGATGTAATTTATTGCTACAAATTCATAAACTGAATGTCAAACAGTGTAGATCCTGATCAGATGGCTTCTGAAGAAGCCATCTGATCTGGATCTACACTGTTTTCAAAGATATGGGTTGTCGTGAACAGCATGATAAGAGTTAAAGCCCTCTGTCCAAACAAATAAATGCATAAGCCAAAGCTCTTAGCCATATAAGGTAGATGAGCAGGCTTATATAAGTCTTTGGTGGTCATTTTAAGTTTTGTCTTGCTCCTGCACAATTTCAGTGGTGCTGGGACCCAGCAAAACCTACCTGCTGGGAACCAGTACAACCAGACAGGAAACAGATCAGTTATAAAATGACTGGCTAATATGACCAGTGCCTTTGTTAATCTCAGAAACTATTGAAACTCTGCTCATTCCAACAGCTAAGACTCTGATGCGCAGTCTGATCAGCGTCTTTGCTGATCAGACAAGTTCTCATAAAGGTGTCGCCTTGCCCGGGCTCATATAATTTAAATGCATGCAAAACTGCATTTTGTATGTATAATAAACTCATCCATTAATAATGGAAATAATATGAGCCCCACCAAGCGAATTTGTGTCTTCGAGCATTCCGTCATGACAAATTTTAATTGTGCATTCCCAGCCATTCAGAGGGTCCAGGGATATGGCTTTCTGTCTGAAGGTTCCTCCTGATTCACTACTTGTATGAACGAGCAGCGAAGGTTCTGGCGAGACTGCGAGGATGCGCAGGCTCGCCTGAACCTTCGCTGCTCACATAGGCGATAAGTACCAAAATCGCTTGACGGGGCCTAATTATAAGGTGATAATCCAAAACTTGAAATTAACACCAGAAAGTTAAAGTTACTAATGACAGCGTGACTGAAGGGGCAACTATATCCTTAATCTTACTTATAGGCATGTCCTTTGACGTTGCTATAGACATGAATGAGTAAAGAGGAAGATTTTTTTATAATTTCTCCATTAAACTGTATGATGTCTGGGTACTTGTTAGAATTGCCTCAATGAGGCAATTCTAACTCACACCCATGTGACATTGTGCTTTGTTTCACATCTCCAAAATGGCTACTTTTTTAATGAAAATCCATGATTTATTTTGTTATTCATCACGAAAACACGCCTATATAATTTTGACCCCCTTGAACCCCACTTTTATATAGTAAAACTGGGGTTTCCGGGGGGTATACCTTATTTCTGCTCTAAAATATAGATTGTGGGTACTCGTTAGAACCGCCTCATCGAGGCGGTTCTAACGAGTGCCCACAATCTATATTTTGAGCAGAAATAAGATAGGCGGTTCTAATGAGTACCAACAATCTATATTTTAGAGCAGAAATAAGAAAATTATCACAATTTTTCATCATAAAATTTACATTTTTTCGGCGATAAAGGTGGCAATGTATTTGTATAGGCGTGTTTTCGTAATGTATAAGTTGTTGGTGCTCATTAGAACTGCCTCATTGAGGTGGTTCTAATGAGTACCCACAGCTGAAATAAGAAAAATACAGTAAAACCTTTTATAGTGGCCACCTCTTAATCAAGCATGGGCAAATCCGCCCCCGCCCATAGGGGCTTGAAGAAATATATGGGCTGCATGATGCTTCCACGCAGAGCTGAATCCGTCCCGCACACTAGTACTGGTAAACCGCTTGGAGGATCTAAGCCTGTCCAGGAACCGCGGTGCGAGGCGGACCGTCCATGCTAATAAACCCTATTGGTTTCATTGGGCGACAGGGCTTGAGATGTCATTTCACCTCAATGTCGGGTAAAAGTCCCACAAAATTGGAAGCAACGTCTCCAAAATGACCTTTATAGTGTTGACGGGGACGTTAAACCTCAAATCAAACAAACAAAACATAAAGGCAAATGCATTAAGATTCACCTGTATTAAGCAAGTACTTGTCCTAAGCAAGCACATTTTGGTTAGCGGTATCCCTAAGTGCTTGCTTAATACAGGTTGGACTGTAATGTATACCCCTGTAAATCCCAGTTTTCTCTATATTTAGTGGGGTTTGGTGGGATTGTCTATTTCACGGACCTGTTCAAATGTTGAAGTACCCACAACTTATGTTTGTGTCAAGAAACAAAGAAAATTGTCTTAACCCTGCTGAATATTCATTTAAGCCACACCCATTTCTGTCCATCAACCAATCAAATTACCTGATGTAATTTATTGCTACAAATTCATAAACTGAATGTCAAACAGTGTAGATCCTGATCAGATGGCTTCTGAAGAAGCCATCTGATCAGGATCTACACTGTTTCCAAAGATGGGGGTTGTCATGAATAGCAAGATAAGGGTTAAAATTTTGCCTGTTATGCCCCCTTATCTGGAACTATTTTTTCACTCAATGAGGACTTAAAATCAGCCTGTCAGCCCCCACACATCTGGGCTTTAAGAAATAGATGGGGTGCGTGATACTTACATGCAGAGTTGAAACCATTCCGCACACAAGTACTGGTAAACCACTTAGAGGATCTAAGCCTGCCCAGGCAAAGCAGTGCAAGTGTTGGACCGTCCATGCTTATAAAACCTATTGGTTTCATTTGGCGGCAGGGCCTGAGATGTCATTTCATCTCAATGTCGGGTAAAAGTCACGCAAAATTGGAAGCAACGTCTCCAAAATGACCTTTACGGTGTTGACAGGGATGTTAAACCTCAAATCAAACAAACAAACCAAATGGAATCTTCCTTCCTTCTCATAAAAAGCAGGAGTCCATTTCAAAATTTAGGGATGTCAGGTTGTGTTTTCTTCAAAATTTATTTGGAAAATGACTTAGCTTTTAGCAAACAGTGGAGGCCCTGGTCAGATGCCGCATTTTGCGGCATCTGATTTGGGCCCGCACTGTTTGCGCACGCACATTTACGAAGACTCGACTTGATTTTGATGTTGAATAGTTAATTTAGCCACACCCATTTCTGACTTTGAACCAATCAGATTACTTTATTTAATTTACTCCTGCCAGTTCACAAACTGTATGTCAAACAGTGTAGATCCTGATCAGATGGCTTCTTCAGAAGCTGTCTGATCTAGATCTACACTGTTTGCAAAGGTAGGAGTGGTCATGTTCAGTGGGATAAGGGTAACCTATATTTAATAAAACCCTGAGTTGCAAATACAGTCAAACTTCAATGGCTCGAACACCTTTGGGACCTCGAACATCTGTTTGTGACACAGGTAGTTTGAGCCATGGAGGGTTACTGTCAGTAGGTATAACGGGATACTTGAGACACCTTTTCGGTGTCCTATAATGAAAATGTATGATGTGCGTACTCATTAGAATCACCTCATTGAGGTGATTCTAACGAGTACACACAGCATACATTTGCAAGATAAAAGACTAAAATCTCCTTAAATACCCCCACTATTTCTTGTATAGAGGATTTCCCTAGGGACTCAAGAATGGGTTCGACTCATCCATAGTAAACGAGCCATCGTGTTCGAGCCATCAAAGTTCTACTGTAGTATCACCTACAGCCTCGCTCAAACCCCAAGTTTCCGTAAAGTCTAGATCAGTGACATAGAACATAATTTTACACTGTTTTAGAAGACAAGTCATGAAGGGGTGAGCAATGCTGTCCAGTGACAACTCTTCTAGCTCAGAAACAAGCAAGGCTGCACTGTATTCAAGTCCTTTACATTTTTGGCTGTTTCAGGGTGAAAGAGATTGGTAGACATTTAGCTCTGGATGGGAGAGAAAAATATCACAGGTAAGCTATATCAGTAGTCATACTTGGAAAAAAAAAAAGCAAATTTTCATTTTGATGAAGTGGAGTGGGCTTTTTATCCCCCCCCCCCCCCCCCCCCCCCCCCCCAACCCCACCCCCCACCCACCTCACACACACACACCAACGGTGAGGGGGACATTATTGTTTTTGGTTCAGCAGCTTTGGCATTGGCTTTGGCATAGCCTGTTTGAAGCGCTATATTTCCTGAGCCTGTTGATGAATTCTGACCAAACTTGCATTGGTACATCACTAGGATGGGTGGGAAACAGGGATTAGGTTTTGATGTCCTTGACCTTATTTAAAAGGGTACAGGTCCCCCAAAACTGTCAATTTTGGGCCAAAAATGGCTAGTCTGCACCCTTTCTCATGAAAGAATAGATAAAATTTGGTCAAACTAGGTATCATTGCAATGTTTCTAATATTTTATTAGATTTTGGTGACCTTGACCTTATTTTCAAGGGCACAGACCTCCCCAAAAACTTTCAATTTTTCCTATCTCGTGAACAAATTGATGAAATTTGGTCAAACGTTGTACAGCATATCGTTGCAACCTACTAAATTTTTATATAATTTTTGGTGACCTTGATTTTTTTTTTCAAGGGCACAGCCCTTCCTAAAACTGTCAATTCTGGGCAAGAAATGGCTTGTCTGCACCTTATCAGATGAACAAATGGTTGAAATTTTGTCCGACCTGGTACAGTATATCGCTGCAACCTACCAAAGATTTGGTAACATTTTGGTGACCTTGACCTTATTTTTAAGGGTATGTCACAAATCTCTTAAGACCTATCCAGTCCAGCTGCAAGACTTATTTTCATACTATTTCATGCTCAGATGCAGTGCTGGACCCACACTGGCCACCAAATGTGACAGGGTTAGAAAAAGAACATGACTTGACCGGGAATCGAACCCAGGGCCTTTCACATACCGTGCGAATACTCAACCGACTGAGCTACTGAGCCACACGGTCGACCTGTTACAGGTACAGGTCCTCCAAAACTGTCAATTTTGGCTTGTCCTTATCCTGTCTCATGAACAAATCGATGAAATTTGGTCAAACTTGGTACAATATATTATTGCAACCTACCAAATATTTGATGAGTTTTGGTGAACTCAACCTTTTTAGCTAACCTGTCACGTAGTGACGAGGTGAGCTTTTGGATCACTTTTTGTCCTTCGTCCGTGCGTCCCTAAACTTTTCTTGTGAACACACTAGAGGTCACAGTTTTGGGCCAATCATCATCAAACCTGGTCAGAATGATCATCATGAAAATATCTCGGTCAAGTTCGAATATGGGTCATGGCAGGTCAAAAAGTAGGTCAGTAGATCAAATCAAAGAAAAACCTTGTGAACAATCTAGAGGCCAAATATTTGGTATGATCATCATCAAACTTGCTCAGAATGTTCATCTTGACAATATCTCGGTCAAGTTTGAATATGGGTCATGTTGGGTCAAATAGTAGGTCAGTAGGTCAAATCATAAAAAAACCTTGTGAACACTCTAGAGGCCACAGTTTTGGTCTGATCGTCATCAAACTTGCTCAGAATGATGGTCTTAACAGTATCTGGGTCAAGTTCGAATATTGGTCATGTCAGGTCACAAAGTAGGTCAGTAGGTCAAATCATAGAAAAACCTTGTAAATACACTAGAGGCCCCAGTTTTAATCCGATAATCATCAAACTTGCTCAGAATGATTATCTTGCCAATATCTCTGTCAAGTTCGAATATGGGTCATGTCGGGTCAAAAAGTAGGTCAGTAGGTCAAATCAGAGAAAAACCTTCTGAACACAGTTTTGGTCCAATCATCATCAAACTTGCCCAGAATGATCATCTTGACAATATCTCAGTCAAGTTTGAATATGGGTGTTGTCGGGTCAAAAAGGAGGTCAGTAGGTCAGATCATAGAAAAACCTTCTGAACACACTAGAGGCCACAGGTTTGGTCCAATCATCATCAAACTTGCTCAGAATGATTATCTTGATAATATCTTGGTCACATTTGAATATGGAATCATTTTCAACCTTGCCCAGAATGATCATCTTGACAATGTTTCAGTCAGGTTCGAATATGGGTCTTGTCAGGTCAAAAAGTAGGTCAGTAGGTCAAATCAGAGAAAAACCTTGTGAACACACTAGAGGCCACAGTTTTGGTCCGATCATCATCAAACTTGCTCAGAAAGATAGTCTTGACAATATCTCGGTCAAGTTCGAATATGGGTCATGTCAGGTCAAAAAGTAGGTCAGTAGATTGAATCATAGAAAAACCTTGTGTACACACTAGAGGCCACAGTTTTGGTCCAATTATCATCAAACTTGCCGAGAATGATCAACTTGACTATATCTCGGTCAAGTTTGAATACGGGTCATTTCGGGTCAAAAAGTAGGTCAGTAGGTCAAATCATAGAAAAACCTTGTGAACACACTAGAGGCCACAGTTTTGATCCAATCATCATCAAACTTGCCCAGAATGATCATCTTGACAATATCTCAGTCAAGTTCAAATATGGGTCATGTCGGTCAAAAAGTAGGTCAGAAAATCAAACCATAGAAAAACCTTGTGAACACAGTGGCCACAGTTTTGGTCCGATCATCATCAAACTTGCTCAAAATGATCATTTGACAATATCTCAGTCAATTTCAAATACGGGTGTTGTCCTGTCAATAAGTAGGTCAGTAGGTCATATTGTTGAAAAACTTGTGAACACACTAGAGGCCACAGGTTTTGTCCAATAATCATCAAACTTGCTCAGAATGATCATCTTGATAATATCTTGGTCACGTTCGAATATGGGTCAAGTCGGGTCACAGAGTAGGTCAGTAGGTCAAATCATAGAAAATCCTTGTGAATACACTAGAGGCCACAGTTTTGGTCCAGACATCATCAAACTTGCCCAGAATGATCATGTTGACAATGTCTCGGTCAAGTTCGAATATGGCTCATGTTTGGTCAAAAAGTAGGTCAATAGTTCAAATCAGAGAAAAACCTAATGAACACACTAGAGGCAACATTTTTGGTCGGATCATCATCAAACTTGCTCAGAATGATAGTGTTGACAATATCTCGGTCAAGTTAGAATATGGGTCATGTCAGGTCAAAAAGTAGGTCAGTAGGTCAAATCATATAAAAACCTTCTGAACACACTAGAGGCCACAGTTTAGGTCCGATCATCATCAAACTTGCCCAGAATGATCATCTTGACAATATCTCGGTCAAGTTTGAATATGGGTCATGTCGGGTCAAAAAGTAGGTCTGTAGGTCAATTCAAAGAAAAACCTTGTGAACATACTAGAGGCCACAGTTTTGGTCCGATCATCATCAAACTTGCCCCCAGAATGATCTTCTTGACATTATCCCAGTCAAGTTCGAATATGGGTCATGTTGGGTCAGAAAGTAGGTCAGTAGGTCAAATCATAGAAAAACCCTGTGAACACACTAGAGGCCACAGTTTTGGTCCGATCAAAATGATCATTTGACAATATCTCTGTTAATTTTGAATATGGGTCATATCTGGTCAATAAGTAGGTCAGATTGTAGAAAAACTATGTGAACACACTAGAGGCCCCAGTTTTGGTCCGATCATCATCAGACTAGCTCAGAATTATAATCTTGACAATATCTGGATCAAGTTTGAATATGGGTCATGTCGGGTCAAAAAGTAGGTCAGCAGGTCAAATCATAGAAAAACGTTTTGAACACTCTAAGAGGTCACATTTTTAGTCAAATCATCATAAAACTTGCTCAGAATGATCATCTGGACAATATCTTGGTTAAGTTTGAATATGGGTCATGTCAAATCAAAAAGTAGATCAGTAGGTTATTTCGTCATAACTTTTGAACCGTTTGAGATAGAGCCTTTATATTTTGGCATGTAGGTTCCTTGTGACAAGGGCTTCCCATTCATATAAAGATTCGACCCGTGACCTTGATGTGTGACCTACTTTATCATAACTTTTGAACCATATGAGATAGAGCCTTCATATTTGGCATGTATCTTCCTTGTGACAAGGTTTTCTCAATCATTATAAACTTTTGACCCATGACCTTGACTTTTGACCTACTTTGTCATAACGTTTGAAGCATTTGAGATACAGCATTCATATTTGGCATGTAGGTTCCTTGTGACAAGGGCTTCCTATTCATACATAAAATGATCTGTGACCTTTACCTTGACATTTGACCTATTTTATTATAACTTTTGAACCATTTAAGATAGTGCCTTCATATTTGGCATGTATGTTCCTTGTGGAAAGGTCTTCCAACCCATACAAATCAAAGTACTGAAAGTACTGAGGAAAGTTGATTTATGAGGAATAATTATTATATAACAATGTTAATCGTAGATCAAGCAGTTATCTAGATATTTTGTTGAAACAAATATAGAGACTAACTTCCCATATCACAGGTCCTGGTGTATGAATGACATTTGATGTGTCACCAGTAACATTTCTGAGTCTGGTTCTGATTTGACAAGGTCTAAGTGGGTTAAAAAATTCGACAAAGAAAAAATTATTCATCGATTGTTTTGAGTTTAACGACAGGGCAACCCTAGTGGATCATTTTTGTCTTCTCCAAGAGAAAGGGGAAAAGAGATAGAAGAGACAGTAGAGGAGATGATGTGTTTGTTTTTTTGTTTGATTTGAGGTTTAACGTCCCCGTCGACACTGTAAAGGTCAGTTTGGAGACGTTGCTTCCAATTTGTGGGACTTTTACCCGACATTGAGATGAAATGACATATCAAGCCCTGCCGCCCAAATGAAACCAATAGGGTTCATAAGCATGGACGGGCCGACTCGCACCGCTTTGCCTGGGCAGGCTTAGATCCTCTAAACAGTTTACCAGTACTCGTGTGCAGGTCGGTTTCAGCTCTGCGTGGAAGCATCATGCAGCCCATATATTTCTTCAAGTCCCGATGGGCAGGGCAGTTGTAGAGAAGATGAAAGTGAGGGACAGAGGAGAAAGAGTAAAATGAATGCAAGTGTAGGAACAGAAGAAATATCAACACTCCCTCATTCTACCGTTACCTGCTACAAGGACAGCAGGTGTTGCCCAACTGTAAGTCAATATCAGCTGGACTCCCCAGTGACATAAGAAACACAACGCCATTGCCTCACTCAACTAACCCCCGAAGAAAGTACGGAAGAAAGAAAGATAAACGTGTTAACCAATTTCTTCATGGTCCAACCATAAATTTCTAAATTAGCTCAGTACATATCTGCTAATAATCTTACAGAGAAGTTCTCCTAACGGGAGACCCCCACCCATAGGGGCTTGAAGAAATATATATGGGCTGCATGATGCTTCCACGCAGAGCTGAATCCGACCCGCACACTAGTACTGATAAACCGCTTAGAGGATCTAAGCCTGTCCAGGAACCGCGGTGCGAGGCGGACCGTCCAAGCAAATAAACCTTATTGGTTTCATTGGGCGACAGGGCTTGAGAAGTCATTTCATCTCAATGTCGGGTAAAAGTCCCACAAAATTGGAAGCAAGTCTCCAAAATGACCTTTACAGTGTTGATGGGGAAGTTAAACCTTAAATCAATCAATCAATCTCCTAGCGGGCACATGATGTCTTAGCAACGTCGCATCAACGTCGCATTGATACGACGATGCACATAGGTTGTGCAGCCGCTTGGAGCTATGTTCCTTGGGGCGTCGGGACATAAAAAGGAAAATAACTTGACAAAAAAGATCATTTTTTAAACCTTTTGATTTAGACATTATAACTCTGGTTAGACACCGCGTTTACCCAAGGCGAATTAAAATACGTTTATTCCCACCTGTACGGGGTCCTAAAAACATTAACCCATAAATGTCAATTGTTTCAATTCTGTGACATTTGGAAACAGTTAAGATAGATTAGAGGCAACAGAATGTTGCGTCTGATCGGTTTCTTTACTATTTGCTAAAGTACGGAACTTGATTTAAACAACACGTGTTTTGTAATTTAGAGCTCTCGAAAGCAGGCAAATTGTAGGTCACTAAAGGGTTGTTTAGTTGGTCAATGATAAGCTAACCCTTTTAACCCTGTAGACCGGTGCAGACGCCGAGGTAGAAATACACTGTATCTATGCAAACCTTGTAGATCCTGATAAGACGGCACGTAGCTAGAACGTCTCGCCAGAATCTACATGTACACTGTTTGTCATCCTGTCAGTGAACTAATCAGAAATCCTTTTCTATAAGAATATATTTAAAGCGAGAAGGGTGCTGTTTAGAAACTCAGGGATGAAAGAGTAAAACATAAATATCACCGAAAAGCGCGTAGGAAAATAGTTCCAGAGTACTGTTTTCTTTTCAGAATTCGTCTTTCTGTGCCAATTTATATTCAATCCGTATAAAGTCTCGAAAACTGAAATGTTTTGAAAGACGTTCCATGCGGGGCCGGCCTGCAAAATTAATTTTCAAGAGTTCATTTGGACTATTTTATGCAGCGTACGAACAACGGAAGTGGAGCAACGCGGTCCAGTACCGGAAGTAGAAATGTAATGACAAAGAAACTTGATTTAAAAAATCAACTTTCAAAAATTGTCTTATGACCTTGACCTTTGACCTACTTTGTCATAATTCTGAAGCATTTGAGATAGGGCCTTCATACATGCGACAAGGGGTTCCTATTCATACAAAAATGATTTGTGACTTTGACCTTGACATGTGACCTACTTTATCATAACTTTTTAACTATTTGAGATAGAGCCTTCATATTTGGCATGTATGTTCCTTAAATGTTGCAAGAACTTTCCACCCATATAAAAATTTTGACCTGTGACCTTGACCTTCTTATAACTTTTGAACCATTTAAGATTGAGCCTTCTTATTTGGCATGTAGGTACCTTGTGACAAGGGCTTCCCACCCATGCAAAATTTTTCACCTGTGACCGGTCATTGCCCATATTTGGTAAAAAACGAAAAACCGTGAAAATTTTCTTCTCAGGAACCGAATGGCCGATGACCTTGAAACTTGGTATCCAGAATCGGGGACTTGGGGGTCCTTCCAAGTTTTTTAAATGATGACCTTTGGTTGACCTTGACCTGCTTTACTGCAAGGTCAAATTTGGTCACTCAAACATTTGTATGGAAAAAAAAAAGGCAAAACAGTGGATTTTTTTTAAAGCATGGTGATGGGACCTCCATTTAAAGACTCATCTGAAAGTCTACCCCTGGTTAAAAAGGCAAGTAGCATGACCACTTCACCATGAAGGCTTCTAAACTTCATTGGAATGTTGTGTGGATGACCCTCTAGGAAAGTAGCAATTTTATTTAAACGATTAACAAATGGTCACAAGAGCTAAAAAAAGAAAAACATTGTAAATTTGCTTCAAATGCAAACTCTTTCTAAACCCTTGGGCCTATTGGATTTAAAACTTCACAGGAGTGTTGCCTAGGTGACTCCCTACTAAAATAGTTAAAACTCATTCCACTCCAATGAACAAGATGGCTGCCAGAGCTAAAAATAAAAAAAACTTCAAACGACAATTCCTCCTGTACCCTTGGGCCAATTCCATTCAAACTTTGAAGTAATGTTGCTTAGATGACCCTCTACCAAAAAGGCTAAAACGATCCCGCTCTGATGAACAAAATGGCCACCTGAGCTGAAAATAGAAAAGTAGAGCGCGCATTCAATGGCAAGCCATCGCAAATCCCCACGTTTTCTCCACAGTAGGTCAAAATTTGACCTTTTGACCCCTCCCCAGGGCCCCTGGGGGCGGGGACAAAAAAAATGTGCTCTTGCGCAAGCCATTCATGTAAGCAACTCGCATACCAAATTTGGTTGAATTCTGGCTAACGGTTTAGGAGGAGATAGTCGGACAGACAGACAGACAGACGGACAGACAGACAGACGGACAGACAGACGTTCTTACAGATGGACATTTGTTGGGTACTACAGTGTTAATTTTCCCATTCAAAAATACCCAACAAGCAACAAAATACCCAACAGGCTACTGGCTACTTTTCTTGGACAACAACGGAATAAACGGCAAGTACCCAACTTATGTCTACCCAACATGTGCCCACGGATGCGCTTGGACAGACGGACAGAGGGGATAACAATATCCCCACTTTTCGTTGAAAAACGTGGGGATAAATATTGTAAATTTGATTCAAATGTGAACTCCTCCTAAACCCTAAGGCCAATTTGATTCAAACTTCACAGGTAGGTTGCCTAGGTTACTCCCTACCAAATAAGCTAAAATCACTCTGCTGATGAACAAGATGGCCACCAGAGCTAAAAATAGAATGTACTCAAGACAGTGACACACAGGTGAGCGAACCAGGGCCCTCTGGGCCCTCTTGTTTAAGGACACAGGCCATCTTAAACTGTCAATTTTGGGCAAGAAATGGCTTGTTTGCATGATATTACATGAACAAATGGTTGTACAGTAAACTCTTATTATCTTAAACTCTGATATCTCAAACAATGGCTTAAGTCAACCTAAATTTTGTGCACTGTTATATTAGTTTTGGTATATGTTCCTTAGATTTCAACTCTTTTTTTATCTCAAACTCCTGTTATCTCAAACCAAATATTTCAGTCCCTTGGAGTTCGAGATAACAAGATTTGACTCTAATTTGGTCTTGCTGGGAACCATGGGAAGAGTTCCCTAGTGACTCTAGAACTGGTTTGACATACACCGTTAAATGAGTCATGAGTTGGTGAGTCGGCCCCCGCCCATCGGGGCTTGAAGAAATAGATGGGCTGCCTGATGCTTCCACGCAGAGCTTAAACCGACTGCACACGAATACTGGTAAACCACTTAGAGGATCTAAGCCTGCCCAGGCTAAGTTGGACCATCCACGCTTATAAACCCTATTGGTTTCATTGGGCAACAGGGCTTGAGACGTCATTTCATCTCAGTGTCGGGGAAAAAGTCCCACAAAATTGGAAGCGCGTTTCCAAACTGACCTGTACAGTGTTGACTGGGACGTTAAACCTCAAATCAGACAAACAAAACAAATAATGTATTCGCCTCATTGAGGCGATTCTAAGGAGTACACACAACATACACTTTCAAGACAAGAGCAAGAAAATTTTCACTAAATTATCCCTCAGTATTTCTAACTAGGAACGATGGCAAGAGTTCCCTTGTGGCTCTAGAAGTGGTTTGACATAGCCATGTTAAATGAGCTACCATCAGTTGGCGAGCCATTGAAATTTCTCTGTATTTTCTGTTTTTCAGCTCTTTCCAGTTTTTGTGGATGGATGATCCTGACACAGCCAATAATATTATGTTGACTTTCATAAATATGCCTTATATAATGGTGCTGGACCCACTAACTCACCTGTTTTATGTTCCTGATGATAGTATAGGAAAAGTAGATGCTGTGTCTATAGGAAAATTTCTTAATAATATTAAAGCTGAAAAAGTTCAGGTAAGTCCTCTTCCCTTACTTTTGCCTTGAAACCTTACAGCTCTGATTTCTGAAGTGGACTCTTCGTTCCATCACTGAATTTGGACTTTGGATTATTCCATTGTTGTCAATAGGTGTGTTCGGACTTGCTCTAATTCTCCTAAACATTTAAGGCCCCCACACCTCGAGGCTTGAAGAAATAGATGGGCTGCATGATTCTTCTACGCAGAGCTGAAACCAACCCGCACACGAGATAAAAGCAAACTGACCTATTGCAGGCTTGATGAGGCCTATTTGGCCGAAACTGGGTAGTCTGGTCCAGAAAGCTTGTACTCTTATATTTTACAGTTCATTAACCCTTTAAATAGAGGATCTTACCTGAGTGTTCATGTATTATTGAATTTATTAAACGAGTTGAGGAAAAGAGATAAAATGCGAGGCTTTGCCGAGCATTTTATCCCTTTTCCTCAACGAGTTTAATAAATTTGATAATACATGAGCACAAATGAAAGATTCTATTTATCATTTGACATTTAAAGCACATTTTATTCACGATTGTTTACAAAAATGTCAATATTCCACTGTTAGTAAATGCGACGTCGTTAAGAATGTCGTACATGTAACGTTATGGCATGTATCTAGCTAATTTGCATATTTAATCCACTAGTGGATTATCGAAAATAATACATGGCGTTGTTACACTCTCAGAAGCGACGTCATTTGATAAAAGTTTAAAGTCTCTACAGCTGGTGTTAAGGGAATGTGTGGCAGCCTTAACAAGTCTCCCTGCCCTTCATCACAGTGTAGTTTATATTTCCTTGTCGTTTGTAATCATTGATTCCATTGTGGAGTTTTGAAAATATTTGAGGGTCACTGATGAGGCCTAATTGCCTGAAACTAGCTAGTCTTTGCCTTCTTCAAAAGAACATGTTTAAAATCAGTGGCGGCCAGCCTCAGTAGCTCAGTCGGATGCGCGTCTGACTGGTTAACAGGAGAATGCGGGTTCAATACCTGCCGGGGTCGGCAGCATTCTTTCGTGTGTGTGAATTTGGGTTTAACGTCGCTTTCAACAATTTTTCAGTCATATCACGACGGTGTCTGGTTGCGACAGGGAGCTCAATGCTCACTTTTATAGTGCTGCCTCACTGAAGTATCATGTCCCAGACACATTACATGATACCACACCCAGTCACATTATCCTGACACTGGGTCGACCAGTCCTAGCTCTACCCCGTAAATCTGAGTGCCAAGCGAAGAGCAACTAGTACCATTATTAACAACTTTGGTATGTCGCGGCCCGGGATCGAACCCGTGACCTACCGTTCCCCGGAGCGGACACTCTACCAACTGAGCTATCAGGGCAGGTACATTCTTTCGTGGAGATCGATCATGAAATCTTTTCTACGGTCATACTGTCCCTTCCGCTGATTCAAGAGGGGCAGTTGTCAGTTTCTGGTGAAAAAATGTGCACTGTACTGGTTAACTGCTTACATATAAGCTTGCCCAGGAAAAGTGTAGATAAGTAAACTGACGGCTCAAAATGACCTAAACAGGTGTTGACTGGGCCGTTAAACGGCAATATAAAACAAAGAAACAAACAAAATCAGTGGCATAAAAATTAAATTAGTCCATTCAATGTACAAATTGAATTTCCATCACAGTATTTGATTACTATTTTTCAGGCCTATGGTGGAACAGGATTTTTCCAGAGATTGAAAAGACTGGGTTACGACATTTTATCAACAGTTGTGGTAAGTTTAGGGGTTGCTTGTTTCCCAGTCAAAGCAGACTTCACTTTAATCATCCTGTTCACGACAACCCCTATCTTTGAAAACAGTGTAGATCCAGATCAGATGGCTTCTGAAGAAGCCATCTGATCAGGATCTACACTGTTTGACATGAAGTTTATGGATTTGTAAGAATAAATTACAAAAAGGAATCTGATTGGTTCCAAGTCAGAAATGGGTGTGGCTAAACTGATTATTCAGCAAGATAAGACTTAAGACCATTCGCGGCAATTGTCTTAGTGATAATCATTGACCAATAAATTTAAACTGTGTGCAAATTTAAGGTTTTCTGTCCTGTTTAACAAATTGAGTACAATGAAAATGAAGGATCCTTAAGTACCAGACAGTGAGTCTTCTACCCTTATCCTTCGGAACACGACAGCCCCTACCTTTTGCAAACAGTGTAGTTCCAGATCAGATGGATTCTGAAGAAGACATCTGATCAGGATCTACACTGTTTGTCATACAGTTTGTGAAATGAACAGGCTACATTATATCAAGTAACTTGATTGATGGATAGTCAGGGTGTGGGAAAATTAATTCATTCAGCAGGATATGGGTTAATGTTGAATGAGTTTAAATCCTATATGCCTAATGGTTTTCAGAAAGGGTACATTGGCAAACAGTGTAGCCCCTGATCAGATGCTGCATTCCTGATCTAGGGCTACACTGTTACCTTAATGTACAATGAAACCTGTCATAGTGATAACCTCTGTAAAGCAAGCTCCCTGTCTTAAGCAGTTCCGAATGAAGGCAAAAACATTGAAATCCACCTGTTTTAAGCAAGCACCTGTGTTAAACACGCACATTTTGATTATGTCTTGGATGTTTGCTTAATACAGGTGGGATTGTACATGATTTTTAAGGCTAATAAAACAGTCTAAGTACTGGTTCAGGGTCATTTTTCTAGCCAAAACTCAAGGACAATCAACCCAGTGGTGCTGTCAGTGCTTTGATCTGCTTGTGCCTTCTTGGTTTAAACAATATTTATATTTGCAAATAAATTACAAAGACATACATAGATACATACACGCAAAATGACATAGGATCTGACGGTAAGCATAGTGCTTATATGAAAGTCATTTGGGCCTTCTTGGAGAAGGTACACAAGGCACACGTCTATGCTTCTTTCCACTTCTTTGATCGGGCTCAGAGCTCATCTCAGTTGAGCAGAGTTTGTCCTTCTCAGTAATATTAATTTGTAGTTGTTGTTATATTGCTTATAAATAATAACCTGCTCAACCACAATAACTCCTATCTTTGCAAACAGTGTAGATCCTGTTCAGATGACTTCTTTATAAACAGTGTAGAACCAGATCAGATGGCTTCTGAAGAAGACGTCTGACAAGACAGACTGAATAAGCCATCTGATCAGGATCTACACTGTTAGTCAATCAGTTAGGAAAATTTGAATGAATGCATTATATCAAGTGATTCAATTGGTTGATAGTCAGAAATTGGTGTGGCTAAATTAATTTATTCATCAGAACAAGGGTTCAAATGCAAATAATTATAAGCATTTTAATGTTTGTAAGCAGGAGAAATATCATTTATAATCCACAGATGTGAGCTTAAAAAACAACACATCACGTGAACAAGTCCGTGAAATGAACACCCCCTAAACCCTACTTTATATAGAGAAAACTGGGGTTTAAGGGGGTAAACATTATTTTTCTTATTTTTACTCTAAGACATAGGTTGTGGGTACTCGTTAGAACCGCCTCAATGAGGCGGTTCTAACGAGCACCCACAATCTGTGTTTGTAGTATTTATATGAAATATATCGCATATTTTAGTCAGAAAAGTAGCCATTTTTGAGATGTGAAAAAATGCACTATGTCGCACGGTCGTGTTATCGTAATGATTAATTTTATTGCAATTGGCTAGTGTTTGAATATTTTTTCAGCAATAAAATTTTCTGCTTAGTTGAGCGTAAAGAAATTTTTCACACTGAGGAGTATATCTGAGATACGCAGGCCTCAGTAGCACATTTGGATGCACATCTGACGGGTGATCAGGAGGATGCGGGGTTCGATACCTGCCAGGGTCGGCAACATTCTTTCGTGGAGATTGATCATGAAATCTTTTCTAGGGTCATTCTCTCCCTTCCGCTGATTCAAGAAGGGCAGTTGACAGTTTCTGGCGAAAGAATATGCACTGTACTGGTTAACCGCTTATGTATATGCTTGTCCAGGAAAAGTGTGGATAGATAAACTGACCGGCTCAAAAATGACCTAAATAGTGTTGACTGGGCCATTAAACTCCAATAGAAACAAACAAACAATATCTGAGATACATTTTCTCGTTTAATGTAATAACACTACATCACACTGCATTTACTGCAACTGTTCTACAGAAAGGCAATAAAATGAAAACAAAATTACAGAAAATTCCTTTATCAGAGATTCCTTTGGTAGCAATGATTGTGAGATACACTTTCAGCAAAAGTGCATCAGTAATTAAATCATACTCTTAGATTTCTGTAAACTGCAGTAGGTAATTTGTGCCGTAATTACCCTAAATAGATCTGGCACAACATCGAGTTTCTGTATTTATCCAGTAATTTGATTTATCATATGATGTTGCTGCTGAGAGTGTAATAACGCCATGTAATAAATTCCGTAATCCACTAGTGGATTAAATATGTAAATTAGTTAGATACACCCCGTAAAGTTTCAAGTACGATGTCCTTTAGGCTTTTACCTGTTTTTAGTGGGGGTGGGGGAACCCAAAATGAGGCAGTACTGGCAAATAGTGTAGATCCAGATCAGATGCAGCATGTTGCATAAGTTTTTAGCTCGTCTGTTTTTAGCTCACCTGTCACGTAGTGACAAGGTGAGCTTTTGTGATCACATTTTGTCCGTCGTCCGTGCGTCCGTGCGTGCGTAAACAATTTCTTGTCCGCACGATAACATCTTCATTTATGATTTGATTTTAACCAGACATGCACACAACTTGTACCACCATGAGATCTAGGTTCCTTTCTTGAACCAGCCATATCCCATCATGTGTTACAGAGTTATGGCCCCTGAAAGGGCAAAAATTGCCTATTTTGGTCTTGTCCACACGATAGCATCTTCATTTATGATTTGATTTTAACAAGACTTGCACACAACTTGTAACACCATGAGATCTGGGTTCCTTTCTTGAACCAGCCATATCCCGTCATGTGTTACAGAGTTATGGCCCCTGAAATTGCAAAAATTGCCTATTTTGGTCTTGTCTGCACGATAGCATCTTCATTTATGATTTGATTTTAACCAGACTTGCACACAACTTGTACCACCATGAGATCTGGGTTCTTTTCTTGAATCAGCCATATCCCATCATGTGTTACAGAGTTATGGCCCCTGAAATCGCAAAAATTGCCTATTTTGGTCTTGTCCGCACGATAGCATCTTTATTTATGATTTGATTTTAACCAGACTTGCACACAACTTGTACCACCATGAGATCTGGGTTCCTTTCTTGAATCAGCCACATCCCATCATGTGTTATGGAGTTACGGCCCTTGAAAGGGCGAAAATTGCCTATTTTGGTCTTGTCCGCACGATAGCATCTTCATTTATGATTTGATTTTAACCAGACTTGCACACAACTTGTAACACCATGATATCTGGGTTCCTTTCTTGAACCAGCCATATCCTGTCATATGTTACATAGTTATGGCCCCTGAAATTGCAAAAATTGCCTATTGGTCTTGTCCGCACGATAGCATCTTCATTTATGATTTGATTTTAACCAGACTTGCACACAGCTTGTACCACCATGAGATCTGGGTTCCTTTTTTGAATCAGCCATATCCCATCATGTGTTACAGAGTTATGGCCCCTGAAATCGCAAAAATTGCCTATTTTGGTCTTGTCCGCATGATAGCATCTTCATTTATGATTTGATTTTAACCAGACTTGCACACAAATTCTACCACCATGAGATCTGGGTTCCTTTCTTGAACCAGCTATATCCCATCAGGTGCTACGGAGTTACGGCCCATGAAAGGGCAAAAATTGCCTATTTTAGTCTTGTCTGCATGATAGCTGTTTCATTTATGATTTGATTTTAACTGAACTTGCACACAGTTTGTACCGCCACAAAATTTCTCGGTCAAGTTTGAATATGGGTCATGTCGGGTCAAAAAGTAGGTCAGTAGGTCAAATCGAAAAAAAAAACCTTGTGAAGACACTAGAGGCCACAGTTTTGGTCCGATCATCAACAAACTTGCACAGAATGATCATCTTGATAATATCTTCAACTTGGTCATGTGTGAATATGGGTCATGTCGGGTCAAAAAGTAGGTCAGTAGGTCAAATCAGAGAAAAACCTTGTGAACACACTAGAGGCCACTGTTTTGGTCCAATCATCATCAAACTAGCTCAGAATGATTGTCTTGACAATATATCAGTCAAGTTCGAATATGGGTCATGTCAGGTCAAAAAGTAGGTCAGTAGGTCAAATCATAGAAAAACCTTGTGAACGCACTAGAGGCCACAGTTTAGGTCAGATCCTCATCAAACTTGCCCAGAATGATCATCTTGATTATATCTTGGTCGTGTTCGAATATGGGTCATGTCAGGTCACAAAGAAGGTCAGTAGGTCAAATCATAGAAAAACCTTGTGAATACACTACAGGCCACAGTTTTGGTCAAATCATTATCAAACTTGCCCAGAATGATCATCTTGCTAATATCTCGGTCAAGTTGAATACAGCTCATGTCGGGTCTAAAAGTAGGTCAGTAGGTCAATCCATAGAAAAACCTTGTGAACACACTAGAGGCCACAGTTTTGGTCTGAACATCATCTAACTTGCTCAGAATGATCATCTTGATAATATCTTCAACTTGGTAACGTGCAAATATGGGTCATGTCGGGTCAAAAAGTAGGTTAGTAGGTCAAATCAGAGAAAAACCTTGTGAACACACTAGAGGCCACTGTTTTGGTCCAATCATCATCAAACTAGCTCAGAATGATTGTCTTGACAATATATCGGTCAAGTTCGAATATGGGTCATGTCAGGTCAAAAAGTAGGTCAGTAGGTCAAATCATAGAAAAACCTTGTGAACACACTAGAGGCCACAGTTTAGGTCAGATCCTCATCAAACTTGCCCAGAATGATCATCTTGACAATATCTGAGTCAAGTTCGAATATGGGTCATGTTGGTCCAAAAAGTAGTTCAGTAGGTAAAATCATAGAAAAACCCTCTGAACACACTTGAGCCACAGTTTTGGTCCGATCATCATCAAACTTGCTCAAAATGATCATTTGACAATATCTCAGTTAATTTCGAATATGGGTCAAATCTTGTCAGTAAGTAGGTCAGTAGGTCAGATTGTTGAAAAACCTTGTGGACACACTAGAGGCCCCAGTTTTGGTCCGATCATCTTCAAACGACAATTCCTCCTCTACCCTTGGGCCAATTTCATTCAAACTTTGAAGTAATGTTGCTTAGATGACCCTCTACCAAAAAGGCTAAAACAATCCCTAAAAATAGAAAAAAATATTGTAAATTTGATTCAAACGTGAACCCCTCCTAAACCCTAAGGTCAATTTGATTCAAACTTAACAGGAATGTTGCCTAGGTTACTCCTTACCAAATGAGCTAAAATCACTCTGCTGATGAACAAGATGGCCACCATAGCTAAAAATATAATGTACTCGAGACAGTGACTCACAGGTGAGCGAATCAGGGCCCTCTGGGCCCTCTTGTTTGAAAAAAACTTTCGAGCTATTGTCATCACTCCGGCGTCTGCGTTGTCGTTCCAAAAAAACTTAACCTTGGCTATAACTTAAAAAGTATTAGACCTAGCCTCATGAAACTTCATACACACACTCATCATCACAAGAGCTACATTTTGACCAAGGACCATAACAACATTGTTGATTTTGGCTGAATTATCTCCCCTTTTCCAATTTTTTTCTGAAACACATTTTTTGCTCTCATTTTAATACTATTCACAACAGAGCCTTCAAACTTCACATGAATGTTCCTTGGGTCAAGACCTTTTCAGTGATACCACACTTTTTGATCTGTGACCTTGACCTTTGAACTTTGACCTATTTTTCGAAAATTTAACCGAAAACCTTAACCTTGACCATATTTCCAAAAGTATTTGGCCTACCTTCATGAAACTTCATACACATACTCACCATCACAAGAGCTACATTCCCTACAAGTTTTATAACTCCATCTTGCAATTTGATTGAATTATCTCCCCTTTTCTCTCCGTTTTTTTTAAATTGTTTTTGTCTCTTATTTCAATACTATTCACAACAGAGCCTTCCAACTTCACATGAATGTTCCTTGGGACAAGACCTTTTCAGTCATACCACGCTTTTTGACCTGTGACCTTGACCTTTGAACTTTGACCTATTTTATTGAAAAATTAACCAAAAAACTTAACCTTGACCATATTTCCAGAAGTATTTGGCCTGCCTTCATGAAACTTCATACTCACACTCACCCATCATCACAAGAGCTACATTTTGACCAAGGGTCATAAATATATTATTGATTTTGGCTGCATTATCTCCCCTTTTCCAATTATGATGCAATTTCACTGATTTGTCTATGTGACATGGAAAAACAGACTCGCATGGCGCCGCTTGCGGTGCTCTTGTTTCTTATGCCTCTACCATCGGCATGTAGTTTTCCAGTTTTCCCTATATACTTAATGTTCATCCTTCTCTACCGTATGTGAACATACTGTAATGATCCTAAAATTTCGGACACATTGACGACATGCTGTCACATCTACTAAAATTTTAACAACTTTGTTTCATGATCCAGCAAGGAGTCCAAAAGGTGCAGACGGAATGGCAAACAGTGTAGACCCTGATCAGACTGCTCCTGAAGGAGCAGTCTGATCAGGGTCTGCACTGTTTGCTTAGGTCTGTCTGTCCCAATACTTAGGATCATTACGGTATGTACTTAAATGATCCTGTTAGACTCAAATTGAGGGATTTGTACCAGGTAGAAGCAGGCCTATAGGGACTTGATTTGTTTGTTTGATTTGAGGTTTAATGCCCCGTCAACACTGTAAAGGTCATTTTGGAGACGTTGCTTCCAATTTTGTGGAACTTTTACCCGACATTGAGATGAAATGACATCTCAAGCCCTGTCATCCAATGAAACCAATAGGGTTTATTAGCATGGACGGTCCGCCTTGCACCGTGGTTCCTGGACAGGCTTAGATCCTCTAAGCGGTTTACCAATACTAGTGTGCGGGCCGGATTCAGCTCTGCGTGGAAGCATCATGCAGCCCATATATTTCTTCAAGCCCCTATGGGCGGGGGTATCCGGACTTGAAGAAATAGATGGGCTGCATGATGCGTCCATGCAGAGCTGAAACCAAGCCGTACACGAGTACTGGTTAACCGCTTAGAGGATCTAAACCTGCCCAGGCAAAGCGGTGCGAGTCGGCCTGTGCTTGCTTATAAACCCTATTGGTTTCATTGGGCGACTGGGCTTGAAGTGTCATTATACCCCCACAAACGAAGTTTGAAGGGGGTATATAGGAGTCAGCTTGTCGTCTGTCGTCGGTCCGTTACAAAAAACTTTAACATTGCTCATAACTTCCTTATTCTTTGACCAATTTCTTTAATATTCACACACCACACACCTTGCCACTAGTACTTAAGATTGATATACACAAACCTGACCTTGACCTTTACGTTGACCTTCCTCAAGGTCAAATACTTGTAAAAATATGTCGTCTGTCGTCGGTCCGTTACAAAAAACTTTAACATTGCTCATAACTTCCTTATTCTTTGACCGATTTCTTTAATATTCACACACCACACACCTTGCCACTAGTACTTAAGATTGATATACACAAACCTGACCTTGACCTTTACGTTGACCTTCCTCAAGGTCAAATACTTGTAAAAATTTGTCGGTAGCGGGGGTATAATTGGCGCCCGTTAGGCGGCAGCTCTAGTTTGATCTCAATGTCAGGTAAACATCCCACAAAATTGGAAGCAACATCTCCAAAATGACCTATATAGTGTTGACGGGGACATAAAACCTCAAATCAGACAAACAAAACAAAGATATAGGGTCCAAAGTTTTATTCAGCACCCGGAGTTCTTATGCCTCCAGCCCTGCCCATGACCTCAAGGTCAAGATCACAAGCTTAGAAATTTTCTACTGTTAAAGTTATCCAAATCATATGATGGATTTGATTCATATATGCTGTGATGATAGATACAGGTCTAAAGCTATACTCATCAATACCCCTGCCCATACCCATGACGTCAAGGTCAAGGTCACAGAATTGCAAGTTTTAAATGTGACAGGATTTAATGTATATGTATGCCCTTCGACCTAAAGATAAGCATGATGCAATATAGGAGTCCTGTTTTCCTTCAGTTCGTCAAGTTGTCAACATTTGTTACCATCCTATCCCTTGTCCGGCTGAATATTCATACATGCCACACCCACTACCGATTATCAACAAATCAGATTACTTGATGCAAATTATTACACCAAATTCTCAACCTGAATGACAAACAATGTAGATCCTGATCAGATGGCTTCTTCAGAAGCCATCTGATCTGGATCTACATTGTTTCAAAGAAAAGGCATATCCGGGTTCAGCAGGACAAGGGTTAACTTTCACCCTAATATAAGAGTCCATTTCTCAAGGTACAACATAGCCTTTTGGCGGAATTCTTGTACGCTTGACATGACTTATTTTCAAGGAGTTTGTTGTGCCAACGTGTTATAGCTCCAGATAAGGTGCTTTTTTCATCAGTCGAGAGACTTACGGTTTTCCATGCACCCACATTAGTAATGGTCCGCCATCACACTTCCGTGTTTCAATTTTTCTCGCTTAATCTGGCAAATTTGAACACTAACATCATCTGATACTATTTGCTTATACTAATGATACATTTTTGGGACATTCTGCAGAGAATTATGATACAATCAGTTTACCTGTGGCAATTTGAAACAGAAACAGAAAACTGTCAAAAAAGGTGACTTTGAAGCTTTTGTTTGAAGCCAGAAAATGAGGTTAAATTTTCTATTCCAAAATAAGTGAGATGAACAAAATGTTCAACAAAGATTGCCCTTACTCCTAAGCCATAAATTGTGTCTGTTACGCGGAATTTTCCATGCGTTACGCGCAAGAAAAGTTGTGCATTTTTTCGGTTTTGTTATGGTCTACCGTCACATAAAGCATCATAAAGGCTATGGATCTCCGTCACACCGGAAGCACTTGTCATTTTCTGGAAAACTTTGTCGTAAGAACGTTATGGTTAATCGTAAAGTGCATAGTGGTTGAACGTTACGGCTAGCCATAACAAAAGCGTTATGGATTTGCGTAAGTCCCCCCACTGTTCATCTGAAAAGCCTGATATTTTTCTTATTTCTGCGCAAAAACATGTTGTGCCTCTGTGAGGCACTTCTAATGAGTACCCACAACGTATGTTTTTATGCAGAAATAAAAAAAGTAATTTGTGGATACCCCCTCTTATCTGGGGGCTGTGCCCAAGCAGCCTAACCCATTCTAAACGGGAAGTGCCAAAAAAGGGGACACTGACGAACAGTGCAGGCCCAGATCAGTTGCCCCATCAGGGCCTTCACTTTTTGCAAAAAGCCCAGTATTGTTTTTTATAAATGGGCCCCGTCAAGCGATTTTGGTACTTATCGCCTATGCGAGCAGCTAAGGTTCAGGCGAGCCTGCGCACCTGCTCAGTCTCGCCAGAACCTTCGCTGCTGGCTCATACAAGCAGTGAATCCAGAGGAACCTTCAGACAGAAAGCCATATCTCTGGCCCCTCTGAATGGCTGGGCATGCGCAGTTAAAATCTGTCATGACGGAATGCTCGAAGACACAAATTCGCTTGGCGGGGCTCAAATAATTGTCTAACAAAACCTAAATTTCAAAAATTCTTCAGTAGAAAAGGGTGAATGGTAGGAATGATAAGAAATGTCTGCATCAATTAAACTCTTATCTTAATTAACTTTTCTTTCTTTCTCTCTCTGGTATTTTGATTGAAACATGTTTTTTTTTGTGAGCTAAGCCAAAAGAATACCTGACTTATTCCTACTGCAACAAGCCGCCCCCACCCGACTCCCAGTGTAATATGTGCAGATTATTCTGCCTTGATGGCCCCCACCCATCAGGGCTTGGAGAAATAGATTGGGCTGTATGGTTCTTCCAGGCAGAGCTGAAAACCGATCGCACATGAGAACTGGTAAACTGCTGAGAGGATCTAGGCCTGCCAGGCAAAGTGGTGCGACTCGGACCATCCATGCTAATAAACCCTATTGGTTTCAGTTGGCAGCGAGGCTTGAGATGTCGTTTGATCTCAGTGTTGGGGAAAAGTCCTGCAAAATTGGAGGCAATGTCTCCAAAATGACCTATATAGTGTCAAGGCGACGTTAAACATCAAATCAAACAAACAAAATTCTGCCTGGCACTAATTGACATCTAATGCCAAGCCTTAATTTTTTAAGCCCCTGCCATTTGATGAATGGTGGAAAAGGCATATAATGTTATCCCTGTCCATCCGTCCACGTCCGTGACCAAGATGGCGTTAGCAGTTTGTGTTAAAGTTTTCATAATTGTGCTACTAGGTGGGAGTGGCATGTTTCCTTTGGACACATTTCTAGTACAAGTAGGAGAAAGGGTATTTGAAAATGATGTCTGCAGCAATTGAACTTAGCAGTCTTTAACTTATTTCATTTGGGAAACACCAGACTGGGATAATGGGAAATAATGCAGGCCCAGATCAAATGCTACAGAATGTGGCATCTGATCTGGCTCTTCAATGAAGCGACATTACATCATGACGTCAGGTCTCCTACAGTATATCTCAGGGTATGCTGTCCCAAATTTTTTAGGTTGTCCAATCAAACGTCACGTTAAATAAGCAAGAGCATTAGAATGTAGGGAATAAAATTTAAATTAAGATCTCTATTATTTAACTCTTATCTTGCTGTTCACAACAACCCCTATCTTTGCAAACAGTGTAGATCCAGATCAGATGGCTTCTGAAGAAGCCATCTGATCAGGATATACACTGTATGACATTCAATTTATGAATTTGTAGCAATAAATTACATCAAGTAATCTGATTGGTTCAAAGTCAGAAATGGGTGTGGCTAAACTGAATATTCAGCAAGATAAGAGTTAAACACTTTCCACTTAGTAAGAAAAGTATGTGCATGTCACACTGGTTGACTGCTTAGAAGGTCAAAGATAAAAGTGAAGGCGATGAATAGGAATCAATAGAAATTCAGTCAACCATCTTTATACCTACATTCCTTACAAACTGAATGGCAGACAATGTAGGTCCTAAAAATCAGATGGTTTGTTCAGCTGTCCTGGATCTACACTGTTTGCAAAGTTAGGGCTTATCATATTCAACTCAATCAGGGTTAACCCTTATCCCCCTGAATGATTAATTTAGCCACACCCATTTCTTACTTTGAACCAATCAGATTACTTGATGTAATTTCTTCCTGCATATTCACAAACTGAATGTCAAAGGGTGTAGATCCTGATCAGATGGCTTCGCTTCTGAAGCCATCATCTGATCTGGATCTACACTGTTTGCAAAGGTAGGGGTTGTCGTGAACAGCTGGATAAGGGTTAAGTAACCAATACGGCCCCCGCCCATTGGGGCTTGAAGAAATAGCTGGGCTGCATAATGCTTCCACGCAGAGCTGAAACCACACACGAGTACTGGTAAACCGCTTACAGGATCTAAGCCTGCCCAAGCAAAGCGGTGGGAGTCGGACCGTAGTGCTTATAAACCCTATTGGTTTCATAGGGCGATGGGGCTTGAGATGTCATTTCATCTCAATGTCGGGTAAAAGTCCAACAAAATTGGAACACGGCGGAGAATCCACGTGACCAAAAGAAAGGGTTCACGCGTTTTTTTAATCTCGGACCTGCCGATTCAGGTAACATTTTGTTCGATATTTTCATTATTACTGATCAGAATTTAATGAGATTTGGTGCAGATACCCCGCAAAAACATCAGAAAATCGATTCCATTGTTGAAATTGTGAACAAACATCTAATTAAAAAGTTATTGACGAGCAACCGTTTTTTCCTTCGACAAGGGGTTCACACCTGGCATGAATTCTTGAGAAGAATGACGAGTTATTTCCGATTTCCCGTGTTTACTTGTTAGTTCTGTTGTTCCAATATATGCACCGGGGTTCTAAAAGCCTACTATGTACTGGTTTTGTGATTTGGTATGTTTGTGTCGGAGAAAAACGGGGTTTTGTAAAAAAGAAAGGGTTCACACAAGGCTTGCTGATCTGAAAGGGTGCACACGAAAACCTGTGGTTCAGCTAATTGTTCAACAGAGACGTCATTCGTCACGCCCATTCACGTGCCTGGTGCATTAAAAATGGCTGAATGTCATTTCGGTGGCTTTCTCTCTCTCTCTCTCTCTCTCTCTCTCTCTCTCTCTCTCTCTCTCTCTCACACACACACACACACAACTTTTACACGCAGGGCTATTCAATATAATGGTATTAAGAATTTAATAGCTGTAAAAAAGAAACATTTCATAAGAAGTATTGTGAATTTGGTCAGATGTCTGTCAAAATTAGTTTGTGGCATACTAAAAAACAAAACGCATTGTTGAGACGGATCTAACGAGTACTTACAAGTTGTATTTAAGACACGGCGTTTTTAGAACAAACATGTGACAAAATATATACCCCTCCCAGCCCCTTTGGTGTGCTGTTTTCAAAAAGACTTTAGTGTCTCTGATGGGAGCTGTGGGTTGATTGTATCGATACCTGATCATTGCCTCCACTCCTATTTAGTATTGAAACGATTGAAATGGCCTGTTTAAAAAGTGGGATAATTTATCTGTGTATAAACTGTATATCGATGTTTTTTTAAAAACTTATATAATTATTTTCTCTTTTTTTTTCAAACTGCGTGTGATGACTCCAACACATAAAACATTTTTCATGTATATTTGTTTCAGAACTATGTCATCTGCTCGGCCACAAATTTGTTGCCACTGTGGCGAGGTGTTGACAAACCCAAGCAGCGTTAGGCAGCATGAACTAAGACACTCTGGCCGATCGCAAAACAGGTGCTGCGGCAAGCTATTCTTCTCTCAAGCTAACATGGGATATGTGCAACAATCATGGTCAGGAGAAAACATTTACTTGCAGTACTTGTGCCAAGAAATTTGCAACAAACACTGTCCCAAAACTACACATGAAACGGGAGAAGAGGGAATGGGACTACACCTGTGATGTGTGCAACAAAATATTTCTATCAAAGGACAAATTATGGGATCATATGGACAGTCACGCAGGAACAAAAAGGCATATATGTCAGACTTGTGGACAAACATTTCGTTATGCTTTCAATTTGAACCGACACAAGAATTAACATAAGTGACTCAGCTTTCTGAACAATAACATGGGGAATTTATTGCAGGATGCTACTGGTAAACCAGACCAAAAGTTTTATTTTGACAGTAATTGCAGGGATAGTGCCTTTGCAACATCACGTAATAATTATGCATCAGACTGAGACCAGCCTTGGTATCCATCAAGTTTGATTAGAATCTTTGTTATCAACGTAAGGACTTAATTGGTTACTACACACTGTACGCCTAACAAAGACTCTAATCAGACTGGGCGATGGAAAGGCTGAGCTTACACGCATTTCTTCTTGTTTTTTAGCAATATAATGGTTCAACGGCTATTTGTATCGTGCAGTTGACTTGAAGTTTCTAGTCAGAATTACATTGATATCATTGATTACGGAAGCCTATATGTGACATTGTGTTTTGTCTTTTATGTGTTGATTTTGCTTTTTGTTTTGACTTTTATGCTAAGTGTTTTGACTTTTATGCTAAGTGTTTTGACTTTTATGCTATTTGTTCTTTTTTTTAAATTTTCTTCTCAGATATAAAGAATAGCCTAAATTAAATTTAGGTTTGTTTGCCAGGTTGCAATAGGCTGTCATTGGACATGTATGTAGCACAAAACATAACCCTAATAGCAAATGCAAACTGTCACTGAATACAAAGTTTTAAACCTAAAGGAAAATGAAAACGATTTGGTTTTAATTTTTTTGTGTGTGTGTGTGTGTGTATTTTGTTTTGACTTTTGTGAGTTTCACTTTTATTCTTTGTTTTTTAAAAATATGCTCCCATTAAATGTGGGCAATCGCTTTTGGTGGAAACATAATTCCAAACACAAACAAGGCAAAATACAAAACACTTTGGTTTTTGTTTATTTTGGAGCTTAACGACCCAGTCAACACTATTTTTGGGTCAATTTTGAGCCGGCCAGTTTACCTATCCACACTTTTTCATGGCAGGCTTATTCTTAAGCGGTTAACCGGTACAGTGCATATTCTTTCGCCAGAAACTGACAGCTGCCCTTCTTGAATCAGCGGAATGGTGAGAATGACCGTAGAAAAGATTTCATGATCAATCTCCACAAAAGAATGTTGCTGAACCCGGCAGGTATGGAACCCGAGTCCTCCTGATCAGGCAGACGCGCATCCAACTGAGCTACCGAGGCCGGAACACTTTAGTCAAAACACAATACTGAAAAATCAAAACGCAAAAGTCGAAGCATAAAAATACTTTCTTTTCTTCTGGTGTTTCCTGAAATAACTTTAAATGTTGAATCACACTTGATGGATACAAAGGCTGGTCTCATGTCTGGTACATAATTATTACGTGATTTTGCGGTGGCACTCTCCCTGCTATCTCAAGCTTTATATAACTGTCAAAATAAAACTTCTAGCCTGGTTTACCAGTAGCATCCTGCTGTAAATTCCCCATGTTATTGTTCAGAAAGCTGAGTCACTTATTTGAATTCTTGTGTCGGTTCAAATTGAAAGCATAACGAAATGTTTGCCCACACGTATTACATATATTCCTTTTTGTTTCTGTGTGACTGTGCATATGATCCTGTTATTTGTCCTTTGATAGGAATGTTTTGTTGCATACATCACAGGTGCAGTCCCATTCCCTCTTTTCCCCGTTTCATGTGTCGTTTTAGGTCAGCGTTTGTTGCAAATTACTTGGCACAAGTACTGCAAGTACATGTTTTCTACTAACCATGATTGTTGCACTTATGTCTGTCCATGTTAGCTTGAGAGAAAAATAGCTTGCCGCAGCACCTGTTTGGCGATCGGCCAGAATGCCTTAGTTCATGCTGCCTAATGCTACTTGGGTTTGTCAACACCTCGCCACAGTGGCGACAAATTTGTGGCCGAGCAGATGACATAGTTCTGAAACAAATATACATGAACAAATGTATTATGTGTCGGAGTCATCAGAAGCAGTTTGATAGAAATGAAAAAACTATGAAAAAATAATTGTATAAGTTACAAAAAAAACACATCAATTTTACATCGAGATGCAGTTAATACACAGATAAATTATCCCACTTTTTAAACAGGCCATTCAATCGTTTTAATACTCAAGTCTTTTGAAACCAGGTACTCCATCAAAGGGGCTCGGCGGGGTAAACATTTTTGTCATATGTTTGTTCTAAAAATGCCGTGTCTTAGATAAAATTTGTAAGTACTCGTTAGATCCACCTCAACAATGTTGTTCTTTTAGGATTCCACAAACTATGTTTTAACAGAAATCTGACCAAATTCACAATACTTCCAATGAAATGTATCTTTTTACAGCTTTTAAATTCTTAAATTCCACTATATTGACTATGCCTGCGTGCGTGTAAATGTTCTGTGTGTTTGTGTAAGAGAGAGAGAGAGAATCAGCACAGAATCAGATCAGAATTGTTACTGGTGACACGTCAAATGACATTCATACACCAGGACCTGTGATGTGGAAAGTTAGTCCCTAGCTCTAACCAAAGAGGTAAATTTAGCTACACAATCATCAGCACCTTCAGCTGTCGAAATAATCGAATTGGGAAAGGCATTCCAATCTCTAATGGTTCTGGGAAAGAACGACTCTTTATAAATGTCAGTTCTTGCGCTAAGGGTCTGAAACGCCAACGAATGGTGATTTCTACAGTGTCTAGCTGGGGGGAACAAGGTCATCTGTTGGGATGCTGGCAGCACCCTTTAGACCTTTGTATAAAAGGATTAGCCTACTGTCTTTTCTCCTTTTCTTGAGAGAATCCCATTTTAATTTTCCAAGTATTCCAGTCATGCTCCCAGTTTCAAAGCAGTAATTGCCTGTTACAAACCTAGAAGGTCTATTCTGAACTTTCTCAATTTCATCGTTACGGACCACTCCACTGGGGTCCCAGATACAACTACCATATTCCAAAATTGGGCGAACAAGACCTTTATATGCTGCCTCTTTTACATCCTGAGGGCACTGATGAAGATTTCGCCTCAGGAAACCAAGCATTCTATTTGCCTTAGTACACATGTTGCTAATATGAGTATTCCATCTCAAGTTGTGTGAGATTGTCACTCCAAGGTATTTAATGGAGTCCACATTCTCGAGGAACGTTCCCTCTAAGGTGTAAGAAGCCTCAACTTTATTAGATCTCTTCCTAGTTATCTGCATAATATTGCATTTAACTGGCTGGAATTTCATGCCCCATTTACGTGCCCAACATCCTAATCTATCTATGTCAGCCTGAAGTTTCAATGAGTAATCTGTATCTGTAATTTCCCGGTAACAAACACAGTCATCTGCGAACAGTCTTATTTCTGAGTTAATGTCAGTGAAAATATCATTGATGTACAGGGAGAACAAAAGTGGACCAAGAACGGTCCCTTGCGGGACTCCAGACAAAACTGGAACCCACTCCGAAGATTCACCATAAACAACAACCCGCTGTTTTCTGTAGCAAAGAAAGGAATCTATCCATTTGAGGGTCTTTCCCCCAATTCCATAACCAAATAACTTAGATTTAAGTAGTTCACGAGGGGGGTGGGGTGTCAAAAGCCTTCTCGAAGTCCAGAATAAATGTGTCCACCTGTCCCCTTGGTCCAAGATTTTTGCCCAGTCATTAATAACTGTGCTTAGCTGAGTTTCACAACTGTGCCTTTTCCTAAATTTATGCATGTTGTCTGTCTGACAAAAGTTTATGTTCGTCCAAGTGGTCCATGATGTTCGAGCAGACTATATGTTCCAGCAATTTACACAGAACACAAGTCAGAGACACAGGGCGATAATTACGGGCAAGAGCCCTATCCATTTTTTGAAGAGTGGACAGATGTTTGCTAAGAGCCATTCTTTGGGGATTTCACCCGTATCAAGAGACAGTTGAAACAAGTGTGCAAAAATTGGACCCAACTCATTTGCTAGTTCCTTCAGGACTCTAGGATGAAGCTCATCAGGTCCTAAGGCCTTACTGGGGTTTAAGCCTTGAAGTAATTTGATCACTCCTGCAGCTGTCACAACAATATTATTCATGAATGGGGCCGATCTTCCAGTCAATGGAACCTCCGTGAACTCAGTTTAATTAAACGCATCATTGAATTGACCAACTAGTTCCTCTGCCCTTTCAGAGTCTGATTCAGCAACCCCGTCCCCTCCTCTTTTATTAAGGGGCGGGATACCTTGCCTGTCTTTCTTCTGGCTATTAATATATCTGTAGAAGTCTATGGGATTTGCCTTTACATCACCTACCAAGTTATTCACATACAAATCATGCTGAATTTTTATATCAGTCTTGAGTTCACGTCTCAAGTTTTCAAATTTTGTCCGGAGTTTACCACTTCCCGCCCTTTTTGCCTTTGCATGAATCTTATTCCTTCTGCGAATTTTCCTTCTATCTCTGGAGTGATCCAGGGAATAGAAGCTACAGACCTACTGGTTTTTGAGGGGATATGATTTTCGGCCGAAGTATGAATGAAAGAAGTTATCAAATCAAAATTCTCCTGTACAGACCGAGCATCTGAATGACCATTAAAGCAATTCTCCTTTGCAAATCTGAGTGCATCCTTCCTCATAGTTTCATAGTCACGTTTCTGATATGAGTACACCTTCCTCCGAGGTTTCTTTATTGGTGGGATGTGAATTTTTAAATATCCGGAGACAACATCGTGGTCACTTAGTTTAGCTGGGGAATGAATGTCTTCGAATTGTCCTGGCAAAGTCGTAAGGATCAGATCCAATGTGTTCTTATCACGAGTGGGGAAGTTAACAATTTGTTCAAGACCATGTTCATAATGTCAATTAATATTTGTCCTTCCGACTGACTCAGCATTGTGCCTTGTTTGCTGAGCCTGTTGGGCCAAGCGATGTCTCTGAAGTTCAGGTCACCTAGAACATGTACAGCTGGGAGTTTTTACCCTTATTCTGCAATTTAATGCAATCTAGTTGGTCTTTAAACAGCTGGAAGTTTTCGATTGTACCATTTGGTGGTCGATACCAACTTGCTACGAAGTGGGAAGTTTTATTTGCAAAAACCTTAACCCAGACCGATTCGGTGTCATTTTCAAGTTCCATGAACGCCATGTGAGGGATGTCTCTATGAATGAGCAACATCACCCCACCGCCATGAGAGTTCCTATCTTTTCTGTACACACAGTACTGACAATTTTCAGGGAAAAGCTCAGATGTAGTAATTGAACTGTCAATCTTTGTTTCCTGAATAGCAACAATATGAGGTTGAGATGTATCGAGGAAAGCTAAAAGTTCAAGAATTTTCCCTCTAATTCCATTTATGTTTATACTGCAAAGTTTCAAACCTTTCACAAAAATTTGACTTAGTTTCATCAGCAGTCGAAGATTTGCCTCTCTTATCCTCTGACAGAGGTTCAAACCTGTTTGGCTTACTCAGTTCTACATATTCATCAAAGAAGGAGTCTGAAACGTTACAGACCTCACATTTTGGACATATCCAGTGGCAGCTTGAATTTACCAATGTGCCATATTCTGCATCTGAAATGAAGGAACAGTCAGTGTGTATTTGACTGTTCCTTCATTTCAGATGCAGAATATGGCACATTGAGAGAGAGAGAGAGAGAGAGAGAGAGAGAGAGAGAGAGAGAGAGAGAGAGAGAGAGAGATCGCTGCCTTAAAAAAGATATCATCTTGCTATTAATAGGATTCTGCATGTAGATAAAATTTCAAGTCTTTTAATATACCACCGAAATGACTTTCAGCCATTTTTAATGCATCAGGCACGTGAATGCGCGTGACGACTGACGTCACTGGTGAACAATAAGCCGAACCAGAGATTTTCGTGTGCACCCTTTCAGATCAGCAAGTTTGTGTGAACCCTTTCTTTTTCACAAAACCCCGTTTTTCTCCCACACAAACATACCAAATCACAAACCCAATACATATTAGGCTTTGAGCATGCCGGTGCATATATTGGAACAACAGAACTAGCAAGTTAACACGGGAAATTGGAAATAATTCGTTATTTTTCTCAAGAATCCATGCCAGGTGTGAACCCCTTGTCGAAGGAAAAAACGGTTGCTCGTCAATAACTTTTAAACTAGACGTTTGATCACGATTTCAAAAACAGAATCGATTTTCTGATGTTTTTGCGGGGTATCTGCCCCAAATCCCATTTAATTCTGACCAGTAATAATGAAAATATCGAACAAAATGTTACCTGAATCGGCAGGTCCGCCATTAAAAAACGCGTGAACCCTTTCATTTGGTCACGTGGATTCTCCGCCGTGTGGAAGCAATGTCTCCAAAATGACCTTTACAGTGTTGACAGGGATGTTCAACCTCAAATCAAACAAACAAACAAACAAAGTAACCAATACCAATATCACATGTTATAGGTACAGTTCATTCTGTCTCTTGCAGGGAGTATGGCAGTCTTCTAGATGGCTGTTCCTTCTAATGTTTGGCCTCCCCACAGCTGTAATAAGTATTGTATGTTATAGTTTATGTTGTATGGAGACTATAGATGATGAAATACAGAGTGATGATGAGTCTGATGATGAAATTAAAGACACTTTAGCTCAACAAATAGGTAAACAGAATTTATTATGCCCCCCGAGAATCTTTGATTTGGAGGGCCATATAGCATTTGCCCTGTCTGTCTGTTTGTCTGTCTGTCCCTGTCTGTTTGTTTGTTTGTCTGTCTGTCAGTCTGTCTGTCCGTTACAAAATCTTTAACCTTGATCATAACTTCAAAAGTATTTGACCTAGCCCAATGAAACTTCACACACTTATTCACCATCACAAGGGCTACATTCTGGCCAAGGACCATAACTCTGTAATCATTTTCAGCTGAATTATCTCCCCTTGAAATTTTGCAAAAACTCAGAAATTGGCTCCCACGGGGGGCATTGGTCACCTATAGTGACAGCTCTTGTTTTATACTCTGCAGTGAAATCAATGCATATCTGAAACAAATAAAAATGAAGAAAATATAGGATATTTCCACACTGAAAAATAACATGACCATGTTATTTTCACAGTAGCAGCTCGGACTACTTTTTCTCGCCATAATTTATATGTTATCGATAAAATAATTCTGTAAAATACCATAAAAAGCACTTTTAACTGTAAAATTGCTGTATTCAAAATGGTAATCTGTTTATGTTTTGAAACTGACAATTGTGACGTCATAGCCAGGTCAAAATTGTGACGTATGATACGATTGATCAGTTACCGTAAATATCCATATAAAATTAAAAGAAAATTTACTTTTTTTTGGGCGGATGCCAAAAATATTTCATCTTGTGTGTTGAAAACATTTGAATTTTCACTCTTGCTTCGCACATGTGAAAATTTGATGTTTTCAACACACTCAATGAAATATTTATGTTATCCACCTCAAAAAAGTAAATATCCTCTATTTATTACATTTTCAGCAGTGATTTAATGAGATTTCTCTGTGAATTATAATCTACAATTCACAGAGTGAATGATATCATTTCCAAAGTTTTGGCATTATAATTGCCAGGCAACATCGCGGATTTCGTTTGTTACAACAGTCACAATAGTTGAGTTCGGAGGAAAATCCGATAAAATCGTGGAGATTTAACTTCAATTTTCCTGTCCCTTTGATTTTTTTGAGGAAAGACATAGGTAACCCTTTTTGAACCAAATGGAATCTGCCTCTTTTATATAGCAGGTGTCCATTTCAAAATTTATGGGTGTCAGGCTGTGTTTTCTTCAAAATTTAGTAGAAAAAGGCTGAACTTTTTGCAAACAGTGTAGGCCCTGATCAGACTCCGCATTCTGCAGCATCTGATCTGGGCTTGCACTGTTTGCCAGGGTACCCGTTTTGGGGTTCTGGTACTTAGTGGGTTAATTAGATTTCTCCGTGAATTATAATCTATAATTCACCTAGTGAATTGTTTCATTTCAAACGTTTTGACATAATTGCCAGGCGACTTTGCTGACGTCCTTTGTTACAACAGTGACAATAGTTGAAGTTTGGCGGAAAATCTGATAAAATCGGGGAAATCTGACTTCAATTTTCACAACCATTTGATGTTTTTGAGGAAAGACCTGCATCAGGAAGATTTTCTTGATAATACAGTTCTACTTTCATGACATTGTTATAGCCCCGCTTTGAAAAAGTGGGGCTATATTGGATTTGCCATGTCCTTCTGTCATTCCGTAATTCCGTTAATTTGTGTTGGCTCCATAACTTTGTATCTGCTTAACATATTTTCATGAAACTTCACACAAATGTTAAACACCATAAGACAATGTGCAGAGCGAAGGAATTATAACTGTGGATTGCCTACTTTTGGAGTTATTGCCCTTTGAACATTTTCCGTAATTCCGTGATTCCGTTAATTTGTGTTCGCTCCATAACTTTGTATCTGCTTAACATATTTTCATGAAACTTCACACAAATGTTAAACCCCATAAGACAATGTGCAGAGCGAAGGAATTATAACTGTGGATTGCCTACTTTTGGAGTTATTGCCCTTTGAACATTGAAAAATGGCAATTTTAATTGTGTCCGCTTCATAACTCGAAAACCGTTTGAGATATTTTTAGGAAACTTCACACAAATGTTAAGCACTATGAGACGATGTGCAGAGCGCAGGAACCATAACTCTGCATTGCTTATTTTTGGAGTTATTGCCCTTTGAACATTGAAAAATGGCAATTTTAACAGTGTCCGCTTCATAACTCGAAAACCGTTTGAGATAATTTCATGAAACTTCACACAAATGTTAAGCACTATGAGACAATGTGCAGAGCGCAAGAACCATAACTCTGGTTTTCGTGTTTTCTGTGTGTCTGTCTGTGTGTCTGTCTGTGTCTGTTAACAATTTTCGTGTCCGCTCCATAACTTTAAAACCCATTCACATATTTTCATGAAACTTCACACAAACATTAAACACCATGAGATGGTGTGCAGAGTTCAGGAACCATAACTCTGGATTGCCTAATTTTTTAGTTATTTCCCTTTGAATATTGAAAAATATCAATTTTAGCCGTCTTTGCTCGATAACTCAAAAACCGTTTGAGATAATTTTATGAAACTTCACACAAATGTAAAGCACCATATTACGTGTGCAGAGCGCAGGAACCCAAACTCTGGATTGTCTACTTTTTCAGTTATAGGCTTTTGAATATTAAAAAATGGCAATTTTAACTATGTCCGCTCCATAACCGTTTCTGATATTTTCATGAAACTTCAAATAAATGAAAAGCACCTTGAGATGATGTGCAGAGTGCAGGAACCATAACTCTGGTTTGCCTACTTTAGGAGTTATTGCCCTTTGAACATTTAAAAAGGCAATTTTGACTGTGTCGGCTCCATAACTCACAAACCATTTGAGATATTTTCATGACACTTCACACAAGTGTAAAGCACCATGAGACAATGTGCAGAGCGCAGGAACCCTGACTCTGATTTGCCTACTTTAGGAGTTATTACCCTTTGAACATTGAAAAATGGAAGATGAAATTTAGTATAAACATGGACATTCTGGTAATGTATCATGCTCATTGAAATGAGGGACAAGGGCTCACAACTCTTAGAGTTTTTCCAGATAATGTAAAATTTTCAACAGTTATTTCTTGTTCATAACTGTTTTCTCTGCAGCTTAAATAACTTTCTTCTCTGACAGCGCTGAAGCGGGGCTATAGTCAGATCCTCTGACAGCTCTAGTTGCATCTGTATTTCAAGCACAGGATGATTTCTGATTTGAAATGAAAACAAGATGGCATCTGATTTTCAAACTTTAACACGCCTCCTGAAATTCATGCCCTGACTGGAAGTATTTTGGTTGGAAATCAGTACGGCTGAATTTAAAAACTCAAGCGTAAAACATAAACTGACCGGAAATAGAAACTATACACTTTAAAATTGTCTCGCCTGACAAAACAAGTGGATAATTCAGTTAAAAATTACTGATTAAGGATTTGACTAACTATCGACATGAATCATATAACAACTTAAAGAAAATCTGGTGTTCGAAATAATAGTTTTGGGGGAAAATGTAAAATAGTGCATTTTTCACAAAATCTGTTTGTAATCGAATTTTGACTTCAACATGTTTGCGTATAGGTAACAAGTGAGAAGCAAGGAATAAAAAAATAACGTAACATAAAAAAATTATCGAGAAACAAACATTCTTTTGAAATCTCAAAATCTGCCTTTTTCAGTGAAATTTTCAAAATAATGTTTGAAGCCAATAATCGACCCAAAAATGCTTTCAGTTGTTATAGCATCTTCAGCTGCGTCTTAAATATTGATAAAAACAAAAACCGCAATCAGAAATGCCATACTTTTCTCTCACTTCTGGTGGTTTGGTCCAATTTAAACGTCGATAACATTTCAACCATTGTGAAAATTTTCATTTTGTAAACAATATTCCCAACGTTAGATGATGCGTAATATCTGGTAAAAATGGGAATCACATTCGCGACACAAAATGTTTGACTCAATGGAAACTTGAACAGCAAGATTTGGACCCTTGCTTTGAACCTGTGGCTCTACCTGTTAAATCGTAGCTATCATTAAACATTTTATTCGACAAATCAGACATGCCAATGATGATAATTTATATAATTGGAATTCGAATTTCATTAAAATGTTTCGCCAGTGACAACTTAAAAATGAGTGTATAGTTTCTATTTCCGGTGAGTATATATGTAAATGTAATAAATAGTTTATTTTGTTGTTTTGATCGATTTAATAATAGAGTGTTCTAAGGCTTTCATGTATCACTCACTTGTTCTTTACTCTGAAGCCTTAGAACACTTGTGAACTATTTCTCCCTAATCGAAAAAAGAAAAACCAAAACAAATAAACTGTTTATTACACATTAAGAGCCATTCTCTGTAACCATTTGAATTTTTACATAGGGCCGTGGCACGCATAGTCACCGATTTTGCTGATACTTTCCTATCTTCTATGTTGTGACCTAAAACCAAGCTAACAATGTTCCATTCATCCCTATACACAACCGTTGCTATGGCAACGCCAGATGTTAATCTGACCAAAAATTGATGCGAATTTTGACCAAAAAAGACAGTTTATCAAGTTAAAGTAGTGACTATTATAAAAATGATGAGCTTTTTATTTTTCAACCATTATAAAATATGGTTCATCCTGGCTAAAATCCAGAAATTCACATATACCTATGTATAATGTTTTACACTGTATATGATCTATGAAGTGGGTGGGGTATCTGTATTTTGAAAATGTCAGTTTTTACACATTTTCAATGTCGATTTCTGAGTTTGTGCATCTGTGTGTATATTAATTCGTAAATTCTTGATGTAGAGGAAGGTTTCCACAGACAATTTATAAAAAGACATATATGGGATTTTACCTTTTTTGAAGCGTAACCATGGGAACTATGACTGTACCGTCCAAAAAATAAAAAAATGTAGTATCTTTAAAATGATAACATTTTAAAGCCATTTCCAGTTGGCAAATGGATTTACAAATGGCAACTGAAGTTGCAAATATAACTAATCTTCCAAATAGTCTATGTGTACTTCATAATTACTTCATTGAGGTCAAGGTCAAGGTCACAGACATTGAAAAATGTCTTTAAAGTTGACCTTTTTCCTCTTTATTACATGTATGTTTTTGCATATACTGCTGTAAAACAGTAATCCTGTCTGATCATTATCTTCAACAGTTCCAAGTCTTTCAAATACAAGGGAAATATAATTGAAAACATTAAAGAAAGTCAAGGTCAAGGTCACAAAATCTAGAAAAAGGACTCAAAATGGCATATACTTTGCTCGCTAACAAATATTTTCACATGTAATGTTGTGATAATGCCATCATTGGTGAACATTAGATGTCCCATGTATATGCTCTTCATTTTAAAGAGAATAGCATTAGGAAGCACTATCTAAGGTTATGTTGAAGGTCACAAAAACGAGAAAAATGGCCAAATAGGGCCTTTTTCTCGTCACTAGAATGCATATTTTCCCTTACTTACTTTCCTAACTTGCATATATACTGTTGTGATATTGACACCATATGTGAACACTAAATATTTCCTTAATATGCCCTTCAAACTGAAACGAGAGGCCATAGAAAACGCTCTCTATGATGAAGGTCAAGGTCACAAAAACAATAAAACTGACTCAAAATAACCGTTTTTCTCTTAGACCCACTTTTATACCAATGGATTCTTCCACCTATAATACACCGTTAGTCCATATCAAAATTTAGGGGTGTTAGGTTATGTTGTCTTCAAAGTTTATTTGGAAAATGTCAGAACACCTTTCAAAACAGTATAGGGACTGATCAGATGCAATGTTCTGTGGCGTCTGAATTGGACCGGCCTTGTTTGACAATTAGCTGTGTTGGGGTTTCTAGTACTAAATGGGTTAACTAATTTTATTTTATTTTTTTCACAAAATGATAAAATAAGTGACCATTACGGACACCATCATTTTTATCTTTCTGTTCAATAATAAATAATTCTGTCCAATAATTCAATCTGTCTAATATAAATAAGTTCTGAAATTAGACCCTTTGGAAGCAAAGAATACACCAAATAAACGAAAATAGCGGACTCGGTTTTATTGAGTCTGTTCATGACCAGTACTGAAATGTGCAATACCGGCCACGACCCCTAGCGCCGGCTTAAGCAGAACTCTATTTTCAAAATGATTCAAAATGAACTCTGGAGACCATGTCAAGCTCTCGAAAACCAGCATTTGGATTCAAGATAGGCCAAATATCATGCCACTCCATCTTTGAGAAACAAGACATAAGCATTGTATCCCCCGATATAAAAGTTTATGGCAGGGCCTCCATGGTATTGCGGATAAGAGCGGTATCTCTTAATCATTAGGTCACTCAGTGCTGTCACGTGAGACGCCAATGTCTGCAAAGGAAGGCAGAAGCACCAGTGGTGTAGGGGTTACGCTACTCGCCTTGTAAACCAGGGGTCGCAGGATCGACCCCGGGCTTATCCAGACTTCCGGATGAGTCTTTAAACCGATATCCCGTCTCCGTATGACCTTAGCTGTTGGTGAGACGTAAAATTCAAACACTCACTCACTCTCTGCAAAGGAAGGTCAGGTGTTTTTTCCCAGTGGTCTGGTTTTTGTCAAGACGTTTAAAAAGTCACACATATGGGGAAGGACCTTCATTTTGAACAAGAAATTTGTTTATGGTGTTACCATGCAGGTTTACGGGTCTCATGGCCTAGTGGATAAGAGCCCTGACTCTTAGTCATTAGGTCTCTCACCGCCGTAGGTTCGAGCCTCGCTCGGGCCACGTGTGAGACGCCAAGTTCTGCAACGGAAGGTCAGGTGGTTTTTCTCCGGGTACTCCGGTTTTCGCCCACCTCTGATTAACGATCGGCTCGATATGAGTGAAATAATCTTGAAAGGGTCGTAAAACCAAAATCAAAAAAAAAAAAAAAAAAAAAAAAAAGAAAAATCATGCAGGTTTACAAAAAGATGATTGAAGGACAAGACTTTTAAAAATGACAGCCATTGTATAATGTAAGATCAAATTGCTGCAATATGCAAAAACAATGCTTATGTTGGTTGGTACCTACCTGATGGTCTGTCTCTGGTCGGGCCTATCTGAGTCTCACTGTTGGTTTTCTTTTGCTCCAGCAGTTCAGTGGCTCAGTGGTTCCTTGCTGTCAAGTCCTCAACGTTGTTTCATCTCTGTGGTTGTTTATATTTTGTGTTCCAGGAGATGTTGCACTGATGAGTTAGGAGGCCTCCATGCGGACTGAACAAATTATTTGCCTCAATCACGACGGAAGTAAGGGCGAGGATTCTGGCCACGTATAATCGATTTAAGCCCCCCCACTGGAATTTGTTTCCGCTGACCACTCCAAGGCGGTTCTTCTGCCGCGGTTTATTTTTGTTACGGTTTGTCTTTGGGCGTTTGTGTCGCTTATATTATTTTATTTTGGATAGTCTGTTGGCCATTTTGTGGGAAAGCTTTTGGCTTTCCGCTATTGATGTTTCCATTAGGGTGTTGTTTCATATTTGTGTTTCATTCCCTTTGGTGTCTGATGAGAGCTGTGGATTATTTGTATAGATTCCTGATAATGCCTCCACTTCTATTTTACTTACAATGCGTTGTGGTGACAAAGGGTGGTTCCTAGCTCTCTTCATACCCTTAACAGACATCATGATATTGTCAAGCTGATAATTCTGAGATAACTTGGCGATAATTGGACCAAAACTGTTGCCGCTTGAGTATAAATAGGGTCCATCTATGTTTTGACCTTCAGGCCTACTTTCTGACCCGACATAATCCATATCCAGCAGAATGAAACCATTTTAGCAATTATGGTAGAGGGTCATTTCAGGAACATTCCTGTAAAATTATTTTGAAATCGGACCATTGACCTAGGAGGAGATACCATTTAAAGGTTTCTTTTTTTCTATTTTTAGCTTTGGCGGCCATTTTTGTTCAGCGGAACGGAATCATTTTAGCAATTTTGCTAGAGGTCATCCTAGGAATACTCCTGTAAAATTATTTTAAAATTGGCACAGTGGTTTCGTCCTCAGGTGTGCTAAAAAGTCAAAACTGTATTTTTCGGAAATGTTGCACTCTGTGATCGGAAAGTTGGTAGACGCAGATAGCTAAGTGAGTGAATGAAAATATCTCCTTCAAAAATCTTCCCAGAAACCAAATGGCTCCATAAACAATCAATAGCTTTGGAGAACGATACATGACTATTGGTCCTCTGGTCTCTATAATTTGACCTTTTGTCCTACTTTTTGACCCGACTTGACCCGGTATCGAAACTGACCTAGATTTGAATGAGGCAAACATTCCAAGCACTGGGTCAAAATTGTTAGCTATTGAGTGTCAACATTATTCTTGACGATGGCCAGCGACGGACACAGTGTGATAACTATAGCTCCCTTTGGCTCAAGTGAGCTAAGCACACTTTGAGCCTTTTGCTCAGGTGAGCTAAAAATACTGTATTCCCCATTATTATATAAAAAAGGAGTTCAACGGTGTCAAATTTATGATAAAATGTGAATTCCAACTAGTGATGGTGCAGATACTGATTAGTTATCCTATATTGCCAATCCAATGGGAGACTGCCATAACAGCCCCCCCCCCCCCCCCCCCCCCCATGATTTACATGCTCAAGCGACTGGCAAAGACTCCAATCAAACTGCATGGATATACAGGCTGTTCAGATATTTATTGCTGGTGGTCATTGCCCTATTGTCGGAAATCACATGCAATGGCTAAATGTTTTTGATGAGCTCTGTTCTCCTTCAAATTTGTCATTTGATTCCCTGCTACCAACAAGAGAGAGAGAGAGAGAGAGAGAGAGAGAGAGAGAGAGAGAGAGAGAGAGAGAGAGAGAGAGAGAGAGAGATACTTCAATGCCCCAGTAGTTACATTGTGATAATGTGCATCCTACCTGTCCTTTCTATAAGTACTTATCAGCCCCCGCCCATTGGGGCAAAAGAACTAGATTGGTTGAAACCGACCACGCGAGTACTGGTAAATCGCTTAGAGGATCTAAGCATGCCCAGACAAAGCGGTGATAGTCGGCGCGTCCATGCTTAGTAACAGTATTGGTTACATTGGGTGGCAGGGCTTGAGATGTCATTTTATCTCAATGACGGATAAAAGTCCCACAAAATTGGAAGCAACGTCCCAAAATGACCTTTACGGTGTTGAGGGGGACGTTAAACATCAAATCAAACAAACAAATAGGTACTTAGGGACAAGATTTTGATGTTTCTTTTACAGCCCTTTAATGAATGTTTCACATATCGGCCCGAATGTTTATCAGAGGTGAGCGAAACCTGGAGTACACGGAAACATGGCATGACTCTCCCTTGTAGAATTTGGCGTCTCACATGTGACCCAAGCCATGCTCAAACCAAAGCGGTGGGAGACCTGATGATTCTATAAGATTCAGTGCTCTTACCGATTGGCTATAGAGTGTCTTTAAAATATTTAGTACCGAAAACCCCCAAAACGGTTCCAGGGCAAACAGCGCAGGCCCAGATCAGACGCCGCAGAATGTGGCGTCTGATCAGTGCCTACACTGTTTGCAAAACGTTCAGCCATTTTCCAAATAGATTTTGAAGAAAACACAACCTGACACCACTAATTTTGAAATGGACTCCTGCTACATATAAGGAAGAAGAGTCCATTTGGTACAAAAAGGGTTAAGTAAGGAGAGGAACGCATTCAAAATGGAAATTTGAAGACAGCGTGCTCGTCTGCTTACTGCAGCTGTCGGTAGGATTCTTTTTTAAGTAGTCACAGTAGTTTATGTTCATTGCTGTTGGGGTTGAATGTTAGATCCCTGTACTGGCGCTCTTACCCATTGGGCAACAGAGGCTCATGCAAAATAAGAATTCCCATGTTTCTTCTGCGCATCATCTGCTGAAGGTTTAAAATACGTCTGTAAATTGCATTAAAATATCCCACAAAATTTTCAAGAGAGAGAGAGAGGGTGCAATTAAATGACAAAATCCTTCATTTCAATGCTCAAAAGGCCATAAACAGTACAGCAAGAATGATCATTCTTGTCTTCTACATGTGGTCTTATGGTGTTTTTTTCTATAAAGTTCCAGGAGAATATCTCAGATGGTCTCAATGATACGCAGCGGACATGAAAATGTGGTGTACAGACAGAAACGCGGATTGACAGACCGGGGACAAAACACAATATGGGAGGAGGGGAGGGGTTTTCTGTAAAGTTTCATGAGACTTAATGTTAGGCAGCGGACATGAAAACGTGGTGTCTAGACAGAAACACCGATTGACAGACCGGGGTTAAAACACAATAGGTGGGTAGTCTGCGTGTGTGGTGTGTGTTGGGGGGGTGGGGGGGGGTGAGGGGGTATCTTCATATATTTGGCTGACTTACCTGTTCCTACCGGATTTAAGACCCCGTACAAAATGTTGATTTTCTGAACTGCATCAGCACTCAAAGAACGGTCTTTCTTCATTCTGATCCCGCTGTGAACACTCAAAATAGCCGGCACCCCAAAATTCATATTACGCTGTCTGTTATACAATATTCTCTTCAGTTCCTTTATATGTGAACCACATATATAACTGTTGTTATTCAGTATAATTATGCCTAAGTCTGGTAAAAAAATCTCTTAAATCATCAAACTGTCGGTCATCGGAGCATGTTACCAGGAAGTAGAGGCAACACATTTTGCCGCCATCTGTTTGCATTTACAACAACCAAGGGAAGAAAACATTGGTTCGCCCTCAGCTTGAATATGCATCACCCATTTGGCATCCCTATGTTAAAACTCAGATTCAGCAGGTGGAGAAGGTGCAGAGGACAGCCGCTCGATGGACCTGCCGACAATGGCGCAATAGAAGTAGTGTCGGTGACATGCTTAACGAGCTAGAATGGCCATCCCTAGAGGCCCGTCGTGAGCAGTCCTCTCTAACCTTCTTTTATAAGATACATTCAGGTACAGTGGCCGTTAATAAAGACAAAAACTTGACCCCTGTGATAGTTTCAACCCGAACAAGGGCATCAAAAGTAAACAACTCGCAGTTTCATAGGTACCAGTCCTACAGTGATTCCCTGAAAAATTCCTTTTTTCCGAGTACTATTCCCCAGTTGAATAGTCTTCCCTCTTCTGTGGTGAATGCTTAGACTGCAGAGGAGTTCAAAGCCCATACAGTGTAAGATTGAGACTCAGAGGTATGCGTTTTGGTATACCTCTGTTATTCAGATTGTAAATAGTTTTAAGGACTCATCCAGTGATTTCTTTTTTTTTTTTTTTTTTTGGCTAAATTCTAAATTTAGCTACGCACCCAACTGAGGTAGTGGGCAAATATGACCGACTCGGTATAAGAAGATAGATAGAAGAAACTCATCCCTACTGGCTATTAGCACAGTTACTGTGTCTTTCTTTGTATTGAATTGTATAAGTGTAAGCCTTCTGCACCGAGTATACTGCATATTTATCTATGGACATGTCACCAGTAAACAATTTTGATTATTTACTTTTGTCCATTGATAAGAATATAAGTCATGAAACCTTCTTCTTGAGCATATTTTACTAGCTGTTTAATTGCATATGGGCAGAAAAGTAGAAAATTTTAGGTCAATTTTATTCTTTTTTGACCTTGAACTTGGGACAGACAATATATTTGAATATGATTAGCATAGAAATGATGTACATAATGCCGATTTATGATGATAATATTTCAACAGACTATTAAAAATTATTCAAAAATGTGCTTGTATCATAGAGAAATGAGACATGTCGTCAAGTCATTTTTGCTGGCAACTCTGACCTTGACCTTTGATCTTGGAGAATATTTGTAGATACAATTACTTCAATGTGAAGTACTTGATACTGACGCATACACCGGCCACGTATGGTGGCAATATCAAAACAGACTATGTGAAAATATATGTTTTAAACAGGAAAAATTAGGGAAAAATGCCATTTTTAAAGTCATTTCCTGTTCATTTGACATTGACCTTGACCTTTAAAACAATACAAAGTATACTGTTGAAAACAAGGATGTGTGTAATATCTGTTTGAAGTAAGAAAACAACTTCCACCAAGGAAAGGGCTGTATGGTGTCATCATTATAACAATACAATTTGTTTTTCATTTTTGGGACAGTACACTTACAGTAGCCATGGTAACGCTTAAAAAATGGTAAAATCCCAAATATGTCTTTCAACAAATTAACTCTGCAAACATTCCTGTATCTTGTGAAAACATGCATACACATGCATACAAATGCACAGACTGGGAAAAACGCTTTGGAAATGCTTAAAAACTGCCTTTTTCAGTATACATATACCCCACCCACTTCTAAGATCATTATGAGCGTTACATAATACCCATGGGCAATGTAATGTATCTTGACACTGCCAACGATAAACTATTTTCTGTTATTAAGGAACAACTAAATGCATAAGATTTTTCTGATAGCAACTGCTACAGTTGCAAAACTGTCAATTTTGGGTGAAATTTAACCTCATTTTTGGGTCAGATATTCAATTGCCGTTTCCATGGCAACGGTAATGTCTAGAAATGAAAGAAACGTGGATAGCTTGGTTTTGGGTCACAATATGTAATATAGGAAAGTTTCAGCAAAATTGGTGACTATGCGTGGCCAAACTTTTTAAGTGGTTACAGAGAATGGCTCTTAATGTCTGAAATTATTGCAAAGACATGACCAAACCTGCCAGAATACACTCAGATCAGCCTTTTCATTTACCTTCTGTAGTCAGGGTTTTGTCAGAATTTTTGTTTATACCATAATGATAAGTATTGGGACAGACAGGCCTAACAAATAGTGCAGACCTAGATCAGACTGAATGAGGAGTCTGATCAGGTACGCTCTGGTCAGGATCCACACTGTTTACCATTCTGTCTGCATTTTTAACTCACCTGAGCATGAAGTGCTCAAGGTGAGCTTTTGTGATCAGTCCTTGTCCGTCGTCCGTGCGTTCGTCATCAACTTTTGCTTTTAACGACTTCTTCTCCAAAACTGCTGGACAGATTTTAAAATAATTTCACAGGAATGTTCTTTGGGTGACCCTCTACCAAAATTGCTAAAACTGTTCTGCTCGGGTGAACAAAATGGCCGCCAGAGCTAAAAATAGAAAAACCTTTAAACGACTTCTTCTCCTTAACCAGTGGATGGATTTTAAAATTATTTCACAGGAATGTTCCTTGGGTGACCCTCTACCAAAATTGCTCAAACCGTTCCGCTTGGTTGAACAAGATGGCTGCCAGAGCTTAAATTGGAAAAACCTTTAAACAACGTCTTCTCCTTAATCAATGGCATACATGTGATATTTTCTTGGACCCAAATAGGGAGATTTTGATTTTCAGATAGGGAGATTGGGGTCCCAAATAGGGAGATTTTTCCACGGTAAAAGTCATGTTATTTTTGGTTAAAATTTACCTCTGAAGCACTTTTTCACCCTAACATGCCAACACGACAATTGTCCTCTGCTTTGTCGTCTGTCATCTGCATTAAAAATCATTTTTGAAAACAATGTGGGCCCAGATCAGACTACAGAGCAGTCTGATGAGGGTCCACACTGTTTGCCTTTATGCGGAAATATGTTATAAAAGCTTGGAAGAAGAAAATGCAGTAGACGACAAACTTCCATTTAGTCTTTCAATAGAGAGACATTTTCTCGGAGGAACAATCAAAGAACAAGCATTGGCCAATAGATTGGTGTTAAATACCCACCTAGCACCTGGCAGAAAAAAGCAACGTTCAGAATACCTCAATAGCAAAAAATCTGACATACATTTACTCATACTCTTACACCCCTCTTCTCTTATCAAGTTCTTTATATATATATATATATATTTTTTTTTTTGTGGGGGGTGGGGGTGCATGCATAATTGCCGTTATGAAATGTTACATACTGTAAGTAGTTTATAAGTTATATTGCAGGTTGTTTATGTTTGTTTATTGTTGAAAATTTGCGCATGTACCTTACCCGATTTCTGTTTCTTGGTTTTTCTCCAGTGAATAATAAATTAGTAAACTTAAAAAATATTTGTTGTTCTTTTAATACCAATCAAGCGCCCCAAAGCTATGGAACTTACTGCAATAGCCTTGCAATTTGGATAGCTTCATCATTCTGTAGATCGGTAAACAAAGCTAAAAATCGTGAAGTAGGGAAGTTTTTGTAATGCCTTAATTTTTAAATGCCCATGCTTTTTCCATGGCTACTTTCCCCCAAAACGTGCCTCACTAATAAGCATGCATGATTTTTATTGATTTAACTTGGGGGCATATTTCTTTCATAAAAGATCCATTAAAAACACGTCAAAAAATATTTTTTCTCGCAAGCTAAAAATGAAACAGGTTTGAATAGAAAGTTTCACCCTGCAAAACTCTGGTTCTATGTTTATTAATAAATGAAAAACTGCATACAGATGCTTTGAAAATAGCAGCGCCTGCTCTGTCTGTTTTGGCGGGAAAAATTATTTAGCGCGTTCACCTGTCGGTGGCCAAAAAGCATGCACAAATTTTCATTGATGTCACATGGCCCATATTTCTTTCATCCATTAAAAACGGCAAAAATATTTTTCTCAGCTTTAAATAGAAAATGTCACTATGTAATACCCCAGTTCTATGATTAATAAATGAATAACGGTTTACTGATGCGTCGAAAAAAAAACAGCGTTTGCTTTGCTCTGTTTTGGCGGGAATAATATTTAGCGTCTACACGTGTCAATTACAAAGGGATTAAATAAGATATACCTGGTATAACTTGATTGACTAGTTTTCACACATTGTTAATTGTCGGCTTATCAATAAGGCCCGCCTCGGGTGTAAACAGTTTAATGGTGTTGGCAACTTGAGCAAATCAGCTATCATGGGAGTATAATTATTAATAATGTATCACATCACTTTTCTTCCTTTTATTTGAAACATTATTGAATTACTATGTTTGTGGCTTGTTTGATGGTTGCATTTTAATACCGGTATTTACCGGTACGTTCTTTTCATATCGCGATATCATACCTGTGCAGGTGTGTGTTGCAATTTACCAGTACACCTGTTTATCGTGACAGCCCTAGCGTAAATACACTAACGGTTAACCGCATAGGTATTATACTGCGGTAAACACTAACATGGTCGTTCGGCGGAAAACTACTATAGGAAAATTGTTGTGTCGGGAGAAAATGGCGGTCGGACGGGAGACCGGGAGATAACGTTCGAAATCGGAATATCCCGATGAAATCGGGAGATATCACATGTATGATCAATGGATGGATTTTGAAATTACTTCACATGAATGTTCCTTGGGTGACCTTCAACCAAAATTGCTCTAACCGTTCCGCTCGGGTGAACAAGATGGCCGCCAAAGCTAAAATTAGGAAAACCTTTAAATGACTTCTTCTTCTTAACCAGTAGATGGATTTTGAAATTATTTCACAGGAATGTTTCTTGGCTGACCCCACACCAAAATTGCTCAAACCATTCTGCTCGGGTGACCAAGATGGCCACCAGAGCTCTAAAAGAAGAAAAATCTTGAAACAACGTCTTCTCCTTAACCAGCGGATGGATTTTGAAATTACTTCACAGGAATGTTCCTTGGGAGACCATCTACCAAAATTGCTCAAACCGTTCCGCTCAGGTGAACAAGATGACTGTCAGAGCTAAAAATAGAAAAAACCTTCAAACAACTTCTCCTCCTTAATGAGTGTATGGATTTTGAAAATATTTCACAGGAATGTTCCTTGGGTGACCATCTACCAAAATTGCTCAAACTGTTCTGCTTGGTTGAACATGATGGCCACCAGAGCTAAAAAACTTTATACATGTTTGACTTCTTCTCCTTAACCAGTGGATGGATTTTGAAATTATTTCACCGGAATGAGGTTTGAGGTTTTTAGCTCTTGTGGCCATCATGCTCAGTTAAGCAAAATATTTTGAGCAATTTTTTTAGAGGGTCACCCATGGAACTTTCCTATAAAATTGCTTCCTTTTAGAGACAGAGGTCTTTTGAAAGTTTTGGCCCCCACCCATCAGGGCCTGGCTGCAAGGTGCTTCTACAGGAGTATTGGTAAACCACTTTTAGGTCTTAGCGAGTAGTGCGAGTGGAACCATCTATGCATTTAAACCCTATTGGTTTCATTGGGTGACAGGGCTTGAGATGTCATTTCATCTCAATGTCGGGTAAAAGTCCCACAAAATTGGAAGCAACGTCTCCAAAATAACCTTTACAGTGTTGACGGGGACGTTAAACCTCAAATCAAACAAACAAATATGCATTTAAACCCTATTGGTTTCATTGGGTGGCAGGGCTTGAGATGTCATTTCATCAAAAATGACTTCTACTTCTCAAAATGCTTCTACTTGCTCAAACCCTCCACTCCACCATATATTACCTACAATTTCGTTTGTACATTGTGGATCAGGTGAGCGATCCAGGGCCATCATGGCCCTTTTGTTTTGGATGCCTTGCAGGGTCGTGAAACAAATTTGGTAAAATTTCAGGAAAAATAAGGCAAGAAGTCAAGGTGTCTGAATTGTTAGGATTTTAGGGTAACTCTTTCGAGAGCCTATCAGTTATAAATGGCTCATGCAGATAGCAAAGAAAGTGAACAGACTGCACAAGTGTGCTGGCTGATCTGCATCTTCACTGGCCACACTTAAGGGGAATGGGAACACCTTCAGGGGAGGCAACTCCTGAAAAAGTATTTATGTCTCCCATGTTAATAGGGGTCAACTCTTAAATGAAAGAATTTGCTCCTGAGGAGCAAATTCTTTCCTTTAAGAGAAGACCCCTTTTTCATTGGGACAGGGCTTATAGTAAAGCGAACAGGAAGTCCCGAAAGTTGTCTCCCTTTGAAAAATGGCGGAAAAATGTGCCAGGTGTTCCCATTCCCCTTAACTGGTCTTCTTGTACGCTTTATCGTACTCCGTCTTACTAATAGTTCAAATTTGAATATACCCTAAAAATCCTAAAAGGTGGGACACCTTGAGGACTTGCTGTAATTCTCCTAAAATTTTAACAAATTTGTTACAAGATCCTGCAAGGAGTCCAAAAGGTGCAGACCAAATGGCAACCAGTGCAGACCCTGATCAGACTGCAGTCTGATCTGGATCTGCACTGTTTGCTTAGGCCTATCTGTCCCAATAAGGAGGATCATTACAGTAAACAATTCAAACTACTGGGTGGTTTCTAATAAAATTTGCATGGATATAATATTGGGACACAATGAAGGATTGATTAGGTTTTGGTGACCTTGAACTTATTTTCATGGTCACATCCATGCTAAAAAGGTCAAATTTGTCAGCGTATGCCTCAGCGTGACACTTTCTTGTGTGCAAGATATGAAGTACTGGGTGGATTTTAATCAAATTTGCATGGATATAACATTGGGACAGGGTGAATAACTGGGTAGGTTTTGGTGACCTTGATCTTATTTTCAAGGTCACAGTCGTGCTAAATAGGTCAAATTTATGCCAAACTTAGGTTTTGTGCAGTATATCTCATGAACTACTGGATGGATTTTGATCAAATTTGCATGGATGTAACATTTGGTGAGGATGAAGACATTGGCCTTATTTTCAACGTCACAATGGTTCTGTTATATTTAACTTGTTTTGAAAGGGGTATGTGGTGGGGGTACATCTGTTTTCTCAGGAAACAAGCCTAGTTTTATATGAAATTTTATGAAATTTATTGTTTGACAGGGTACCTGTTTTGGGGGGTTTTGGTACAAAAAGGGATAAATGTCATATGAAATGACCACAAATGAAAGATTCTGGTTATCATATAACAATTCTAATCAGACTTTCCTGCCAAAGAATTTCAATAGAAAAGGTAGCCTAAGGATTACATGATTTTTCTGACATGACATTTTCCACTTGATAACATCATTTTTATATGATTAAGAGGTTGTAGTGTACTGTAAAACACATAAATTTGACGGCAGCAAATTTTGGTGGTTTTTATGAGTGGACCTTTTGGTGCTTTAATATTTTGGCGGATTTTCGATTTCCAAAATATAAAAAAATGATTTCTGACGTAGCCCTGTCTGTCTTATACATGCAAGTTTAACTTGGTGATTTGCAACTTATACACATTGACTCTCAACAGTTTTCCACATTGCATTGCTCTTGGTCTGGTGTGAAAACAAATCAGTTCTATTGTTATTTAATTACTCAAATTCTTCACATGCAAAGCTGTCAATCAATATCAAATCAATTATAGGGTTTTGGGCAATTACTGTCAAGAGTATTTTCTTTTATTCAGCTTTGTTGAGCATGCTAAATGGCTTAATAGTTGACATGTTAAGCAAAGAGAAAGACTTGATAAAACCTTACATCGCCCTATACCATAGTTGGGATGTTTATTGGAAATAAACTGCCAGTTTGTTATTCTTTTGTATCTTAACGAGCGGTTTTTAATTTTGACGCATTTTTCCTTGACAGCCAATAGTGCCAAAATAAAATGACTGCCAAATATAAGTGTTTTACAGTATTGACAAACAGTATTTGATTTTTTTTTTCAGAACAAGAAATAACAGAACCCCAATCAAAGCAGATAGGCCATGAAAAATCTGAATAAATGAGAAACTTGATGCTTAAAGAGAGGTCTTCACTTCATTGTAACCATGGCAAAGTGCCAAGAAAGCCATGGCAAAGTGCCAAGAAATCCATGGCAAGGTGCCAAGAAAGGAAGCATTTGCTGGTCAATATGAGACAAAAGAACAGCCTTCCACCAAAATGAAAGAACCCAGTGCTAAAGTATTCCATTGGGAAAACACACCTGTGTAAGGCTGGCACGATTAATCGGATAATCAATTATTCAATCGATAAATTTCACAAAAATGATTATCATTACTGATTTGCTTGCAACTGATTATTTGATAAGTACAATTAACTACCCAAAGTTGCGCCTAAAATAGCTGTATGAGTGGCAAAAAGTGCAGACCAAGATGAGATGCCGCAGAATGCGGCGTCTCATCTGGGTCTACACTGTTTGCTCAGGCCTGTCTGTTCAAATACATATGGCAAAGTACGGCATATGGTCGGAGTCATGCTCAGAAAGAAAGCCAGTCAGGTAAAATTATGACCAAATCTTCATTAATTACTAGTCGATTATCGATTGCAATGATAGGAACGATAACCGGTTATCTTTTCAGCTCCAATTAGCCAGCCCTACACCTGTGTCACATAGTGCGTTTTTTTCACATCTCCAAAATGGCTACTTTTCTGAGGAAAATTTGTGATATTTTTCTTCTTTATACTGCAAACGTAGATTGTGGGTTCTGGTTAGAACCAGTTCTAACAAGTACCAACATCCTATGTCTTGGAGCAGAAATAAGAAAATTGATGTATACCCCTGTAAACCCCAATTTTCTCTATATAAAGTGGGCTTTTGAAGCATCGCTATTTGGCAGTGGGCATTTTCTTATGAGTTTAGGCAGTAGCAACTGAGAAACTAAAGGGCTTCCATGACCTAGTGTTTGAGAATTCTGCATTGTAAACATTGTAATTATCTTTGGTGTGGTCTTTTAGCCTCTCTCAGGAGATGCCAAGGTCTGCAACGGAAGATCAGGTTTTTTGTTTGTTTGATTTGAGGTTTAACGTCCCTGTCAACACTGTAAAGGTCATTTTGGAGACGCTGCTTCCAATTTTGTGGGACTTTTACCCAACGTTGAGATGATATGAGATCTCAAGCCATGCCGCCCAATGAAACCAATAGGATTTATAAGCATGGACGGTGCGACACTCGCAAGGCTTTGCCTGGACAGGCTTAGATCCTCTAAGCGGTTTTCCAGTACTCGTGTGCAGGTCAGTTTCAGCTCTGCGTGGAAGCATCCTGGAGCCACGGAAGATCAGGTGGTTTTTACTCTAATTGCACGACCCGCAGAAAAAGCGACTGACTGAAGTCGGTTGATTTTCTAAGTGCCCTAAAATCACCGTGTCATTCTGTCAGTCTGTCATTCTGTCAGTCTGTCATTCTGTCTGTCCGTCCGTAACCCGTTTGTGAAAATTGGTGATAGTGAGTTAACCGCTTCGAATATTTAAGCAATTTTTGGCATACTGATAGATAGCAATGAGATCTAACCAATGAACTTGCGAAATATTACATTCCATTTAGTATAGCCTTGCCGAGGCGAAAAATGTGAAAATTTTCGAACTGCTTCTCCTCGGAAACCGTTGGGCCGATTGAAGTCAAATTTCATATGGAGCCTCTATGGGATGGGGGAAACCAAAATTTGCTCATGGGGTCCAGGTCACATGACCAAAATGGCCGCCAAGCCATATATGGTTGTCTGTCTGTCCGTCCGTAACCCGTTTGTGAAAATTGGTGATAGTGACTTAACCGCTTGGAATATTTAAACAATTTTTGGCATACCGATAGATATCAATGAGATCTAACCAATGAACTTGCGAAATATTACATTCCATTTAGTATAGCCTCGCCGAGGCGAAAAATGTGAAAATTTTCGAACTGCTTCTCCTCGGAAACCGTTGGGCAGATTGAAGTCAAATTTCATATGGAGCCTCTATGGGATGGGGGAAACCAAAATTTGCTCATGGGGTCCAGGTCACATGACAAAAAATTGCCCCAAGCCATATATGGTAAAAACCCTTCAAAAATAGTATTCTTCAGAACCACTGGGCAGATTTCCACGAAACTTGATAAATAACATATGGGACGTAGGCCCATCATAAATTGCTAAAATGGTGACCCTGGGTTGACTTTGACCTTCTTTGTGCCTAGGTCAAACTTTGACACATATGCTTTTGTGTAACAGTATTGGAAAAGTGCGAATGCATTTTATCCTGCAAACGATTCAGAATACAGTACTTAAGTATAAGATATATTTTTGCTCCTTACGATAAGACGCATTTATTGGGGGAACCGTTTTAGGTCCAGGTCACATGACCAAAATGGCCGCCATACCCATATATGGTAACACTCATAAAGCTAAAAGCATCCGGCGGGTCGTGCACTTCAGCTGAAGCACTGGTTACTTCAGTTTTTACCCAGTTTGATTAATAACTGGCTTGATATAAGTGAAATAATCTTGAAAGTGCCATGAAACCAATATAAAAAAAAGAATCTATATAATTTATACCAGTAATGCGGTCACGAAGCCATTTTGTGTATAGGAGATGTACTTAACCCTCACCGTGTTGAACCTAGATTTATCATATGACGTCGCGTCTGAGAGTGTAATAACGTCATGTAATATTTTCGATAATCCACTAGTGGATTAAATATGCAAATTAGCTAGATATGTCCCGTAACGTTACAACGACGTCGCATTTACTAACGGCGGAAAATTGAAATTTTTGTAAACAATCGTGAATAAAATGCGTTTCAAATGTCATATGATAAATAGAATCTTGCATTCGTGCTCATGTAATATTGAATTTATTAAACTCGTTCAGGAAAAGGAATAAAATGCTCGGCAAAGCCTCGCATTTTATCCCTTTTCCTGAACTCGTTTAATAAATTCAATAATATATGAACACTCATGTACGATCCTCTATATATCTTCTCTTTTTAGCTCACCTGAGCACGAAGTGCTCAAGGTGAGCTTTTGGGATCGGTCTTTGTCCGTCGTCCGTGCGTCCGTCGTCAACTTTTGCTTTAAACAACTTCTTCTCCAAAACTGCTGGACAGATTTTGATCTTATTTCACAGGAATGCTCCTTGGGTGATCCTCTACCAAAATTGCTCAAACTGTTCCGCTCGGGTGAACAAGATGGCCGCCAGAGCTAAAAATAGAAAAACCTTTAAATGACTTCTCCTGCTTAACCAGTGGATGGATTTTGAAATTATTTCACAGGAATGTTCCTTGGATGACCTTCTACCAAAATTGCTCAAACCGTTCCGCTCGGGTGAACAAAATGGCCGCCAGAGCTAAAAATAGGAAAACATTTAAAGGACTTCTTCTCATTAACCAGTGGATGGATTTTAAAATTATTGCACAGGATTGTTCCTTGGGTGACCCTCTACCAAAATTGCTCAAACCGTTCCGCTCGGGTGAACAAGATGGCCACCAGAGCTAAAAAAAGAAAAACCTTTAAACGACTTCTCCTGCTTAACCAGTGGATGGATTTTGAAATTATTCCACAGGAATGTTCCTTGGATGACCTTCTACTAAAATTGCTCAAACCGTTCCGCTTGGGTGAACAAAATGGCCACCGGAGCTAAAAATAGAAAAACCTTTAAACGACTTCTTCTCCTTAACCAGTGGATGGATTTTGAAATTATTTTACAGGAATGTTCCTTTGGTGCCCCTCTACTAAAATTGCTCAAACCCTTCCGCTCGGGTGAACAAAATGGCTGCCAGAGCTAAAAATAGAAAAACCTTTAAAGGACTTATTCTCCTTAACCAGTGGATGGATTTCGAAATTACTTCACAGGAATGTTCCTTTGGTGACCCTCTACCAAAATTGCTCAAACCATTCCACTCGGGTGAACAAGATGGCTGCCAGAACTAAAAATAGAAAAACCTTTAAACGACTTCTCCTCCTTAACTAGTGAATGGATTTTGATATAACTTCACAGGAATGTTCCTTGGGTGACCCTCTACCAAAATTGCTCAAACCGTTCCGCTCGGGTGAACAAGATGGCCGCCAGAGCTAAAAATAGAAAAACCTTTTAACGAATTTTTCTCCTTAACCAGTGGATGGATTTTGAAATTATTTCACTGGAATGTTCCTTGGGTGACCCTCTACCGAAATTGCTCAAACCATTCCGCTCGGGTGAACAAAATGGCCGCCAGAGCTAAAAATAGAAAAACCTTTAAATGACTTGGTCTCCTTAACCAGTGGATGGATTTTGAAGTTATTTCACTGGAATGTTCCTTGGGTGACCCTCTACCAAAATTGCTCAAACGGTTACGCTCGGGTGAACAAAATGGCCGCCAGAGCTAAAAATAGAAAAACCCTTAAACGACTTCTCCTTAACCAGTGGATGGATTTTGAAATTATTTCACAGGAATGTTCCTTTGGTGAATCTCTACCACCTTGCTTGTACCGTTCTGCTCGGGTGAACAAAATGGCCGCCAGAGCTAAAAATAGAAAAACCTTTAAACGATTTCTTCTCCTTAACCAGTGGATGGATTTTGAAATTAATTCACAGGAATGTTCGTTTGTCGTCCCTTTACCAAAATTGCTCATACTGTTCCGCTCGGGTGAACAAAATGGCCACCAGAGCTTCTCCTGCTTAACCAGTGGATGGATTAATAGCCCTGGGGCCAAAAACGGCCCCGCCCCGTGGCCCACTGGTTTTACATAGGCTTATATAGGGAAAACCTTTAAAAATCTTCTTGTCTGAAACCAGAAGGCCCAGGTCTTTGATATTTGGTATGTAGCTTCGTCTAGTGGACCACTACCAAGATTGTTCAAATTATAGCCCTGGTGCCAAAAACAGCCCCGCCCCGGGGCCCACTGGTTTTACGTAGGCTTATATAGGGAAAACCTTTAAAATTCTTCTTGTCTGAAACCAGAAGGCCCAGCTCTTTGATATTTGGTATGAAGCTTCATATAGTGGACTTCTACCAAGATTGTTCAAATTATAGCCCTGGGCCCAAAACCGGCCCCACCCCGGGGCCCACTGGTTTAACATAGGCTTATATTGGGAAAACCTTTAAAATTCTTCTTGTCTGAAACCAGAAGGCCCAGCTCTTTGATATTTGGTATGAAGCTTCATCTAGTGGACCTCTACCAAGATTGTTCAAATTATAGCCCTGGGGCCCACTGGTTTAACCTTTAAAAATCTTCTTGTCTGAAACCAGAAGGCCCATGTCTTTGATATTTGGTAAGTAGCTTCATCAAGTGGACCTCTACCAAGATTGTTCAAATTATAGCCCTGGTGCCAAAAACAGCCCCGCGCCGGGGCCCACTGGTTTTATGTAGGCTTATATAGGGAAAACCTTTAAAATTCTTCTTGTCTGAAACCAGAAGGCCCAGCTCTTTGATATTTGGTATGAAGCTTCATATAGTGGACCTCTACCAAGATTGTTCAAATTATAGCCCTGGGCCCAAAACCGGCCCCACCCCGGGGCCCACTGGTTTAACATAGGCTTATATTGGGAGAACCTTTAAAATTCTTCTTGTCTGAAACCAGAAGGCCCAGCTCTTTGATATTTGGTATGAAGCTTCATCTAGTGGACCTCTACCAAGATTGTTCAAATTATAGCCCTGGGCCCAAAACCAGCCCCGCCCCGGGGCCCACTGGTTTAACATTGGCTTATATTGGGAAAACCTTTAAAAATCTTCTTGTCTGAAACCAGAAGGCCCATGTCTTTGATATTTGGTAAGTAGCTTCATCAAGTGGACCTCTACCAAGATTGTTCAAATTATAGCCCTGGGGCCAAACTATGCCCCTGCACCAGGGCCCACTGGTTTTATATAGGCTTATATAGGGAAAACCTTTAAAAATCTTCTCGTCTGAAACCAGAAGGCCCAGGTCTTTGATATTTGGTATGAAGCGTCATCTAGTGGATCTCTACCAAGATTGTTCAAATTATAGCCCTGGGGCCAAAAATGTCGTCCCCCAGAGACCCTTTGGTTTTACATAGACTTATAAAGGGAAATTTTTAAAACTCTTCTTCTCTGAAACTGCAAGGCCCTTTGGTTTTACATAGACTTATATAGCCCTGGTGCATAGGCTTATGTAGGGAATATCTTTATAAAAATCTTCTTCTCTGAAACCGCAAGGCCCAGGTCTTTGATATTTGGTGTGTAGCTTCATCTAGTGGACCTTTGCCAAGATTGTACAAATTATAGCCTTTGTTTTTGTTTGGTATGAAGCTTCACCTTTAAGACCTCCCTCAACATTATGCACATTAAAGCCCTTGGGCCAATAATGGCCCTCCCTGGGGCCCACTTGTTACACTATGGATCAGGTGAGCGATCCAGGGCCATCATGGCCCTCTTGTTTTTAAAACAGTATCATTCCAGATCAGCTGGCATTCCAAGCTTCTTGGAGGCAGCAGATCTGGGTCCAGTTGTTCAAAGCATCGTTAGCTTAACGAGCTCGTTAGTGGTCATATTGTTAATTGCTCTAGCAAGTTTAATATGTAAAATTTTGGTATTTTTGCTGAAAAAATGTGAGCAGCTTTTGCATCCGCAAAAGCTGCTCACATTTTTTCAGCAAAAATATTAGCATATTTGCCATAATAAATGATCAAAGTTTTAACAATACGTTAACTAACGACGTCGTTAGTTTTGAACAACTGGCCCCTGGACCTATACTGTTTTCCATTCTGCTTCTGAATCCATTTTAAAATTTGAAATTATGGAACACAAATGGCCAAAAACGGGAATGGGTGTAGCCTATTAAAAAAATTCAGTTAGGTGAGGGTTAATATTTCAGTTACTTTTTGAGAGGGACATAACTCTCACAACTTTCTATTTGCCTGTCTGTGAAATTAGTGCCCCTGGAAAACACACCCATTTAAATATATTGAAAATTTTACAACCAAAAAAAAAAACTGAAAAATTTCAGGTAAAAATTCTAATATTTTTCATATTTCTGCTCAGAACTTAGATTGTGAGGCAGTTCTCATGAGTACCCACAATCTATATTTTTAGCAGAAATCAAACATGTGATACCTCCCTCAGTTGATGCTAATTGTTGCCCAATTGATGCTGAAATTTAGTAAATTTTTGGAGTCTCCCTCATTTGAACTGAGAATTTCCCTATATATTCTTTACATCACCCTCATCACAATGGCAAATCTCCCCCATACAGTTAAAACAATTTTCACAGGTATGAGAAATAAAAAAAAAATAATGTATACCCTTGTGAATGCCAGTTTTACTATATACAAGTGGGGTTTATGGAGGTCAGAATTATATGCGCCCTGTCAAGCGATTTTGGTACTTATCGCCTATGTGAGCAGTGAAGGTTCAGGCGAACCTGCGCATCCGCGCAGTCTCGCCAGAACCTTTGCTGCTCGCTCATACAAGAAATGAATCAAGAGGAACCTTCAGACAGAAAGCCATATCCCTGGCCCCTCTGAATGGCTGAGCATGCGCAGTAAAATTTGTCATGACGGAATGCTCGAAGACACAAATTCACTTAGCGGGGCTCATATACTATATCTTTGTGATGCTTAAGGGATCTCATTAAGGAAGATCAGGTTCAATTAGGATACCACACCTGTGTGACATATTTCACTTCTCCAAACTGCTTCTTTTCTAATGAAAATCTGCGATATTTTTCATATTTATACTGCATAGATAGCCCCTCGCCCATCAGGGCTTTAAGAAATACATGGGCTGCATGATGCTTCCACGCAGAGCTGAAACCGACCCGCACACGAGTACTGGTAAACCACTTAGAGGATCTAAGCCTGCCCAGGCAATGCTGTGTGAGTCGGCCCGTCCATGCTTATAAACCCTATTTGTTTCATTGGGTGGCAGGGCTTGAGATGTCATTTCATCTCAATATCGGGTAAAAGTCCCACAAAATTGGAACCAACGTCTCCAGAATGACCTTTACAGTGTTGACGGGGACGTTAAACCTCAACTCAAACAAACAAAGATACTGCATAGGTTATGGTTGCTCATTAGAACCTCAAACTATGTTGTTTTTGGTGCTCATTGGAACTGCCTCGTTGAGGCAGTTCTATTGAGTACCCACAAACTGTCTTGGAGCAGAAATAAGAAAATTAATGTATACCCCCTTAAACCCCAGTTTTCTCTATAAAAAGTGGTGTTTAGGGGGGATGTTCGTTTCACGGGCTTGTTCATGTGATGGATCACTTTCCTGTATGAGAAGTCTCATTACGATAACACACCCGTGCGGCATAGTGCATTTTTCTTATCTCCAAAATGGCTTCTATTTCTGGTGAAAATCCGCAATATTTTTCTTATTTATACTGCAAACATAGGTTGTCTGTGCTCATTAGAACCGCCTCATGTCTTGGAGCCGAAATAAGAAAAATAATTTATACCCCCGCAAATCCCAGTTTTCTCTATACATGTATAAAGTGGGGTTTAAGGGGGTGTTCATTTCATGGACTTGTTCACGTGATGTCTGTCTGCCCTTTCTGTGACAAGAGAGGCTTTTATAATTCTTGAATAACATTGTTATTTACTTCGGATATTGTTTTTGTTAGCTCATCTGTCAGGTCGTGACAAGGTGAGCTTTTGTGATTACATTGTGTTCGTCATCAGTGCATGCATGTGTCCTTTCATATACGATTTATTCAAAGGGTATCTCCTCCTAAACCACTGATCGAATTTTAACCACACTTCATAGAAATGATCCTTATTTGGTCCTCTTTCAAAGTTGTTCAAATGGTTTCAGCCGACTGCACATCTAGGTCACAGGAGCCAAAAATATTTTTTTTGACTGCAAACTTAAAAATATCAAGGCCCAGCTCTTTGATATGAAATAACAACATTCCCCCCCTCTGCCATTACCTGCTGCTGGCCCCACCCATCGGTGCTTGAAGAAATAGATGGGCTCCATGATGCTTCCACGCAGAGCTGAAACCGACCACAGAAATACTGGTAAACCACTTAGAAGATCTAAGCCTGCCCAGACAAAGAGGTGCGAGTCGACCAGTCAATTCTTATAAACCCTATTGGTTTCACTAGGCAACAAAGCTTGAGATGTCATTTCATCTCAATGTTGGGTAAAAGTCCCACAAAATTGGAAGCAACGTCTCCAAAATGACCTATACAGTGATGATGGGGATGTTAAACCTCAAATCAAACAAGCAAACATTACCTTCTGCAAGGACAGCAAGTCTTAACCAACTGTAAGCTAATATCAGTTGGGCGCCCTCGTAATGCAAGATACGCGACCCCTTTGCCTCACCCAGCCACCCACCATGAGACTTGGATATTTTACATTACGATAACACACCCGTACGACATAGTGCATTTTTTCACATCTCCAAAATGGCTACCTTTCTCATGAAAATCCTTGATATTTTTCTTATAAATGCTCAAAACATAGGTTGTGGGTGCTCGTTAGAACCGCCTCATTGAGGCGGTTCTAACGAGTACCCACACCCTATGTCTTGGAGTAGAAATAAGAGAAATACTGTATACCCCCTTAAACCCCAGTTTTCTCTATATAAAGTGGGGTTTAGGGGGGTCTTCATTTCACGGACTTGTTCACGTGATGAGAAAGAGACTTTTTCACAGATTGGAACAAAATGGTGGATTATGAGTATTTTATCATTGGGATGCCTGTGTTCATTGGGGTATCCTTGATGTGATATGAGCCCCGCCAAGCGAATTTGGGTCTTCGAGCATTCCGTAATGACAAACTTTAACTGCGCATGCTCAGCCATTCAGAGGGGCCAGGGATATGGCTTTCTGTCTGAAGGTTCCTCTTGATTCAATGCTTGTATGAGCGAGCAGCGAAGGTTCTGGCGAGACTGCGCGGATGCGCAGGCTCGCCTGAACCTTCGCTGCTCGCATAGGCGATAAGTACCAAAATCGCTTGGCGGGGCCCATATAATGAAAACTTTTTCTATTGTATTCGCCCTAATTACTGCACAGTGCGCTTAGTTTTTTCAAAACCATGTCAAAAAATCACAGTGAAAAATCTACCTAATTAGCGCAAACTCGATGCGAAAACAATAGCTTCTGAGATGATGCATACTGATATTTAATGGGACAGAAAAGGATACTAAGCATTGCCTTCAATGTTGAAGAAATAACGGTAAGTTATTTTTATCGATTTACTGTGAGAGCTACCAGGGGGAGGTTACTGTAAAGTGTGCGCTTATGCATTTCCTTTTCAAAATTAGCTTAGGTGTACGCTTATAGGAGCATGTGCGGTAATTAGGGCGAATACGGTAACTTCATTGGCTGATACAACTGCCATATGGGGATGTAAATAGAACTGCACAAAAGTATTTTGTTTCAAGGAAAATCAGTAAAAAGTGTGTGGCCAGTTAGAACTTTTGGCTTGTAAAATAACTATATTAAGACCATGATTTGGACTGTTCAAAAGGGGTCTTTAAAACCCGTCCCAAAGGTGGTCTCCCACTGGAGCATATTGTATGAAGGAACCCCAAAGAAAATGTGCCTGAATCTTTCAAAATATGCTTTTTTATCATATAAGGTCGCGTCTGAGAATGTAATAACACCATGTAATAAATTTGATAATCCACTAGTGGATTAAATATGCAAATTAGTTAAATACGCTCAGTAACGTTACATGTACGACGTCCTTAACGACGCCGCGTTTGCTAATGACGGAATATTGACATTTTTATAAACAATCGTGAATAAAATACGTTTTAAATGTCATATGATAAATAGAATCTTGCATTCGTGCTCATGTATTATTGAATTTATTAAACTCGTTGAGGAAAAGGGATAAAATGCCTCGCATTTTATCCATTTTCCTCAACTTGTTTAATAAATTCAATAATACATGGACACTCGTCCGTGCGTGCGTCCGTGCGTGTGTAAGCAATTTCTTGTCCGCACATTAGCATCTTCATTTATGATTTGATTTTAACCAGACTTGCACACAACTTGTATCACCATGAGATCTGGGTTCCTTCTTGAACCAGCCATATCCCATCATATGTTATGGAGTTACGGCCCCTGAAAGGGCAAAAATTGCCTATTTTGGTCTTGTCCGCACGATAGCATCTTCATTTATGATTTGATTTTAACCAGACTTGCACACAACTTGTATCACCATGAGATCTGGGTTCCTTCTTGAACCAGCCATATCCCATCATATGTTATGGAGTTACGGCCCCTGAAAGGGCAAAAATTGCCTATTTTGATCTTGTCTGCATGATAGCTGTTTCATTTATGATTTGATTTTAACTAAACTTGCACACAATTTGTACCAAGACAAAAGTTTGGTTCCTTTCTTGAACCAGCCATATCCCATCATGGGTACCAAAGTTATGGCTCCTGAAAATGCAAAAAATTCCTATTTTGGTATTGTCTGCACAATAGCTGTTTCAGTTATCATTTGATTTTAACCAAACTTACACACAATTTGTACCACCACAAGATCTTGGTTCCTTTCTTGAACCAGGCATATCACATCAAGGGTACTAGAGTTATGGCCCCTGAAAGGGCAAAAATGGGCTGTTTTGGTCTTGTCTTCATGATAGCTGTTTTGTTTATGATATAATTTTAACCAAATTTACACATAACCTGAAGCACTATAGGATCTTGGTTCCTTTGTTGAACTACCCATATCGCATCATCTGTTCCAGAGTTATGGCCCCTGAAAGGGCACAAATTGCCTACTTTGGTCTTATCTGCACAACATCCATTTCATTTATGATTTGATTGTGACCAAACTTGCATATAACTTAAACCATCATAAGATCTTGGTTCCTTTGTTCAAGTTTGAATATGGGTCATGTCCGGTCAGAAATGAGGTCAGTAGGTCAAATCATAAAAAAACCCTTGTGAACACTCTAAAGGGCAAAGTTTTGGTCCGATTGTCATCAAACTTGCTCAGAATGATCATCTTGACAATATCTCGGTCAAGTTAGAATATGGGTTATGTTGGGTCAAAAAGTAGATCAAATCATAGAAAAACCTTGTGAACAATCTATAGCCCACAGTTTTGGTCAGAGTGTCATCAAACTTGCTCAGAATGATCGTCTTAACAATATCTGGGTCAAGTTCGAATATGGGTCATATCGGGTCACAAAGTAGGTCAGTAGGCCAAATCATAGAAAGACCTTGTGAATACACTAGAGGCCACAGTTTTGGTCCTATCATCATCAAACTTGCCCAGAATGATTATCTTGACAATTTGTTGGTCAAGTTCGAATATAGGTCATTTCGGATCAAAATTAGGTCAGTAGGTCAAATCAGAGTAAAACCTTGTGAACACACTAGAGGCCACAGTTTTGGTCCGATCATCATCAGACATGTTCAGAATGATCATCTTGACAATGCCTCAGTCAAGTTTAAGTATCGGTGTTGTCTGGTCAAAAAGTAGGTCAGTAGGTCAAATCATAGAAAAACCTTCTGAACACACTAGAGGCCACAGGTTTGGTCCAATCATCATCAAACTTGCTCAGAATGATCATCTTGATAATATCTTGGTCATGTTTGAATATGGGTCATGTTGGGTCACAAAGTAGGTCAGTAGGTAAAATCATAGAAAAACCTTGTGAATACACTAGAGGCCACAGTTTTGGTCCAATCATCATCAAACATGCCCAGAATGATCATCATGACAATGTCTTGGTCAAGTTCGAATATTGGTCATGTTTGATCAAAAAGTAGGTCAGTAGTCAAATCAGAGAAAAACCTCGTGAACACACTAGAGGCTACCGTTATGGTCCAATCATCATCAAACTTGCCCAGAATGATCATTTTGACAATATATCGGTCAAGTTTGAATACGGGTCATGTCAGGTCAAAAATAGGTCAGTAGGTCAAATCATAGAAAAACCTTACGAACACACTAGAGGCCACAGTTTTGGTCCGATCACCATCAAACTTGTCCAGAATGATCATCTTGACAATATCTCAGTCAAGTTCAAATATGGGTCATGTTAGGTCAAAAAGTAGGTCAGTAGGTCAAATCATAGAAAAAACCCTCTAAACACTTTAGAGGATACAGTTTTGGTCTGATCATCATCGAATTTGCTCAAAATGATCATTTGACAATATCTCGGGTTTATTTCGAATACGGGTCATGTCTGGTCAATATGTAGGTCAGTAGGTCAGATTGTTGAAAAACCTTGTGAACACACGAGGCCCAAGTTTTGGTCCAATCATCATCAAATTTGCTCAGAATGATCATCTTGACAATATCTGGGTCAGTTTTGAATATGGGTCATGTCGGGTCAAAAAGTAGGTCACCAGGTCAAATCATAGAAAGACGGTTTGAACACTCTTAGAGGCCACAGTTTTAGTCAAATCATCATAAAACTTGCTCAGAATGATCATCTGGACAATATCTCAGTTAAGTTCGAATGTGGGTCTTGTCAAATCAAAAAGTAGATCAGTAGGTTATTTTGTCTTAATTTTATTCCGTTTAAGATAGAGCCTTTATATTCGGCATGTAGGTTCCTTGTGACAAGGGCTTCCCATTCATATAAAGATTTGACCTGTGATCTACTTTATCATATCTTTTGAACCATATGAGATAGAGCCTTCATATTTGGCATGTATGTTCCTTGTGACAAGGTTTTCTCAACCATTCAAAACTTTTGACCCATGATCTTGACCTTTGACCTACTTTGTCATAACTTTTGAAGTATTTGAGATACAGCCTTCATATTTAGCATTTAGGTTCCTTGCGACAATGTTGCTTAGATGACCCTCTACCAAAAAGGCTAAAATGATCTCACTCCGATGAATAAAATGGCCACCGGAGCTAAAAATAGAAAAATATCGTAAATTTGATTCTAACGGAAACTCCACCTAAACCCTAAGGACAATTTGATTCAAAGTTCATAGGAATGTTTCCTAGGTTACTCCCTACCAAATAAGCTAAAATCACTCTGCTGATGAACAAGATGGCTCCCAGAGCTTAAAATAGAATGTACTCGAGTCAGTGACACACAGGTGAGTGAACCAGGGCCCTCTGGGCCCTCTTGTTAAGTGTTCAGTCAATAACTTTCTTATTCCTGGATGGATTGTGAAATTACTTGGCAGAAATGTTAACCATCATGAGACGATGTGTTGCGCGCTAGACCCAGGCCGGTACATCCAAGGTCAAGGTCATACTAAGAGGTCAAAAATAGTCTTTTTTGTGTCCAGTGAATAACTTTTTATGCCCCTGCCATTCGAAGAACGGTGGAAAGAGGATATAGTGTTGCCCCTGTCCATCCGTCCGAAACTTAAACGCAGTCAATAACTTCCTTATTTATTGATGGATTTTAAAATTACTTGGCAGAAATTTTAACCATCATGAGATGAAGTGTCACTTGCAAACCCAGGTCCGTACCTCCAAGGTCAAGGTCATACTTAGAGGTCAAAGGTAAATAAAGGGTCCGAAACTTAAACACAGTCAATAACTTTCTTATTTCTGGATGGATTTTGTAATTACTTTGTAGAAATGTTAACCATCATGAGATGATATGTCACGTGCAAAACCCAGGTCGGTACCTCCAAGGTCAAGGTCATACTTAGAGGTCAAAGGTCAAAAAAGGGTCCGAAACTTAAACGCAGTCAATAACTTACTTATTTCTGTATGGATTTAGAAATTACTTCGAAGAAATGTTAACCATCATGAGACGAGATGTCACGTGCAAACCCAGATCCATACCTCCAAGGTCAAGGTCATACTTGGAGGTCCAAAAAATGGTCCGAAACTTATACACAGTCAATAACTTTCTTTTCTCTGGATGGATTTTGAAATTACTTTGCAGAAATGTTGGCCATCAATAGACAATCTGCCTCACACAAAACCAAGGTCCTTACCTGCAAGGTCAAGGTCATACTTAGAGGTCAAATGTGATAAAAGGGTCCAAAACTGAAACACGGTCAATAACTTTCTATGGATGAATACGAACATAGACATATTTTCAGGCAGGGGCATCCGTGTTCTATGGATGCATTTCTAGTTTATTTCTGGATGGACTTTTTTAGCTCACCGTCACGTAGTGACGAGGTGAGCTTTTGGGATCACTTTTTGTCCGTCGTCCGTCGTGCGTGCGTCCGTCCGTGCGTCCGTAAACAATTTCTTTAAACGACATCTCCACCTAAACCACTGATCGGATTTTGACCAAACTTCACAGGAATGATCCTTAGGCGGTCCCCTTTCAAAGTTGTTCAAATGGTTCCGGTCCGTTGCACATCTAGGTCACAGTAGCCAAAAATAGATTTTTTTCACCAAAAACTTAAAAAATCTTCTTCTCTGAAACCACAAGGCCCAGGTCTTTGATATTTGGTATGAAGCTTCATCTAGTGGACCCCTACCAAGATTGTTCAAATTATAGTGCTGGGGCGAAAAATGCCCCCGCCCCGGGGCCCTTTGGTTTTACATAGGCTTATATAGGGAAAATCTTTAAAAATCTTCTTCTCTGAAACCACAAGGCCCAGGACTTTGATATTTGGTATGAAGCTTCATCTAGGGGACCCCTACCAAGATTGTTCAAATTATAGTGCTGGAACAAAAAATGCCCCCGCCACGGGGCCCTTTGGTTTTACATTGGCTTATATAGGGAAAATCTTTAAAAATCTTCTTCTCTGAAACCACAAGGCTTAGGTCTTTGATATTTGGTATGAAGCTTCATCTAGTTGACCCCTACCAAGATTGTTCAAATTATAGTGCTGGGGCCAAAAATGCCCCCGCCCGGGGGCCCTTTGGTTTTACATAGGCTTATATAGGGAAAATCTTTAAAAATCTTCTTCTCTGAAACCACAAGGCCCAGGACTTTGATATTTGGTATTAAGCTTCATCTAGGGGACCCCTACCAATATTGTTCAAATTATAGTGCTGGGACAAAAAATGTCCCCCCACGGGGACCTTTGGTTTTACATTGGCTTATATAGGGAAAATCTTTAAAACTCTTCCCCTCTGAAACCACAAGGCTTAGGTCTTTTATATTTGGTATGAAGCTTCATCTAAAGGACCCCTAACATGATTATTCAAATTATAGTGCTGAGGCCAAAAATGTCCCCGCCCGGGGGCCCTTTGGTTTTACATAGGCTTATATAGGGAAAATCTTTAAAAATCTTCTTCTTTGAAACCGCAAGGCCCAGGACTTTGATATTTGGGATGAAGCTTCATCTAGTTGACCCCTACCAAGATTGTTCAAATTATAGTGCTTGGGCAAAAAATGCCCCCGCCCCGGGGCCCTTTGGTTTTACATCTATAGGCTTATATAGGGAAAATCTTTAAAAATCTTCTTCTCTGAAACCACAAGGCCCAGGTTTTTGATATTTGGTATGAAGGTTCATCTAGTTGACCCCTACCAAGATTGTTCAAATTATAGTGCTGGGGCCAAAAATGCCCCCGCCCCGGGGCCCTTTGGTTTTACATAGGCTTATATAGGGAAAATCTTTAAAAATCTTCTTCTCTGAAACCACAAGGCCCAGGACTTTGATATTTGGTATGAAGCTCCATCTAGGGGACCCCTACCAATATTGTTCAAATTATAGTGCTGGGACAAAAAATGTCCCCGCCACGGGGACCTTTGGTTTTACATTGGCTTATATAGGGAAAATCTTTAAAACTCTTCTTCTCTGAAACCACAAGGCTTAGGTCTTTTATATTTGGTATGAAGCTTCATCTAAAGGACCCCTAACATGATTATTCAAATTATAGTGCTGAGGCCAAAAATGTCCCCGCCCAGGGGCCCTTTGGTTTTACATAGGAACTCATTTTTGATTTTTATTTGCCTTCACTGCAGCTGGTGTTGTGTCGTGTGGCGGCCGTAAAACGTCTCCCCGTACATCAACCATAGTGCAGTTTATATTTTATTTTTGGTCCTTTGAGATCAGCGTGAATATTTTGAGAAATCAGAAATAAATTATTGGTTTAGACATATATTCTAGACAGGTTTTTTATTATTTGGACCCCATTTTGATTTATATCAGTCTTTGTATCGACTGCCTATTCGAAATTCGTAAAATTGCAGTATGTTTCCTATGGCTTTCTTTGCCGGATCATTACAGGGTCACTGATGAGGCTTTATTAGCCGAAACTACGTAGTATGACCCATCTTCTTTCTTATGAATGTTTTCATTGCTCTTAAAGGAACTCATTTTTGATTTTTATTTGCCTTCACTGCAGCTGGTGTTGTGTCGTGTGGCGGCCGTAAAACGTCTCCCCGTACATCAACCATAGTGCAGTTTATATTTTATTTTTAGCTCGTCTGTTTTTTGAAAAAAAACTTTCGAGCTATTGTCATCACTCCGGCGTCTGCGTAGTCGTCCTGCGTCGTCCTGCGTCCTGCGTCGTTCCAAAAAAACTTAACCTTGGCTATAACTTAAAAAGTATTAGACCTAGCCTCATGAAACTTCATACACACACTCATCATTACAAGAGCTACATTTTGACCAAGGACCATAACAACATTGTTGATTTTGGCTGAATTATCTCCCCTTTTCCAATTTTTTTCTGAAACACATTTTTTGCTCTCATTTTAATACTATTCACAACAGAGCCTTCAAACTTCACATGAATGTTCCTTGGGACAAGACCTTTTCAGTGATACCACACTTTTTGATCTGTGACCTTGACCTTTGAACTTTGACCTATTTTTCGAAAATTTAACCGAAAACCTTAACCTTGACCATATTTCCAAAAGTATTTGGCCTACCTTCATGAAACTTCATACACATACTCATCATCACAAGAGCTACATTCCCTACAAGTTTTATAACTCCATCTTGCAATTTGATTGAATTATCTCCCCTTTTCTCTCCATTTTTAGCTCGTCTGTTTTTTGAAAAAAAACTTTCGAGCTATTGTCATCACTCCGGCGTCTGCGTAGTCGTCCTGCGTCGTCCTGCGTCCTGCGTCGTTCCAAAAAAACTTAACCTTGGCTATAACTTAAAAAGTATTAGACCTAGCCTCATGAAACTTCATACACACACTCATCATCACAAGAGCTACATTTTGACCAAGGACCATAACAACATTGTTGATTTTGGCTGAATTATCTCCCCTTTTCCAATTTTTTTCTGAAACACATTTTTTGCTCTCATTTTAATACTATTCACAACAGAGCCTTCAAACTTCACATGAATGTTCCTTGGGACAAGACCTTTTCAGTGATACCACACTTTTTGATCTGTGACCTTGACCTTTGAACTTTGACCTATTTTTCGAAAATTTAACCGAAAACCTTAACCTTGACCATATTTCCAAAAGTATTTGGCCTACCTTCATGAAACTTCATACACATACTCACCATCACAAGAGCTACATTCCCTACAAGTTTTATAACTCCATCTTGCAATTTGATTGAATTATCTCCCCTTTTCTCTCTGTTTTTTTTTAAATTGTTTTTGTCTCTTATTTCAATACTATTCACAACAGAGCCTTCCAACTTCACATGAATGTTCCTTGGGACAAGACCTTTTCAGTCATACCACGCTTTTTGACCTGTGACCTTGACCTTTGAACTTTGACCTATTTTTCGAAAAATTAACCAAAAAACTTAACCTTGACCATATTTCCAAAAGTATTTGGCCTACCTTCATGAAACTTCATACACATACTCACCATCACAAGAGCTACATTCCCTACAAGTTTTATAACTCCATCTTGCAATTTGATTTGACTTAGAACTTTTGTTTTCTAAAAGAAACTGCAGACGAGCGTTGGCACCCGCTTGCGGTGCTCTTGTTGGTCCTTTGAGATCAGCGTGAATATTTTGAGAAATCAGAAATAAATTATTGGTTTAGACATATATTCTAGACAGGTTTTTTATTATTTGGACCCCATTTTGATTTATATCAGTCTTTGTATCGACTGCCTATTCGAAATTCGTAAAATTGCAGTATGTTTCCTATGGCTTTCTTTGCCGGATCATTACAGGGTCACTGATGAGGCTTTATTAGCCGAAACTACATAGTATGACCCATCTTCTTTCTTATGAATGTTTTCATTGCTCTTAAAGGAACTCATTTTTGATTTTTATTTGCCTTCACTGCAGCTGGTGTTGTGTCGTGTGGCGGCCGTAAAACGTCTCCCCGTACATCAACCATAGTGCAGTTTATATTTTATTTTTGGTCCTTTGAGATCAGCGTGAATATTTTGAGAAATCAGAAATAAATTATTGGTTTAGACATATATTCTAGACAGGTTTTTTATTATTTGGACCCCATTTTGATTTATATCAGTCTTTGTATCGACTGCCTATTCGAAATTCGTAAAATTGCAGTATGTTTCCTATGGCTTTCTTTGCCGGATCATTACAGGGTCACTGGTGAGGCTTTATTAGCCGAAACTACGTAGTATGACCCATCTTCTTTCTTATGAATGTTTTCATTGCTCTTAAAGGAACTCATTTTTGATTTTTATTTGCCTTCACTGCAGCTGGTGTTGTGTCGTGTGGCGGCCGTAAAACGTCTCCCCGTACATCAACCATAGTGCAGTTTATATTTTATTTTTGGTCCTTTGAGATCAGCGTGAATATTTTGAGAAATCAGAAATAAATTATTGGTTTAGACATATATTCTAGACAGGTTTTTTATTATTTGGACCCCATTTTGATTTATATCAGTCTTTGTATCGACTGCCTATTCGAAATTCGTAAAATTGCAGTATGTTTCCTATGGCTTTCTTTGCCGGATCATTACAGGGTCACTGATGAGGCTTTATTAGCCGAAACTACGTAGTATGACCCATCTTCTTTCTTATGAATGTTTTCATTGCTCTTAAAGGAACTCATTTTTGATTTTTAATTATATAGGGAAAATCTTTAAAAATCTTCTTCTTTGAAACCGCAAGGCCCAGGACTTTGATATTTGGTATGAAGCTTCATCTAGTGGACCCCTACCAAGATTGTTCAAATTATCAAATTATAGCCCTTGGGCCAAAAATGCCCCCGCTCCGGGGCCTTTTGGTTTTACATAGACTTATATAGGGAAAATTTAAAAATTTTCTTTTCTGAAACCACAAGTCCTAGGTCTTTTATATTTGGTATGAAGCTTTTTCTAAAGGACCCCTACCAAGATGATTCAAATTATAGTGCTGGGGCCAAAAGTGGCCCCGCCCCAGGGCCCTTTGGTTTTGCATAGGCTTATGTAGGGAATATCTTTAAAAAAATTCTTCTTCTCTGAAACCACAAGGCCCAGGTCTTTGATATTTGATGTGTAGCTTCATCTAGTGGACCTTTGCCAAGATTGTTCAAATTATAGCCTTTGTTGATGTTTGGTATGAAGCTTCACCTTTAAGACCTCCCTCAACATTATGCACATTAAAGCCCTAGGGCCAATAATGGCCCTCTCTGGGGCCCACTTGTTACACTATGAATCAGGTGAGCGATCCAGGGCCATAATGGCCCTCTTGTTTAAAGTAACCTTGCAGAAATGTTCACCTTCATTAGACAATGAGTCTTGTGCAAGACCAAGGTCCATACCTCCAATTTCAAGGTCATACCTAGCGGTCAAAGGTCAGGAAAGGGGCCTTCTTTGTGTACAGTCAATAACTTTCTTATTCTTTGATGGATCATGAAATTACTTGGCAGAAATGTTACCGGGTAACCGTCATGAGAGGATGTGTTGTACCTGAAAGGTCAAGGCCATACTTAGAGGTCAAAGGTAAAAAAAGGGCTTTTTTGTGTACAGTCAATAACTTTCTTATTTCTCTCTTTTTAAAGTAATTTTGAGGAAATGTGTTGCAAACAAGACCCAGGTCAATACCTCCAATGTCAGCGTCATAATATTTAGAGGTCAAAAAGGGGGAGACATCTGTGTTTTTGTAGAAAAACAAATTCTAGTATAGATCAGTATTTTTATCGACTATTTCAATGGAACAAAATTTTAGCCGAAGATGAGACATGTTATTGTTTCTGTGGATATTTGTTAGAATCGCCTTGCCAAGGCAATTCTAACTAATGACCACAACATTGTTTCATTGAGAAATTTAGGGGAAAATGCCTTTTTTTTATGTGCACACTGCTCATTATTATAATTCTTTATTATGTCAAAATCTTGAGGAACAAACAATGTAGTTATAACGAGGGTCCTCTGTATGTTAATTAGTGTTATCAGTTACCCCCTATATTAATTGCATTCTAACACATCCTGAATATGATCTCAGGACAAGATAGCTTTATCATTTCAGTGTGACATTGCACTTTTATGAATGAACCGGGCTACTGGAAATAATGGCAACAGTGTTATTAAAAAAAAAAAAAAAAAAAATTACTTTTAAAAAAAAAATTCAGTCAACTGATACTAAATATATCGGCCGTTTATTGAACGTCAAAATGTTGGGACACACAGAAGACAATCGATAACTAATCATAAATTGCCATTTTAAGAGTGTACAAGGGGATTAACTGATAAATAGAATACCAGTTTCGTGTCATTTGATATCACGTTTATCAGACTCGGCTTAGAGAATGCGTGTAGAATCGCTTGGCAAGCCTCGCAATTCTACACACATTCTCGAAGCCTTGCCTGATAAACTTGATATAAAAAGACATGAGCCTGGTATTCTCTATTTGTGAGTGTCTGAATGTGGATATCTCATTTATAATGGGTATACATCATGTATAAAATATTTGTGGGAACAGCCCTATCATTCATGATTGATTGTTGTTTTATTTATCTGCATGCTTGTCTACATAAATGTTAGTTATTGTACAGGTGATTAATAAACCATAGCTGTTTTGAACTTGTTCTTGAATCCCTAGGATAAAAATTTCAATAGTTGCAAATAATAATCCATATATGACAATGGAATCTTCCACCTAATAAGTTTGGAGTGGTCTGTTTTCTATTTTAGGGGTGTCAGGCTCATTTTTGTTTGGCAAATTTTACAAAAATGAATGTTCTTTAGGCAAACAGTGAAGACACAGATCTGACGCCGCATTCTGCAGCGTCTGATCTGGGTCTACACTGTTGACCAATGTGCAAGAAAAGTTCCGCCAGGTATAGATGGGTTAATATATTGGTCCATGGAATAATTTTCTTATTTTATCATGAAAATGTATGTTGTGTGTACTCATTAGAATCACCTCAACGAGGTTATTCTGTTGAGTACACACAACATGCCTTTATATGTATGTTGTGTGTGCCCATTAGAATCGCCTCGGCAATTCTAATGGATACATGCAACATAACTTTATTTTAAAGATTGAAAACATATCTATTTATCATATGACTTCGCGTCTGAGAATGTAATAACGCGCTGTAATAAATTCTGTAATCCACTAGTGGATTAAATATGCAAGTTAGGTAGATACCTCTTGTAACGTTACACATATGACGTCCTTAAAGATGTCGCATTTACTAATGGCCGAATATTGACATTTTTGTTAAACAATTGTGAATAAAATTCATTTTAAATGTCATATGATAAACAGAATCTTGCATGTGTGCTCATGTATTATTGAATTTATTAAACTCATCGAGGAAAAGGAATAAAATGCTCGGCAAAGCATCGCATTTTAATAAATTCAATAATAAACTAGAATTTGTTTTCTACAAAAACACAGAATGTCTCCCCCGTTTTTGACTGTTAAGTATAACCTTGACATTGGAGGTATTGAGCTGGGTCTTGTGTGCAACACATCACCTAATGAAGATGAACATTTCTGCAAAGTAACTTTAAAAATGTTCATAGAAAAAAAAAGTTATTGGACGTAAACAAAAAAAGCACTTTTTTACCTTTGACCCCTAAGTATGGCTTGACCTTTGAGGTACAACACACCGTCCCATGGTGGTTAACATTTCTGCCAAGTAATTTCATAATCCATCAAAGAATATGGAAGTTATTGACTGTCCCTTTTTTACCTTTGACCTCTAGGTATGACCTTGACATTGGAGGTATGAGCCTTGGTCTTGCACATGACTCATGGTCTAATGACGGTGAACATTTCTGCATGGTTACTTTATTGAATCCATCCAAAAATAAAAAAGTTAATGACTGGACACAAACAAGATGTGTTTGTGAAACACAAATGCCCCCGGACAGCGCATGTGAAATATGAAAGCTCTACCATTTACCAATCAAAAGTTACGGCCAATGTTAAAATTATTAAAAAGTAAGTCAAATGCCAAGGTCAAGGTCATGAGGTCAAAAATTATAGTACCAATAGAAAGGGCTTGTGACAAGGAATGCACATGTGAAATATGAAAGCTCTATCAGTTACCAATCAAAAGTTATAGCCAATGTTAAAGTTTTTAAAAAGGAGGTCAAAAGTAGGTCAAATCTCAAGGTCACGAGGTCAAAAATTATAGTACCAATAGAAAGGTCTTGCGACAAGGAATGCACATGTGAAATATTAAAGCTCTATCAGTTACTAATCAAAAGTTATAGCCAATGTTGAAGTTTTTAAAAAGGAGGTCAAAAGTAGGTCAAATCTCAAGGTGAAGGTCACGAGGTCAAAATTTATGGTACCTCTTGAAAGGTCTTGTGACAAGGAATGCACATGTGAAGTATGAAAGCTGTACCACTTACCATTCAAAAGTTATGCCCAATGTTAAAGTTTTTGCAGACGGACAAACAGTTAAACAGACAAATGGACAAACAGACGGACAGACCAAAAACTATATGCCCCCCAGAATCTTAGATTCCGGGGGCATAAAAAAAAACAAAACTTTTTTTACCTCTGACCTCTTAGTATGACCTTGATCTTGGAGGTACCGACCTGGGTCTAGCGTGCACAACATCGTCTCATGATGGTTAACATTTCTGCTAAGTAATTTCACAATCTATCCAGGAAGAAGAAAGTTATTGACTGAACACTAAAAAAGGCCCCTTTTTGTCCTTTGACCTCTTGTCCTTTGACCTTTTGTCCTTGACATTTGAGGTACCAACTTGGGTCATGCACACAACACATCGTCTCATGGTGGTTAACATTTCCACCAAGTAATTTCAAAATCCATCTAAAAATAAGAAAGTTATTGACAGAACACAAAAAAGGCCCTTTTTTACCTTTAACCTCTATGTATGACCTTGACCTTTCAGGTACCAAACTGGGTCATGCGTGCAACACACCATCTCATGATGGTTAACATTGCTGCCTAGCAATTTCAAAATCCATCTAAAAATAAGAAAGTTATTGACCAAACACGAAAAAAGGCCCCTTTTTTACCTTTGACCTCTATGCATGTCCTTGACATTTTAGATACCAAACTGAATCATGCATGCAACACATCCTCTCATGATGGTTAAAATGTTTGCCAAGTAAATTCAAATTCTATCTAAAAATAAGCAAGTTATTGACAAAACCCGAAAAAAGGCCCCTTTTTTACCTTTGACCGCTAAGTATGACTTTGACCTTTGAGGTACCAACCTGGGTCATGCACGCAACACATCGTCTTATATTGGTTAACATTTCTGCCAAGTGATTTCAAAATCCATCCCAAAATAAGAAAGTTATTGACCAAATAAGAAAAAAAGGCCCCTTTCTTGACCTTTGACCTCTAAGTATGCCCTTGACCTTTGAAGTACCGACCTGCCTCATGTGCACCACACATTGTCTCATTGTTGTTAATAATTATGCCAAGTAATTTTAAAATCCATCTCAAAATAAGAAAGTTATTGACCAAATACCAAAAAAAGGCCCCTTTTTTGACCTTTGACCTCTAAGTATGACCTTGACCTTTGAGGTATCGACCTGCCTCATGCCCACCACACATTGTCTCATGGTTGTTAATAATTATGCCAAGTAATTTTAGAATCCATCTCAAAATAAGAAAGTTATTGACCAAATACCAAAAAAAGGCCCCTTTTTTGACCTTTGACCTCTAAGTATGACCTTGACCTTTGAGGTACCGACCTGCCTCATGCGCACCACACATCGTCTTATGGTTGTTAATAATTATGCCAAGTACTTTTAAAATCCATCTCAAAATAAGAAAGTTATTGACCAAACACGAAAAAAAGGCCCCTTTTTTGACCTTTGACCTCTAAGTATGACCTTGACCTTTGAGCTACCGACCTGCCTCATGCGCACCACACATCGTCTTATGGTTGTTAATATTTCTGCCAAGTAATTTTAAAATCCATCAGAAAATAAGAAAGTTATTGACCGGACACGATTTGCCCATACATATATACATACTGACAAACTTCCAAGGGAGATAATTCAAAAAGTATAAATGCGAGAGTTATAGTTCTTGCGCACTGCACGTGGTCTAATGCTGATTAATATTTATACGAAGTTTCGTGAAGATAGCTCTAACGGTTTTCAAGTTACAGAGCGGACACGAAAGTGTGACAGACAGACGGACAGACAGACAGACGGACAGACGGACAGACAGACAGACGCCCGGGGGAAAAACAATATGTCTCTCCGAAAAAAAATTTTTCGGGGGAGACATAATGAACACTCATGTAAGATCCTGTGTACCAACAATTTATTAAACTCATTGTGGAAAAGGGATAAAATGCTCGGCAATTAAGCCTTACATTTTATCCCTTTTCCTCATCTAGTTTAATAAATTCAATAATACATTAACACTCATGTAAGATCCTCTATACCAACAATTTATTAAACTCGTTGAGGAAAAGGGATAAAATGCTCGGCATAGGCTCTCATTTTATCCCTTTTCCCCGCCCATCGGGGCTTGAAGACTTATGGGTTGCATGATGCTTCCACGCAGAGCTGAATCCAACCCACACACGAGTACTGGTAATCCGTTTAGAGGATCTAAGCCTGCCCAGGCAAAGCAGTGCGAGTTGGACCATCCATGCTTAAAAACCCTATTGAGTTGATTGGGCGACAGGGCTTGAGATGTCATTTCATCTTAATGTCAGGTAAAAGTCCCACAAAATTGGAAGCAATGTCTCCAAAATGACCTTTACAGTGTTGATGGGGACGTTAAATCCCAAATCAAACAAACAAAATTATAATACATGAACACTCATGTAAGATCCTCTAAACCAACAATTTATTAAACTCGTTGAGGAAAAGGGATAAAATGCTCGGCTCAGCCTCGCATTTTATCCTTTTTTCCTCAACCAGTTGAATAAATTCAATAATACATGAACACTCACTCATGTAAGATCCTCTCTGTCTGGTTAACCTTCAGTGGCTTGAACAATGCATATCTCAAAAAAATTTCATGTTCCCAAAGATGTTTGAGCCATTGAAGTTTGACTGTGTAGTCAGCTTCTTACTAATCTGACTTTTAAATACCATTTGGCCAATTGACTACGAAGTAGTTCGATCAGGTACCTCGGTTAACCAGTGATTAACCAAAGTGTGATCGAACTCAGTCTGGTAGCGGTCTGGTAGCAGTGTGGGAAAGTGTGACGTCACTCTGGTCGAACCAGACAAAAGCGTGGATTACTCTGGTAGATACGTCACACCATACGTAACAAAGATGGTGGCGAAAGGTGCGAACACTAATGTCCGGGAAATGGACGGGAATTGTCCGGCAAATGGGGGTAGTGGTGCGTTATCCCTAATATCTCCAGTTTGGGTGGTCAGAAATTAATAAAATTAGTATCAGATAAAATTTTAAGCTCCATTCTATTATTTTATTAACCAATATTTTTCATTTTTAACAGATTAAGGGTCCATTTCTGAAGTTGATTTGTCTGAGAATTTCCCGGACAAATTAACTTAAAAAATTTACTTCTTAATTGTTAAAAAAAATTTTTTTTATCTTTTGGAATGGAGCTTAAAATTTTATTTGATACTAATTTTATTAATTTTTGACCAACCGAAGTGGAGAAATTAGGGATAATGCACCACAAACCCCCATTTCCCGGACAATTTCCGGACATTAGTGTGCACCCCATGTTTGTCTAGACTGCTTCTATTCAAGAAATAGAGGGTCTGTGTACCAGTCAACCAAACATCTACCAGACATCGTTCTATCAAACCAGTGAAAAAACATGGAAATCATGGGAGGAACGTGCACAATTTGACTTCCACTACCATGGTCTGGTAGATGATCGAACTCCCTCTACATTTACAAGGTTGGCCCCGCGCCCATTGGGGCTTGGAGAAATAGATTGGGATGCAAGCTATGGTGCTTCAAAGCAGAGCTGAAACCGACCGCACATGAGCCTGCCCAGGCAAAGGGTTGTGAGTCGGAACATCCCTTCGTAATTGGTTTGTTTGGGCGATAGGGTTTTAGATGTCATTTCATCTCAGTGTCAGGTAAACATCTCACAATTTGGAAGCAACATCTTGAAAATGACCTAAATAGTGTTGACGGGTGCGTAAAACTTCAAACAAAAACTTATTTACAGGGTCAACACAGGAAAACATAGATTTTATCAAAATGAAGTTTGTATTAACCACATCTTGGGAACCTTTTTGGTTTAATTGTTTCCAACTTTCAAAGAGATCCCCAGAAAAATGAGGATTTGGTCATTACGTGAACAAGTCCGTGAAATGAACACCCCCCTAAACCCCACTTTATATAGGGAAAACTGGGGTTTACGGGGGTATACACTATTTTTCTTATTTCTGCTCCAAGACATAGGTTGTGGGTACTCGTTAGAACCGCCTCAATGAGGCGGTTCTAACGAGCACCCACAACATATGTTTGAAGTAAAAATAACAAAAATATCGCAAATTTTCGTTAGGAAAGTTGTCATTTCTGAAGTGTGAAAACATGCACTATGTCGCACGGGTGTGTTATCGTAATGGTGACCATGAACTTGTTTCAAGGTCAGTATGGGAGTTGTAATTTCTGGTTTACACAGTAACTGAGGAAATGCTTAGTCAGATAGAGAGCTACTTTAATCCTTTTTATTAGCTCACCTGTACAAAGTACATGGAGAGCTATTGTTGTCACCTCATTTGTGCGCGTTTGCATTTGCGTTCCCGTCACACTGTGTTAAAGTTTTTCAAATGCTTATATCTCAACAGTCACTCATCACAGAGCACTCATATTTGGAACTTAAGTACCTTGGAGGGTTTTCTGATGTTCAAAGACAACAGACCCCTGGGTTCATGCCCCGGGGTGGGACTAGGGGTCAAAATGTAGAACACCTCTGTAAAACTGTGTTAAAGTTTTTTAGTTGCTTATATCTCAACAGGTACTCATCACAAGGGATTCATATTTTACAAGTTTGATACCTGGGCGTGTCTTCTGAGATTCCAAGACAACACACCCCTGGTTTCATGCCTGGGCGGACGGATTGAGTGGGGCTAGGGGTCAAAATCTAGGACACCTTTGTAATTGCAGGACCCGCAGAAAAAGCGACAGACTGAAGTCGGTTGATTTTCTAAGAGTGCCCTAAAATCACCGTGTCATTCTGTCAGTCTGTCCGTCCGTAACCCGTTTGTGAAAATTGGTGATAGTGACTTAACCGCTTGGAATATTTAAACAATTTTTGGCATATTGATAGATATCAATGAGATCTAACCAATGAACTGGAGAAATATTACATTTCATTCCTCCGTGGCCTAGTGGATAAGAGCGCTGACTCTTAGTCATTAGGTCTCTCACCGCCGTAGGTTCGAGCCTCGCTCGGGCCACGTGTGAGACGCCAAGTTCTGCAACGGAAGGTCAGGTGGTTTTTCTCCGGGTACTCCGGTTTTCGCCCACCTCTGATTAACGATCGGCTCGATATGAGTGAAATAATCTTGAAAGGGCCGTAAAACCCAAAACCCAAAAACCCACATTTCATTTAGTATAGCCTCGCCGAGGCAAAAAATGTGAAAATTTTCGAACTGCTTCTCCTCGGAAACCGTTGGGCCGATTGAAGTCAAATTTCATATGGAGCCTCTATTGAATGGGGGGGACCAAAATTTGCTCATGAGGTCAAGGTGACGTGACAAAAATGGCCACCAAGACATACATGGTAAAAACCCTTCAAAAATAGTCTTCTCCAGAACCACTGGGCAGATTTCCACGAAACTTGATAAATAGCGTCTGGGACGTAGGCCCATCATAAATTGCTAAAATGGTGACCCTGGGTTGACCTTTACCTTCTTTGTGCCTAGGTCAAACTTTGACACATATGCTTTTGTATTGGAAAAGTGAGAATGCATTTTATCCTGCAAACAATTCAGAATACAGTACTAAAGTATAAGATATATTTTTGCTCCTTACGATAAGGCGCATTTATTGGGGAAACCCTTTTTGGTCCAGGTCACATGACCAAAATGGCCGCCATACCCATATATGGTAACACTCATAAAGCCAAAAGCATCCGGCGGGTCCTCCACTTCAGCTGAAGCACTGGTTTGTTATATATGTTTCCAATATGCTAATGAGTTATAAACGAAATTGGTTGTATATCGGCCAACCATGTGACATTGGTTCAAGTGTAAAAAGTTGAAGGTCTTGGTGACCTACATTTCACGGTCCAGTGATTTTGCCTTATATCTTTTGTTGGAGAAATGTCATACCTGGGATATTAGTACCATGTGACCCCATGATTGACCTCAAAATATATCTAGGTCACTGTGACCTATATTTCATGGTTCAGTGATTTTGCCTTATATCTTGAATACTATTCGAAGGAGAAATGTCATACCTGGACTATTACATCCATGTGACCCGATGATTGACCACCAAATATATCTAAGTCACTGTGACCTATATTTCATGGTTCAGTGATTATGCCTATTGTGTTAACCCTTGTCCTGCTGAATATTTTAATCTGCCACACCCACTACCGATTATCAACCAATCAGATTACTTGATGCAAATTATTGCAACAAATTCACAATCTGAATGGCAAACAATGTAGATCCTGATCAGATGGCTTTGTCAGAGGCCATCTGATCTGGATCTACATTGTTTGTAAAATAAGGCATATCCGGGCTCAGCAGGACAGGGGTTAAATGAATGTGATTTAAATCGAATCATGAAATAAATGAATGTACACCGGTTATATTTTCTGTTTCGTTTAAATGTACTACATGGAATCTTCCTCATATATAGCAGGAAGTCCATTTCAATATTTTTGGGGCGACAGGTTGTGTTTTCTTCAAATTTGATTTGGAAAATGACTGAACTTTTAGCAAACATTGCAGGCCCTGATCAGACGCCGCAAAATGCAGCTTCTGATCTAGGCCAACACTGTTTGCCCAGGTACCTGTTTTGGGGTTTCTGATACCAAACAGGTTAAATCAATGCACTGACTTGGACAAATAGATTGGGCTGCATGATGCTTCCACGCAGAGTTGAAACCGACCACAAATGAGTACTGGTAAACTGCTTATATGGTCTAAGTCGGCCCAGACAAAGTGGCGGGCGTCAGACCGACCATACATATAAACTCTATTGGTTTCAATTGGTGGCAGGGATTGAGATGTTATTTCATCTCAGTGTCGGGTAAAAGTCCCACAAAATTGGAAGCAACGTCTCAAAAATGACCTAAATACTGTTGAAGGGTTCGTTAAATCTCAAATAAAACAAAAAACAAAACCAATGCACTGAGGGCATTGATTTTATCTATGCCTACTTCATTTAACTTTGAATCTGTGCTAGTGCCCGGTTTTGTGCCTTGCAACTATCAATGGGGTTAATGGGGCCATTTATTGTCATCCCTGTTTATACCATTATTCCATAATATAACAATGTTCATATTTAGTTTTAGTGAGATAATAGGAATTAATGGAGATATTCAAGACTGTTGCATTTAATACTCGCAAGAAACAAAGGTTGTGGATATTTGTTAGAAACACCCCAGTGAGGCAATTCTAACAAATGTTCACATTTATTTCCTGGAAAAGTAGGGGGGGGGGGGGGGAAGGCTACTCCTTATTGGGATTCTTTATTGTGGAAAATTCATTATAAGGGTTAGGTAACAAATACTGCAGTTATAAAGGTCTTCTGTACTTGGTTTGAATGAGATCCATATAGTCTAAGCCCAGAAAAACATAGAACAAGCTTGAAACACATTACAAAATTACGTCTATAGAAATACATTGTAAGCTTTACCGCAAAAAAAATTAACAATAATTTTCAGATGAAAAATTGTGATATTTTTTTTTATTTCTGGTTCAGATATACATTGTGGGTACTCATAAGAACTGCCTCATTGAATGAGATTCATATAGTCTAAGCCCAGAAAAACCTAGAACAAGCTTGAAACACTTGACAAAAACATGCCTATTCAAATACATTGTAAACTTTACCGCCCCCCAAAAAAACGAAAATTTTAAGATGCCAAAAAAATCTTATTTCTGCTCAAAATATATATTGTGGGTACTGGTAAGTACCGCCTCAATGAGGGAATACCCAGAGCAGAAAAAACCAAATAAGTTTTACCCCTGTAAACCCCACTTTTACTATATAAAAGTGAGGTTCAAGGGGGTCAAAATTATATAGGCATGTATTCGTGATGGAGGTCTCTATGACTAAGTGTATAAGAATGCTGTCTAAACATTAGAATTTCCACAGCTGTGGGTTTGCGCCTTGCTTTGGTCACATGTGAGACGCCAAGTTCTACAATGGAAGGATGGGGTTTTTGTCGCGCCTGCTTTGAGCATTAGATGACATAGGAGTTGAACTTTCTGTCCCTTCGTCAAGCCGTCAACATTTGCGACCATCCTAACTTTCATCCTAATGTAAGAGTCCCCCATAGGCGTGACACAGCCTTCGGCGGAATTCTTGTTTTCAGCCCACCTGAGCACACAAAGTGCTAATGCTGAGCTTTTGTGATCAGTCAATGTCTTATCATCACTTGTGCGTTGTGCGTCATCTGTCATCAACAATTTTTTTAAAAGACTACTCCTCCTAAACCATTGGGCTAATTTCATTTAAACTTAATTGGAATGTTGCCTATGTGTCCCTGTAGCAAAATAGCTAAAATCGGTCCACTCTGACAGTCACAAGAGCTAGAGATAGAAAAACCTTGACAAGACTTCTCCCACATCCCTGGGCCAGTTTCATTTGAACTTCATAGTAATTTTGCTTAGGTGACCCTCTACCAAAATAGCTAAAATCTTTCTGTTCAGATGAACAAGATGGCCACCAGAGCTAAAAATAGAAAAAAAAAACCTTTAAACGACTACTCCCATTTCCGTTGGCCAATTTCATTCAAACATTATATGAATATTGTTTAGGTGACTCTCATCCTCTTCTGGTTCAATGGGCAAATTGGCCACCAGAGCTAAAACTACATTACAAAAACACATATTCAAATGAACTGAAAGATGAAAAATTCTGATTTTTTCCATATTTCTGCTCAAAGCATAGATTGTGGGAACTCATTACAACCACCTTGATAAGGCACATAGTCTATGTTTTGAGCAGAAATACTACTGATTTCAATATTCATTAGACTTTGGAGTGAACATGATACTCAATATCTGTCAAACCTCAACCAATTTCAAAACTGTTGCTGCATCCTTTGAACTCGAGGTTATGATGTCACAAACTGACAAGGATTGAAAAGTATTTGACCAAATATGACACAACACGTGTGCAGGTATCCAATCAGATACAATTTCCACATTTCAGTAACTAGCACCTGTCCAATAAGAGATAGTCTATCACATGTCAGTCATCTGTGACAAGTCTAGAGTACAAGAAATTGGTGAAGTTTGATGTACCTTTCTAGTGCACTGACCTCTGAAATTACATCAGAATGTACCCCTTTGATCATCTGCATTTGACTGAAAGTCTAATGGATATTGAAATTGGTAGTAAGAAAAATAATGTATACCCCTGCAAACCACAGTTTTTCATATAAAAGTGGGGTTTAAGGGGGTCAAATTTTATAGACGGGGTTTTATGATGAGAAAAAACGTAAACAATTTTAAAAGACTACTCCTCCTAAGCCCTTGGCACGTTTGATTCAAATTTCACAGGAATGTTGCCTCTTTCAAAATAGCTAAACTTGTTCTGCTCTGATGAACAAATGCCACCAGAGCTTTACATAGATAAACCTATAAATGACAATTCATACACCTTCAGTCTACTTTCATTCATACTTCAGGTGAAAAACCTTTAAATGCCAACTCCTCCTATATACCTTTGGTCAAATCTCATTCAAACTTCACAGGAATGTTGCTTAGGTGATCCTCCACAGAAATAGATAAACGGTTTGCCTTGGATGAACAAGATTGCTGCCAAAGCTTAAAATAGAAATATATTTAAATGACAAATCCTCTTATACCTTTGTATCAGTTTCATTCAAAGTTCATGGGAAGGTTGTTTAGGTGGCCTTCCAAAATGGTTTCGCTCAGATGAAGAAAATGGCTGACAAAATTAGAAGTAGTAACATTTTTAAATGGCAACCTCCCTTAACTCTTATTCCAGTTTCATTCAAACTTGGTAAGACTGTTACCAATGTGACCTTCTATTGAAGTGCAACAGATATGCTTCAAGGAATAAGACGGCTGTCAGTTATCCATATGACTTTCAGAACTATGTGACATACTAAAAATCAGGTGAGCGATTCAATGCCATCTTGGCCCTGAGAATTGTAACTGGTGACACTTCCAATATATTCAATCACCAGGACCTGTGATGTTGGAAGTTAGTCCCTAGCTGTCACCAAAAAGGTTAATTTAGCTACACTATCCTCTGGGCCTTCAGCTGAGGAAATGATCAATCGGGTAGGACATTTCAATCTCTAATGGTCCAAAGGAAGAAGGAACCTTTGTAAATGTCAACTCTTGCAGTAGGGGTGTGAAATGCCGAGTGATTTCTACAGCGCCTAGCTGGGGGAACAAGGCCAACTGTTGGAATGCTGGAAGCATCCTTTGGACCTTTGTGCAATAGTAAAAGCCTACTGTCCCTTCTCATTTTCTTGAGAGACTCCCATATTAACTTTTGACCTTGATCTATGTTATGGCAAGGTCAAGTTTGGTCCCTAAGACATATGAATGGGAAAAAGGCAAACTAGTACTTTTATCCAATACAATTATAGTATAGGAAAAGAAAGTAGGTGTTATATGAACAAGCTCGCAAGGATTGAACGACCATCAGAATTTCAAACATCTCAGAAACCACAGGGCTAATTAAAATTACATTTTATAAACAGAACACCTATTCCTTGTGGGAACTTAAGTTTAAATAATTGGTCCTGGTCACATGACCAAGATGGCCACCATGCCCACGAAAGCTAAAAACTCTTTAAAAAATTTTCTCCAGAACCATTAGCCAGATGACCTTGAAACTTAGCAGACAGCGAAAGGGACTCGAGCCCTACAAAAGTTATATAATTAATGACTCTGGGTTTGACCTTGACCTGTTATAAAGCAAGGTCAAACTTAGTCCCAAAGGTGGTTGGATGGGAAAACTGTAAAACAGTGCTCACATATTAACTTTTAACCTTGACCTATTGTATGGCAAGGTCAAAAATATTAGTATATTTGTCATTTTAAATGATCTAAGTTGTAAGGATTCGTTAACTAACGACGTCGTTAGTTTTGAACAACTGGCCCTTAGTTAACAGGGCAATGTAATGAAAACCGCTATAAGCCCCACTTTATGCAATAAAAAGTGGGGTGGGTATACAGTGGTTTACAATTTTTCTCCTTATTTTTGTTTATAACCATTTATAGTGGGTACTTGTATGAACCGCCTTATTGATTTCTAACGAGCACCCACAATCTATGTTTGGACTCGACCTGGGCAAAATAGTAAAACTTTTCCTCTGAAAGATACTACTGTTAGAGATAAGAAAGACGCCAGTTTACATGTCTACTTTAACAGTGCTCAAGGCGTCAGCCTCACGGGCAGATGACGTCAGCAAAATCATTAAAAGTCCCGTCTATAGTCCTGTAGGAGCTACGTTGTGTAGTGGGTCTGTATACGTGCAGAGGACTGGTCGGCAGATGCGGCTTGCACAAGATTCGGAGAGAGTGTTCCTTTCTAGAATGATACGAGGCAGGACACTACACTTGTACTGTTCTTACTAATTCTCAAGTTGTATGTATGCAAGATCGTAGGTTCTTGTGCGGCTACAGGAATGTTTAACAGACTGGTGATTGTGTGTGTGTGTGTGCGTGCGTGCGTGCGTGCATGCGTGTGTGTGTGTAAATTCGGGTTTAACGTCGCTTTCAACAATTTTTCAGTCATATCACGACGGTGTCTGGTTGCGACAGGGAGCTCAATGCTCACTTTTATAGTGCTGCCTCACTGACTTATCATGTCCCAGACACGTTACATGATACCACACCCAGTCATATTATCCTGACACTGGGTCGACCAGTCCTAGCTCTACCCCGTAAATCTGAGTGCCAAGCGAGGAGCAGCTAGTACCATTCTTAACGACTTTTGTATGTCGCGGCCGGGGTCGAACCCGTGACCTCCCGTTCCCCGGAGCGGACACACTACCATCTTAAGTTTATATCATTTGTCTTGATCACATGACCAAGATCGCCGTCATCCCTATATAAGGTAAAAATCTCTTTCTCCAGAACCATAAGTCAGATGACCTTGAAACTTGGCAGACAGCAAAGAGGACTTGAGCCCTACAAAAGTTCTATAAATGACAATCCTAAGTTGACCTTGATCTGTTTTTCGGCAAGGTCCCTTTGGTTTATGAATTGGAAAAAGGTTAGACAGTGCATTTATCCAAAACTATTGTAGTGTATGAAATGAAAATAGGTCTTATTGTCGCGCCTGCTATTAGCATGGCGCGATATAGGCGCCCGGTTTTCCGTCCGTTCGTAAGTCCGTTCGTCAAGGCATCAACATTTACGACCACCCTAGCGTTCACCCTAATGGTCAAATTTATTTCTCAAGAACTATAAGAGCTTCATTAATGATACTTGGTACAAAATTGTATCTGGAGATGACAACTTACATGCAAGCATCCATATTTGACCTTGACCTACATTTTATGGTTCACTGACTTTGTAAAATATTGCGACCACCCTAGCGCTCACCCTAATGGTCAAGTTTATTTCTCAAGACTTATAAGAGCTTCATTAATGGTATGTGGTACAAACTTGTATCTGTGGATGGCAACTTGAATCCAAGCATCCATATTTGACCTTGACCTAAATTTCATGGTTTACTGACTTTGTAAAATATTGCGACCACCCTAGCGTTCACAATAATGGTCAAGTTTATTTCTCAAGAACTATAAGAGCTTTATTCATGATACTTGGTACAAACTTGTATCTGGGGATGGTTACTTAAATGCAAGCATCCATTTTTAACCTTGACCTACATTTCATGGTTCACTGACTTTGTAAAATATTGCGACCACCCTAGCGTTCACCCTAATGGTCAAGTTTATTTCTCAAGAACTATAAGAGCTTTATTCATGATACTTGGTACAAACTTGTATCTGGGGATTGTAACATAAATGCAAGCATCCTTTTTTAACCTTGACCTATATGTCATGGTTAACTGACTTTGTAAAATATTGCGACCACCCTAGCGCTCACCCTAATGGTCAAGTTTATTTCTCAAGAACTATAAGAGCTTCATTAATGGTATGTGGTACAAACTTGTATCTGTGGATGGCAACTTTAATGCAAGCATCCATATTTGACCTTGACCTACATTTCATGGTTTACTGACTTTGTAAAATATTGCGACCATCCTAGCGTTCACAATAATGGTCAAGTTTATTTCTCAAGAACTATAAGAGCTTTATTCATGATACTTGGTACTAACTTGTATCTGGGGATGGTTACTTAAATGCAAGCATCCATTTTTAACCTTGACCTATATTTCATGGTTCACTGATTTTGTAAAATATTGCGACCACCCTAGCGCTCACCCTAATGGTCAAGTTTATTTCTCAAGATTTATAAGAGCTTCATTAATGATATACTGAGAGGCAAAAGTAAGTATACAGGTTACTGAATGCCAATTTGCGTCCCAATCTCCCCCTCTCTACAGACATGAGGTATCATAAATAAGAACAACCACTGCCGCATAATTTGCAGCCTTTCCGTTAAATTTGATGAACGGATAATGAAATTGTGTCACTTGAAATGGACATGGGTTCTGATCCAATATTTTTTCTTGAGTAGCTTCCCTTTAAACATGTGAATAAGGGTTATTCAATAAATGATTTTTCATGCAACAAATTCAAAGAATGGCATCTGATTGGCAAGAATATGTCGCATCTTGAAATTAAGCACAAGGTAAAGTGCAACATCTTTTCTCCAAGAAAATGGCATTTTCGCCTTTTACGTTCTTCCTTTCATTAAATGCATTATGTTTCTATGGGATTTGTATTGAAGATTAACTTTCCATTATGCAATTTTAGATGTTTTACTATGGAGTAAACATAAAGATGCCGAGCAAAACAATAAGTATGCGAAAGTTTCAAATGAATATCTCTTACACGATCTGAGAAAAAGACTCATTTAATTCACTATGATTTTAATTGAAAGGGAGATAATCCAGAACAGGCAGAAAATTCCAATTGAGTTTGAAGCTGTTTGTTTGGGTTTAATGGCAAAGTAATGATGTGGTCTTTCGATGAACATTCGTACAGGACTTTTGCGGTGTGCACAGATTTGAATGTCGCGTACAACATAGGATTTTATTGGAAATCTTGGTTTTCAATTAAGGGCAATAACTCCATCATGGATGACTGTTACAGGAAAAGAATTGGAGTTTTACAAACTTAGAATTTTGGAAAAAGCGGACATAGGCATATTTTATTACAGACAGCAATACAAGATCCGGTATTCTAAATAAAAAAGTGTATACTTTTTATTGCCTCTGAGTATATTTGTTGCAAACTTGAATCTGGGGATGGCAACTTAAATGCAAGCATCCATATTTGACCTTGACCTACATTTCATGGTTCACTGACTTAGTAAAATATTGCGACCACCCTAGCATTCACCCTAATGGATAAGTTCATTTCTCAAGAATTATTAGAGCTTCATTAATGATACTTAGTACAAGCTTGCATTTGAGAATGATTACTTCACCCTAATGGTCAAGTTTATTTCTCAAGATTTATAAGAGCTTCATTAATGATATGTGGTACAAACTTGTATCTGTGGATGGCAACTTGAATGCAAGCATCCATATTTGACCTTGACCTACATTTCATGGTTCACTGACTTTGTAAAATATTGCGACCACCCTTGCGTTCACCCTAATGGTCAAGTTTATTTCTCAAGAACTATAAGAGCTTTATTAATGATACTTGGTACTAACTGCTATCTGGGGATGGTTACGTAAATGCAAGCATCCATATTTGACCTTGACCTACATTTCATGGTTCACTGACTTTGTAAAATATTGCGACCACCCTAGCGTTCACCCTAATGGTCAAGTTTATTTCTCAAGAACTATAAGAGCTTTATTAATGATACTTGGTACAAACTTGTATCTGGGGATGGTAACTTAAACGCAAGCATCCATTTTTAACCTTGACCCTATATTTCATGGTTCACTGACTTTGTAAAATATTGCGACCACCCTAGCGTTCACCCTAATGGTCAAGTTTATTTCTCAAGATTTATAAGAGCTTCATTAATGATATTTGGTGCAAACTTGAATCTGAGGATGGCAACTTAAATGCAAGCATCCATATTTGACTTTGACCTAAATTTCATGGTTCACTGACTTAGTAAAATATTGCGACCACCCTAGCGTTCACCCTAATGGTTAAGTTCATTTCTCAAGAATTATTAGAGCTTCATTAATGATACTTGGTACAAGCTTGCATTTGAGAATGGAATTGTTTCTGCAAGCATCTATGTTTGACCTTGGCCTACATATCACGGTTCGATGACTTTGCGCTCCCACAGGCGAGACATAGCCTTCGGCGAAATTCTTGTATGAATTCAAAGGTCCAGGTAATGTTTGATTTTGGTCCAAGGTCACTATGCTTGTCAACATTTAAAAGTACTTCATCTTCTGAAAATGCTTGGCCAATTTCTATGTTATTCGATGTGCAGCTTTCAGATAAGTGGAAAACAAAAAAAAAAAATCGGTTGAATCTCTAGATGGCTGCCACTCATGTATGGTATAAACTTTTCCAGTACCACATGGTCAGTTGTGACCCAGGTGAGCGGTCGTTGCCCTTAGGCTATTTGTTTATGTCGGTCTTCATTTCTATCCTCAAAATTTGCCATGATTTCACCATTTCCCATGTTTTTTGCCTTAGCATGAATCTTATTCATTCTGCGAATCTGTCTTCTTACATGCATTTCTGGTTTGATCTGCGGAATAGAAGTTACATACCTACTAGCTTTTGAGGGGATATGATTTACAGCTAAAATTTGAATGAAGGGAGTTATCAAATTAAATTTTCCATGACAGACCGAGCATCTGACCATTAACCCATTGTATATTGGTGGACTCTTCCATCGCTGTACGTTGGACAAGCCGATTTGTCACATAAGGGGGGGGGGGCGGTGGGGGTGGTCAAGCCTATTTATTTATTTATTTATTTTTTTATTCTATTTGTGGTGGAAAATTCTGTTAGCAAATAGTGCAGGCCCTGATCAGACGCAGCGTACTGTGGCGTCTGATCTGGGCCTGCACTGTTTGCTAAAGTACCCCTTTAGGGGTTTCCCGCATGCATTGGGTTAAATTATTTCTCCTTTGCAATTCTTAGTGCATCCTTCCTCATACTTTCATAGTCACCTTTCGGACATCATGTGACACCACGTGAACAAGTCCGTGGTAAACACCCCACTAAACCCCATTTTATATAGAGAAAATTGGGATTTAGGTAGACATTATTTTTCTTATTTCTGCTCTAAAATATAAATTGTGGGCACTCGTTAGAACCGCCTCATAAAATATAGATTGTGGGTACTCGTTAGAACCGCCTCGATGAGGCGGTTCTAACGAGTTCCAACAATCTATATTTTGAGCAGAAATAAGAAAAATATGACAATTTCTCATCAACAATTATTCATTTTTACGGAGGTAAATTTACAACGTATTTGTATAGGCATGTTTTCGTAATGTTTGCAACACTTAGTGCATCCTTCTTCATACTTTCATAGTCTCTGATATGATGAGAACACCTTCCTCCGAGGTTTCTTTATAGGTGGAATGAAGAACTATAAAATTCTTCAAACTTTGAGCTCAGAAATTGTAAGTGAACTTTCAATCTTTGTTTCCTGAAGAGCCCTATGTGGTTGGTCAATATTAAAGAAAGCTGAACGTTCCAGTATTTTGCCTCTTATACCATTGATGTTTATAGTGCAAAGTTTCACACTTTTTACAAAACTGGGCTTATTTGTGCCTGTAGTCGGAGATTCAGATCTATTTCGCTTATATATTCGTTGAAGAATGACTTGCATTTTCGGCATATCAAAGAGCAGCTGGAATTAACCAATGTTTAGCTCACCTGAGCCGAAGGCTCCGGGGGAGCTATTGTGATCACTCGCTGTCCGTCCTCGTCGTCGTCGTCGTCTGTATATCCGTTCACATTTTCCTTTAACCAACATCTCCTCCTAAACCACTGGATGGATTCTAACCACACTTGGCAGAAATGATCTTTTCTTTGGGTGGTCCTCTCTAAAAAATGTTCAAAGAATTCCATTACATGCAGGCAGAAATCTGTTTGCCATGGCAACAAAAAAGGGAAAATAGGGAAAAAAACTTTAAAAATCTTCTTGTCTTATAAGGGAAAATTCTTTAGAAATCTTCTTGTCAGAAACCAGAGGGCCCAGGCCTTTGATATTTGGGATAGAGCTTCATCTAGTGGACCTCTACGAAGACTGTTCAAATTATAGCCCCAGGGCCGAAAATGGCACCGGGCCGAGGCCCACTGGTTTTACGTAGGCTTATATAGGGAAAAACTTTAAAAGTTTTCTTGTCTGAAATCTGAAGGCCCAGGTCTTTTATATTTGGTATGTAGCATCATCTAGTGGACGTCTACCAAGATTGTTCAAATTATAGCCCTGGGGCCAAACATGGCCCGCCCCGTTGCCCACTTGTTTTACATAGACTTATAAGGGAAAAACTTTTTAAAAATATTCTTGTCTGAAACGAGAGGTCTAAGATCTTTGATATTTGAAAAACTAAGGGACCTTTACCAAGATTTTCAAATTATAGCCCTAGGGCCAAAAATATCCCCGCCTCGGTGCCCAATTTGTTTACATATACTTATAAGGGAAAAACCTTTTAAAATCATGTTGTTTGAAACCATAGGGCCCAGGTCTTTGATATTTGGTATGAAGCTTCATGTAGTGGACATCTACCAAGATGATTCAAATTATAGCCCTGGGGCCAAAACTGGACCCGCCCCGGGACCCACTTGTTTTACGTAGACTGACTTATAAGGGAAAAACATTTAGAAATTTTTTTGTCTGAAATCAGAGGGCCCAGGTCTTTGATATTTATTATGTATCTTCATCTAGTTGTCCTCTACCAAGATTGTTCAAATTATAGCCCTGGGGCCAAACAAGGCCCCGCCCCGTTGCCCACTTGTTTAACATAGACTTATAAGGGAAAAACTTTTAAAAAAATTCTTGTCTGAAACCAGAGGACTCAGATCTTAGATATTTGGTATGTTGCTTCATCTAGTGCACCTCTACCAAGATTGTTCAAATTATAGCACTGGGGCCAAAAAATGGCCCCACGCTGTGGCCACTTGTTTTACATAAACCTAAATGGGAATACCTTTGAAAAATCCACTTGTCTGATACCAGAAGGTTTAGGTCTTCGATATTTGGTATGAAGCTTTATCCAGTTGACCTTTACCAAGATTGTAGCCCTTGGAAACCAGAGGACCTAGGTCTTTGATGTTTGATATTTAGTTTCATCCTCTACCAAAATTGTTCAAATTATCGACCCGGGGCTAAAAATGGCCCTGCCCTAGGGTCCACTTGTTTTGCATAGACTTATACGGGAAAAACATTTAAAGATCCATTTGTCTGATACCAGAAGGTTTACGTCTTTGATATTTGGTATGAAGCTTCATCCAGTTGACCTTTACAAAGTTTGTAGCCCTGGGGCCAAAACATTGCCCTGCCCCGGGACGCACATTTATCAGTTACCCCCTATATTAATTGCATTGTAACATCTTGACCTGATAAAGATATGCTATCGCAGGACAAGTGAGCTTTATCAGGTCAATGTGACATTTCACTTGTATGAGCTGGACTGCTGGAAAAAAAATGCAGAAATGTAAGAGTGTACAAGGGGATTAACTGATAAATAGAATGCCAGATTCGTGTCATTTGATATCAAGTTTATCAGACTCGGCTTCGAGAACGCATGTAGAATCGCTCGGCAAGCCTCGCGATTCTACAAGCGTTCTCGAAGCCTTGCCTGATAAAATTGATATCAAATGACACGAACCTGGTATTCTCTATGTAAAGCTCTTGGCTCAGGTGAGCGATATAGGACCATGATGGTCATCTTGTTCATACTCAGCATCTGAAAGGAATGCACAACCAGTGTGGAATTACATTCCACACTGGTCACATGATTATTCAGAAAAGTGCCACCTCAAAGCCTGAAAGGCCTAAGTCAACTTTACTGTCTTTGCAATATCTAGTTAAAGCTCCAGATTCAATCTCTAACACCAGTGGTTGTTATCTAGTACTCCAGTTTTGTTTTGCCCACATCAGGTAGATGATAGGCTTGATGTATAGAGAATACCAGGTTTGTGTCTTATGATGTCAAGTGTATCAGCCAAGGCTTCGAGAACACTTGTAGAATCGCAAGGCTTTCCAAGCGATTCTACATGCGTTCTCGAAGCTGAGCCTGATGAACTTGATATCAAATGACTCGAACCTAGTTTTTTATTTATCAGTTAATCCCCTTTTACACTCTTACAGTTCTGCCAATTTTTCCAACAATGCAGTTCATAGAAGTGCAGTGTTACATTGACCCGATAAAGCTCACTTGTCCTGAGATAGCATATATTTATCAGGTCAGTATTTTACAATGCAATTAATATAGGGGGTAACTGTTATAAAGTAAATAAGCTTGAAAGAGCCATAAAACGCCAACAAAAATAAAGCATTACGATATTACATCCATGTTACATAGTGCATGCATTCTTGAACGCCTCCAAAATGACGTATACAGTGTTCACGGGGACACACAGTGTTCTATGAACTGCATTGTTGGAAAAAATTGGCAGAATTAGAATACTAGGTTCGAGTCATTTGATATTTGATTTCAAAATGGCTAATTCCAGGTGAAAATCTGTGATTTGTTTTCTTACATTTTTGTACTCCAAACATAGATTGTGGATGCTCGTTAGAACCGCCTCAATGAGGCGGTTCTAACGAGCACCCATAATCTATGCCCTGGAGCGAAAATAAAGAAAATAATAAATACCCCCGTAAACTCCAGTTTTCTCTGTATAAAGTGGTGTTCATTTCACGGACGTGTTAACGATGAAGAAGCAACAAAAAAGAGCGTACTTGTTTACCTAGTAAAGGCAAAGCTAATTGGACAAGGGATTGTGCTCGTATTATTTAGACAAAAAAAGACTAATAAAGTGTTTCCAGTTTAATTTAGCGAAATTTGATCGAGCGTATTTGCAATGTTTTTGACCCCCGTTTGCTCAAAATGAAATTTTATCATATGACTTCGCATTTGAGAATGAATAACGTCATGTAATAAATTGGTTTAAACATATTTTTCTTTCAACGACACTATGATATTACAATACAATATTTACACAAATCAATGTGATAGAAACGAAAGCAGAGTTCTGCTTATTTGATTCTTTTCCTAATAAATTCGATAATCCACTAGTGGATTAAATATGCAAATTAATTAGATACGCCCCGTAACGATACAGGTACGACGTCTTTATTTAACGGTGTCGAGTTTACAAATGGCGGAATATTGACATTTTTGTACAAAAATCGCCAAATGCTTTTACTGTCATATGATAAAAAGAAACTTGCATTCGTGCTCTTGTATTATTGAATAAATTTATTAAAATCGTTAAAGGAAAAAGGATAAAATGCTCGGCGAAGCCTCGCATTTTATCTCTTTTCCTCAACTCGTTATTCAGTAATACATGGACACTCATGTAAGATCCTCTATATACATGTAATTACAAATAAATTATGAAAACATATTCATCAGCTTTGTCGCTTCATTCAGTAGTTTTACTGTATAGGCCATACATTGAAAGGGTACATCCAATTATACGGAAGAAAAACAAAATGTTATTGATAAAACTAATTAAAAATAATTGAATATTCGCCAAAGAATGTAGAATCATAAGTCGTATGCACAGCAAACATATTATTTTTAGTTTTAAATCAATCGGGTCCCTGTATAAATGTATGGTATTTTCGTCACAATTTGACATTGGAATTGTAAGGTATGCAAGAAAAAAATACCCATGTTTTTTCATGATTGCAGTTACATTTGCTGCCTCGTATTCGGAAAGTCTTCTCGGGATCCGGCAAATGTTACTGCATGAAAACCCATGGGTAATTCCTATGCGATCGGACTGATCGCAATTACTTGTATGTCGCTTAAGTCAGGAGTGAAGCTCTCACCTTTCTACTTTACAATATTTACATAAGATTCGGGGCTGGGTTGTTTGGAAAGATTGTGGTATTCCGATGGGTATGAAATGCGCACCCCTTGTGGCTGATCTGTTCTTGGTTTGCTATGAAAGAGACTCATGTTGTCCCTTTCCGTTGAAAACGAATCTGGGGTCGTTGGATGCCTTTTGCTCGGCTTCTAGATATTTGAATGATTTTTTAAATATTGACGATACCTATTTCGATGGTTTGATCAGTCAAATTTACCGCACCGCACCCCGCCAAGAACTTTAATAAAGCAGTTTTTTATACCGGGGCCACGTTTTTCGATTTACATCTCTCTATTGTAGACGGGTTTGTTTCCCAGGGTTTGTGATAAACGCGGTTGTTTTGGTTTTGGGATTGTGGATTTTTCATTTTCCTTTCTGAGATGGTGATGTTCCTCGTCCAAATTCCTATGACGTTTATATTTCGTAATTAATTGGATTTGCCAGTGTATAGTCATGTAACTGACTTCAGAACTCGTAATAAATTGTTAACTGCTTAACTTCTTGGTCGAGGTTGTCGGTGTCATAAACTATGCAAGGCCTTTTTCTAAATTTTATAGAAGTCATTCCGATTTAATATCAAAATTCAATGTACGACTTAAATCTCTTCTGCAACAAGGTCTATTGGAACCCGAAGTTTATCGCGACTTAGTATATAAGTTCAGAATAATATATACATGTACCTGCAAAAAAACATTCTTCGATATAAACATAAATATTACACGACAGATTGCATGCTAACCCAATCAAGGTTGATAACTCTGCCTCCCTCTTTAGTTGCACGCCGGTTGGTCGGACCTCAGATTCTGTGACGGTTCCAGCGTAAAAGCTTACTAATGTAATGTTAGTTGTTACCTGATGCCCTATGCTTGGTTGGGACAATCAGAATCTGACGATTTTCCTTTGCTCCAGCATTTCAACGGCTTGTTGCTGTCAAGTCCTCACCGTTGTTTCATCTCTGGGTTGTTTGATTTTTGTATTCTCGGAGATGTTGCACTAATGAGTTAGGAAACCTCTATGCGGAGTGAACAAATTATTTGTCTAAATCGCGACGGAATCAAGGGCGAGAATTAAGCACCCACCCACACATAGTGAAATCCTTTTCGCTGACCGTCTAAAGGCGGTTCTTCTGTTGCGGTTTATTTTTGTTATGGTTTGTCTTTGAGTGTGTGTGTATCGCTTATATCTTTTTGTTTTGGATAGCAAAGTACTCTCCTTTTGGCTATCCGCTATTGATGTTTCCATTAGGGTCTTGTTATTTGATGTGTGTGTTTCTTTCCCAGTTTACCAGTTTAAACATATTTTATTGCATCCTCCAAACAAGCAATAGGGTCGGGCCACAAGTTCTACCAACATTAGTTACGGCCCTCCCCTAATAGATCTTCATTACAGCAATATACAGACACATGATAATGGCAAAGTAAACAAGTAAGCACTACAAAAATACGAAAAGGTGATGTAGTAAAAGTTATAATAATGTAAATAACTTACTAATCAAATAAATGATAAGATAACGGAATGGAATGTCATGAGATGAATTGTCATACTGGCCTTAGTGAACAGCAGACTAATCAGTAAACCTTCTGGTGTCCTTGATAAAAGTTTGGACGGCTGTGAAACTAGTGAAATTTTCTTCTGGTGTGAGATTTTCATTTCCAAACAAAAGTTTATTAATATTAAGTGGATTGAAATACCTCGTGGATCGAAGCAATGCGATTCGTTCATTGGTAAAGTGTGAGCATCTAAATAAATAATGCTCTGCATCTCCAACTTCTTCAGAACAACTGCATGTAGGGCTTGGTGACAGATGATTAATATACAGAACAAAAAAAATAAATTACCACAGTTATTTCTAATTTTTGCATGTAGGACTGAGATGCGTCTACTACCAACTTTGTAGTATGTAGGAACGATTGAACTATTTTGTGTTTTTTTCAACTGGTACTTAAAGCTAGACAGAGACGGTGAATTACGTAATTCTATGTCAAGCGAATTCCATGCCGAAATAGACGAAGGGATACATGATTTTCGAGAAATTTCTGTCCTGCAAAAGGGAACAATAATATTGTTATTATTTCGTAAATTATAGGCATTTGTTTCTCCAACAAGTGGTGGAATTAAATCGGATACATATGAAGGAACAAGACCATTAACTGATTTATACATGAAGATAGGTTTCTGCTGCTTCCGTCTTTCGATAAGTGACTCCCACCCACTCTCTTTATAAAGGTTATCTAAGGAAACTGATCTTGTTAAGCCTATAACAATGCGGGCAGCTTCGTTCTGAAGGTTTTTGGAGAGACTCAATGTCTCGTTCTGTGCAACCGTCCCATACAACGCAAGAATACTCGATGATGGGCAGTAAGTATGAAAGGTATATTTGGTTTAGAGCAACACGACTAAATGTATATTTGAGTTTCCTCATTATACCAATAACTTTAGAAGCACTTTTACGAATAGTTTCAATATGATTATGCCATTGTCCATTATTGCTAAATGTTAAACCTAAATGTTTGTGTTCTGTTGCAAATTTTATGGATGTACCGTCAAATATTTAATTTGGTAGTGATTCAATAAATCTTAGGGTAAAAAGCATTGCTTCAGTTTTAAGCGGATTAAAATTGATTAACCACTGAGCAGCCCAGCTGACTAACATATGTAAGTCATGATTGATAATACCTTCAATGTCTTTGATATTTGCTGCAGAGTAAAATAGAGAGCTATCATCAGCAAATAAACGTGTAAGACTAAGTAAAGATTCAGATATATCATTGACATAAACCAAAAATAATAAAGGGCCAAGAACAGAACTTTGAGGAACCCCAGCAGTAACTCTCCTCAAGCTTGATGAGCTGCTTCTTATAACAACTTTTTGCTTTCTCCCACTTAAATAGTCACTTATCCATTCGAGTAATTCCCCTTCTATGCCAAACTGTTTTAATTTAAAGATAAGTCCCGTGTGCCACACTCTATCAAAAGCCTTAGAAACGTCTAAGAAAACCATGCAAGAATATTGATTATTATCGAAAGTTTGACAGATGTGATGGTATATGTCAATAAGTTGGAAAGTTGTAGAATGATTAGGCAAAAACCCAGATTGATATTTATAGAGTAAATCATTTTCATGTAAAAAGTTAAAAATATGTTTAAAAACTATTCTTTCCCGCAGCTTACCAACGTTACTTAAGAGTGAAACTGGTCTAAATATTGAAGGATCAGAGTTATCTCCCTTTTTGGGCAACGGTATTACATTAGAATATTTATAAATTTCTCCAAATTTACCTTCCCTAAAAGATCTGTTAAAAAGAATGCTAAGGGGTACTGCTATTTCTCTAGAAACAGCTTTCAACATTTTATTACTAATTCCATCAGGTCCTGTTGCTTTGTTGGGATTTAAAAGTTCAATGAGGGAAGGAACTTCGTCTGGGGTACATGTAATACAAGATATTCTATTTTGACATTTATATTCAAAAGCAGGCAATATAGCATTTTCATCATTTACAGTGGAAATAGATGTAAAATATTTATTCAACAATTCAGCCTTATCTTCGGTTGAAAAACAGAAGTCGTTTTGACCAGTGACCGGATAGGAATTGAGAGGTGGAATTGAAGAAGAGCTGCTATTTCCTTTGACAAAGTGACGTACAACCTTCCAAAATTGTTTTTTGTCATTTGAGTGAAAGTCAGATATGGAAAATTCCAAATTATTGTAAAATTGCTCTTTTGCATGCCGTTTTAAATAATTAACTTTATTGCGAAAAAACGTGTACCTTCACGCCTACGGAACGATAGAATGCGTAACCATTGGTTAAGAACGTGAAGCAATTAGAGCGACATCCGGTTACGAATTAGATCGCTAAAAAAGGTAAAGAAACTGTGCAGTTTCTGTGTTTCATAAGTTATATAATTTTTACGAGGAAGTTATTTAAAAAACGGGAAATTACATTCAGGAGCCCATTGATATCGGCATCTTTGGAGTAAATACCAAATCCCGTACTTCACACATTTTGGCTAAATTTAGTTTCTCCTGCTGAAGGTGAACTCAAGCCTTAGAAAACGAGTGGTTTTTCGAGGTGTTTGTTGCCTTTTATTTATTACTGCGCTTTGCTACAAGTTCAGCGTATTAACATGCACACACAATAAACATATATGGTTATATGTGTTGTGGATATTTTGCTTGTCAATGCAGCACTAGCGAGAAATCACCACGGAAAAGGTCGAAAATGGTTGGTTACGCATTAGATCTATAGAAATGATAACAAAACTTGCAACTATAAAGCGGATCTGTTTTCATCTCCACGGCCCCAGAATCACCCGCACCTTGTTCTACGGAACCATTTTAAGCCAACCTGATAAGCAGTGCGCTATTGATTCGATAATGACATAGTATTTTATGGAAACATTTTCAGTCTCCAGAATCATAGTACCGAATGATTTTCACGGACTTTTACGCTGTGTTTGTTCTATCAATGGTACGGTAATTGACTGAAATGAAATAAAACAGGTTTTGGAGTTTTAATTTCTGCGAAGAACTCCTCATCTGCCAAAACGTGCTGGTTAAGCATTAGATCGTCTGGTTGAGCATTCGATAACCAGAGGAGAAAATCAAACCAGTTGCTGCCTAAGTAAATGCCAGCAGCTTACAACAATAAAAGGTGGTCTACATATGATTTCTAAATTGTGTTAAAATCACCAGAGAAAGAAAGCTGTGATGAAAAATACTTTTCTGGACAAGACCATTAAATGTCTGGGTATCATGCATATCTGACCGAATGACGCGCCGATTCATAAATAAGAGGTCATTACTTGCTTTTGTAGAAAACAAAATGGCCAGCTTACGCTTTGTAATGGCGATTAAATCTATATCCGGATGGGACGGCCATTAATAACCCGTCTCATCCGAGAATGAAAGCTGTTCGCCATCCTGTAAATGAATTTGACTAAATCCCCTATTAACAAGAATTGCCCAAAATAAAAAAATGGAGAGAACCCGTTTAAGAAACTCAGGCGTGAAAGGCTAAGGGTAAGATCGTTAACACTGCAGATACGAAAGCCTATTTGGCTTATGTAGGAGAAAATAAAATACCGTAAAGGCGTATTAACGCGACACAAAAGACGTAATAACGCAAAAAAAGGCGTAGAAACGCAAAACAAAAGACGCAGTAACGCCAATCAGAAGGCGAAGCTACGCAAAAAAGGCGTAGTAACTCAAAAACAAGGCGTAGTAACGCGAAAAAGTGCATACTAATGCAAAAGAAAGACGTAGTAACGCAAAAGAAAGGCGCAGTGATGCGAATTAAAGGCGTTTTTCGCGAATCAAAAGGCGTAGTAATGCGAAAAAAGGCATAGAATCGCAAAAGAAAGGCGTATTTGTTTTAGCTCGCCTCTGCAAAGCAGATAGGTAGCCGGAATATCCTACTCCTGGGACTGCGCATGCCCCCGAAATATATGTCTGTATCATGATCGATAACCCAGATCGGAGATCCCGTGAGTTCTATGCTAACTGTCAAAACGATAAGATAAATATATTGTCTAAAACCAACTTCTTATTAATACAAACAGCGCAAGAATGACACTCCATGTATTCTTAATCATGTTAATCAAGACGAACTAGAATCCATTTGTAAAATTTATAAATTTTAAGTAAACAGGAGGACAGGTGCGTTAATTAAATAAATTGAGAGAAGTAAGTAAGTCAGTCAGTCAGTAAGTAAGTAAGGACTTTACTTAGTGAGGGTAGCAACATTTAGCACATACAAAAATACATGTAATAGCTAATCTTCCACGAGGCCCTCAGCTAATCTTCCATGATCTAATCTTCCTTCTTAATAAAACATACACGCTATAATATTTTGTTTCATCGGCAGTGTCATTTTTAGATATGAGGAAAAAATATAGATATAATAAATTGATGGAACATACAAGTTATAATATTTTCTTCCATCTGCAGTATCATGTTTAGATATGAGGAACTTTTGAAACCGTTTTGAATATGGAGCAATATTTTCTCAAGGATGTATCTAGGCAGTGATTAGGCAGTTTACATTAAGCCAAAAGTCCAGTTTTTTGTTCACTATCGACCGACTGTTGATAATATTGTATTTAGTACTAAAAAGGTTGTAGACATTTGTTTTCTCCACATCATTTTGTTTCTTTGAATAAACATTACGAAAACACGCCTATAAAAATACAATGTAACCTTTATCGCCAAAAAAAAAAAAAAAAACGAAAATTTTAAGATGAAAGATTGTGATATTTTTCTCATTTCTGCACAAAATATAATGTGATTTAAAAAACAGCAACAAAGGACTGGTTGGTCTATTGCCTCCGAGTGTAGGTAGGAGAAATAGTCTTAAACTGTTTCATTAATCTCTTAAATTCCAGTGTCCAGTCAAATAGTGTAGATCTTCACCAGACACCGGATTCTGCAGCGTCTGATCAGGGTCTACACTCTTTGCCAAGCCCATCCTGTGTTTCCAAGATAACTCTCTTTAGTTTTTCACAACACTCTGACCTCACTGCGACTATTTTCATTTTAATAGTTTTCCCGACAAGTCAATGATATTCACGTGCACTTAACCCTTGTCCTGCTGAATATTCATATATGCCACACCCACTACCGATTATCAACCAATCAGATTACTTGATGCAAATTATTAAAACAAATTCACAACCTGAATGACAAACAATGTAGATCCTGATCAGATGGCTTCTGAAGAAGCCATCTGATCTGGATCTACATTGTTTCAAAGAAAAGGCATATCCGGGCTCAGCAGGACAAGGGTTAAGCATAGAACAGCTTTTCTTCTGAGCACCTTTGGATCGATTGACAAACAATTCCCAGTGGAATTCTTTTCACTGACTGTTACAAGGCGGTTCTTCTTTGGCGGTTTATTTATGTTATTGTTTGTCACTGATTGTATGTATCGCATTTTGGATAGCCAGCTGGTATTAATTCCTGATCATTGCTTTACTTCTATTTTTTTATAAGCACCAAGTTTATAATCATGAGTGTCTTATGCTCAACCTGGCTCTCTAATGCTTGACCATAGAAACACGATATAGATTTAATCGCCATTAAAAAAGATTAAGCTGGCCATTTTGTTTTCTACAAAAGCAGGTAATGACCTCTTATTTATGAATCTGTGCGTCATTCGGTCAGACAAGCATGATACCCAGACATTTAATGGTCTTGTCCAGAAAAGTATTTTTCATCACGGCTTTCTTTCTCTGGTGGTTTTAACATAATTTAGAAATCATATGTAGACCACCTTTTATTGTAGTAAGCTGCTGGCATTTACTTAGGCAGCAACTGGTGAGATTTTCTCCTCTGGCTATCGAATGCTTAACCAGACGATCTAATGCTTAACCAGCAAATTTTGGCAGATGAGGAGTTCTTCGCAGAAATTAAAACTCCAAAACCTGTTTAATTTCATTTCAGGCAATTACCGGACCATTGATAAAACAAACACAGCGTAAAAGTCAGTGAAAATCATTCGGTACTATGATTCTGGAGACAGAAAATGTTTCCATAAAATACTATGTCATTATCGAATCAATAGCGCACTGCTTATCAGGTTGGCTTAAAATGGTTCCGTAGAACAAGGTGCGGGTGATTCTGGGGCCGTGGAGATGAAAACAGATCCGCTTTATAGTTGCAAGTTTTGTTATCATTTCTATAGATCTAATGCGTAACCAACCATTTTCGACCTTTTCCGTGGTGATTTCTCGCTAGTGCTGCATTGACAAGCAAAATATCCACAACACATATAACCATATATGTTTATTGTGTGTGCATGTTAATACGCTGAACTTGTAGCAAAGCGCAGTAATAAATAAAAGGCAACAAACACCTCGAAAAACCACTCGTTTTCTAAGGCTTGAGTTCACCTTCAGCAGGAGAAACTAAATTTAGCCAAAATGTGTGAAGTACGGGATTTGGTATTTACTCCAAAGATGCCGATATCAATGGGCTCCTGAATGTAATTCCCCGTTTTTTAAATAACTTCCTCGTAAAAATTATATAACTTATGAAACACAGAAACTGCACAGTTTCTTTACCTTTTTTAGCGATTTAATTCGTAACCGGATGTCGCTCTAATTGCTTCACGTTCTTAACCAATGGTTACGCATTCTATCGTTCCGTAGGCGTGACCTTGCCAAAATGTTTTGATTTCCTGATTGGTTGAATTTACGTTTTAGCCTGTCTCTTTTTCTAGACACTCTTCTTATTTCACAATCATACCAAGGTTTGTCGTTCGGTCTGATAAGTATATTTTTTGATGGAACACACAAGTTAACAAAGTTAAGACAATTATTATTGAACTTAGAACAAGCTTCATCCAGAGTTCCTTCCCTTAGACAAGTCCAATCAAAGTTAGATATTTTTTGTTTCAGTAATGTAAAATTTGCCCTCTTATATAAAAAAATCAATCTATTAAAAACACCTTCTGTATCATATTGAAAGGGCAATGTTAAAAAAGTTGCTTTATGGTCACTAACCAGTGCTTTAGCTGAAGTGCACGACCCGCCGGATGCTTTTAGCTTTATGAGTGTTACCATATATGGATATGGCGGCCATTTTGGTCATGTGACCTGGACCTAAAACGGTTCCCCCAATAAATGCGCCTTATCGTAAGGAGCAAAAATATATCTATCTTATACTTTAGTACTGTATTCTGAATCGTTTGCAGGATAAAATGCATTCTCACTTTTCCAATACAAAAGCATATGTGTCAAAGTTTGACCTAGGCACAAAGAAGGCCAAGGTCAACGCAGGGTCACCATTTTAGCAATTTATGATGGGCCTACGTCCCAGATGCTATTTATCAAGTTTCGTGGAAATCTGCCATGTGGTTCTGGAGAAGACTATTTTTGAAGGGTTTCTACCATATATGGCTTGGCAGCCATTTTGGTCATGTGACCTGGACCCCATGAGCAAATTTTGGTTTCCCCCATCCCATAGAGGCTCCATATGAAATTTGACTTCAATCGGCCCAACGGTTTCAGAGGAGAAGCAGTTCGAAAATTTTCACATTTTTCGCCTCGGGGAGGCTATACTAATCGGAATGTTATATTTCGCAAGTTCATTGGTTAGATCTCATTAATATCTATCAGTATGCCAAAAATTGATTAAATATTCCGAGCGGTTAAGTCCCTATCACCAATTTTCACAAACGGGTTACGGGCGGATAGACAGACCATATATGGCTTGGCGGCCATTTTGGTCATGTGACGTGGACCCCATGAGCAAATTTTGGTTTCCCCCATCCCATAGAGGCTCCATATGAAATTTGACTTCAATCGGCCAAACGGTTTCCGAGGAGAAGCAGTTCGAAAATTTTCACATTTTTCGCCTCGGCGAGGCTTTACTAAATGGAATGTAATATTTCGCAAGTTCATTGGTTAGATCTCATTACTTTAGTACTGTATTCTGAATCGTTTGCAGGATAAAATGCATTCTCACTTTTCCAATACAAAAGCATATGTGTCAAAGTTTGACCTAGGCACAAAGAAGGTCAAGGTCAACCCAGGGTCACCATTTTAGCAATTTATGATTGGCCTACGTCCCAGATGCTATTTATTAAGTTTCGTGGAAATCTGCCCAGTGGTTCTGGAGAAGACTATTTTTGAAGGGTTTTTACCATATATGGCTTGGCGGCCATTTTGGTCATGTGACCTAGACCCCATGAGCAAATTTTGGTTTCCCCCATCCCATAGAGGCTCCATATGAAATTTGACTTCAATCGGCCAAACGGTTTCCGAGGAGAAGCAGTTCGACTATTTTCACATTTTTCGCCTCGGCGAGGCTATACTAAATGGAATGTAATATTTCGCAAGTTCATTGGTTAGATCTCATTGATATCTATCAGTATGCCAAACATTGTTTAAATATTCCAAGCGGTTAAGTCACTATCACCAATTTTCACAAACGGGTTATGGACGGACAGACAGACAGACCATATATGGCTTGGCGGCCATTTTTGTCATGTGACGTGGACCCCATGAGCAAATTTTGGTTTCCCCCTTCCCATAGAGGCTCCATATGAAATTTGACTTCAATCGGCCCAACGGTTTCAGAGGAGAAACAGTTCGAAAATGTTCACATTTTTCGCCTCGGCGAGGCTATACTAAATGGAATGTAATATTTCGCAAGTTCAATGGCTAGATATCATTGATATCTATCAGTATGCCAAAAATCGTTTAAATATTCCAAGCGGTTAAGTCAGTTTCACCAATTTTCACAAACGGGTTACGGACGGACGGACAGACTGACAGATTGACAGAATGACACGGTGATTTTAGGGCACTCTAGAAAATCAACCGACTTCAGTCGGTCGCTTTTTCTGCGGGTCGTGCAATGTTGGCTGGAACAGCTATGGTGCCAGAGTCAAGAAAAGGCAAGTCCTCTGGAATAATAATTGGGTCAAGAAGTGCTTGTTGTCGTGTTGGTTCATTAATAACATTTGACATGGAGTTGATAAGTAATACATCCTTTAAATTTTGAAAATTTGGATTAAGTTGGTCTTCATTTAGGTCTCCAACAATAATAAGGTTTTTGGAATGTTCAAGGGCTCTTTCAATGTTTAAGTTTAGATTGTTAAAGAACTGAGCATCTGCTGTTGAGGGGCTGTAAAATAAACCTATTAAATATATTTCATTCTTTACCTTGATTTCTATCCACATTGATTCTGCACAAAAGATCTCAAGATCCAGTCTTCTCACATGGAGCAGGCTTGAGTTTACGTATGCCATAACACCCCCGCCATGATTTGTTCTGTCCTTTCGGTATGGTGTATGGTAACAATTGGAAAGAGAAAGCATGTCTGTAGAAACGTTTGCATCTAAGTGGGTTTCCGTAAAACACAAAATATTAAAATCAGAAAAATTATCAAGTATAAAATCTAATTTGTTCTAATACTCCTGATGTTTAAGTGCAGAATTGAAAGATCGTGTACATTTTCAGGACCTGGATTGGTTTCAATATCTCCGGCTTGAAGTAGAAAAAAAAAGAATCACAAAGAAGCATTGTGGAGTGCAAAAATTAAAAACCATGAGAGTATACGTATGGTGACAAATGCATGAAAATAGCTTTTGAAGTGACATAAAAAGAATAAACAATGAGTACAGATTTAGCAAACTTTTGCTGCTAGAGATGCAGTGATAAAACAGACCAACAGAGGCCCTCCACTGATCAATGGAAATGCCCATTGCACAATATATTTGACGATTAATTTGGGTTGGGGTCTCTGCTGGTCCATCTCACAACTACATCGAGCACCAGCCAGCATGACAATGATAAATGAAGATAGTATGAAAATAATAAGATCATAAATTTAGGTACCATATAAGAAATAACATTTATAGAAAACATGATCATGATAACAAACTTTGGAAGCTACAAGTGGACTATGGTGTCAAGGTAGGAACTAAATGGAATTTTTCCCAAAAAGCAACATCTTGAACACTAAAACAGACATTCTAAATATCGCAAGATCAGAGTTCAGTGAAAAATCTGAGCTGAAGCATTATCAAAGCCTGTTTTGAAGCAAGAACATAGTTTATCAGGCTGCGGGTGCGTATTTTTAGGTAACCCATTATACAGGTCGGCAGGCACAGGGACAGCGTCGAACCAACGTCTATTCGACGCTGGATTGTCGCTGCTCCACCGCACTGTGCCTGCCTAACAGGCAGCAAGTGAGTATTTCTGATATAGACGGCGTCGAACGGACAGTTTGGACCTCGTCCCACTGCGCGGATAGCAAGTGTGTAACTTTTGGACAGACAGACAGACAAAACGATTATATAGCATGTTATGTTAGGAGAATACACATTGACGGTATTCGACTGGTAGGTTTCGTGAAATTTCCGTGAAATTCCAGGTAGGAGTGTGGTGCCTAGATTTAATAGCTGGTCACATGGTCCAATCAAATATTTTATTTGCGTATAGCTCATAAGCGATCGTGGTGCACGAAAGGTTCGACTTTTCCTTCGAACAAAATCGTGCTCCACGATCGCTTATGTATTTGAAAACTAACCCATATTTGATTGGACCATGTGATCGGCTATTAGAAGAAAGACACCACACTCCTGCGTGGAATTTCACGGAAATTTCACGAAACTTCCCAGCCGAATATGGTCATTGATACATGGTAACGGAGGTGCGTTACCCAGCAGGCACATGACGCAATTATGACGTCACATCAATATCGGTACAATGTCCTAATGGTGAGCAAAATGGGATGGGCTAAATTAACGTCCAATAAGTGATTTAACGAAGGCAAGGCACCTTCATCCCGGTTGGTAAACTCATTCAACAAATTATCAGGTCACATTGCATTGAAGTGTAACATTTTCGCACGGACTTTTAAAGCTTGACACGTAAATAAAAACCTTTATCCCAATGGAAAAGCTAGGTCGTGTGATTTTACCAATATTGTAGATGTGGCAGCATTGAAAGGGAAAAAATAGAAAGATAGTGATTCACTTATTTTCCTCGGATTAATACCTCATAGATGGATAATGATGGTGACTTTAAGCAGATATGTATCGAAGAACCGAGCCATCGCCGAATCAGCACCAAGATGTTGATTCAGCGTTGATTTGGATCATGGACGTCATAAGCACGATGAACAAGGCCGCGACATACAAAATACATCTAGAGTTAAATAATTTGTGTTAATGAGTAAGCCCTCTTTATACCGACATGCAACATAACGACCTGACTTGTTAAAGGGACCATTTCACTGCAGCGATTCAGACGATTAAAAAATATTATAAATTATTAATTTATTTATCCTATATCCTTCTTTCCCTTTGGTAGAAGCCCCCGTGGTCGAGTGGTTACGCTACTCGCCTAGTAAACCAGGGGTCGCAGGTTCGATCCCGGGCTTCTCCAGACTTTCGGATGAGTCTTTAAACCGAGGTCCCGTCTCCGTATGACCTTAGCTGTTGGTGGGACGTAAAACTGAAACACTCACTCACTCTTTCCCTTTGGTGTCTCTGATGGACGGTGTGGGTTAATTGTATCGATTCCTGATCATTGCCATTACGAAAACAAGCCTATACAAATACATTGTAATTTTTACCACCGAAAAACGAAAGTTTTAAGATGAAAAATTGTGATTTTTATCTTAGTTCTGCTCAAAATATAGATTGTAGGTACACGTAAGAACCGCCTCATCAAGGCGGTTCTAACGAAAGAACCGCCTCATCAAGGCGGTTCTAACGAGTACCCACAATCGATATTTTAGAGCAGAAATAAAGATTAAGGTTTTCCCCTATAAACCCCATTTTTTCTATATAAAAGTGGGATTCAAGTGGGTCTAATTACAGTAGAACTTCGATGGCTCGAACACCGATGGCTCGTTTACCATGGATGTGTCGAACCCATTCTTGAGCCCCTAGCGAAATCCTCTACATAAGAAATAGTGTGGGATAATTAAGGAGACTTTAGTCTTTTATCTTGCAAATGTATGCTGTGTATACTCATTAGAATCGCCTCGATGAGGCGTTTCTAATGAGTACACACAACATACATTTTCAATATAGAACGCCGAAAAGATGTCTAAAAGTATCTCTTTATGCCTCCTGGCAGTAACCTCAGTGGCTCGAACTACCCCTGTCTCGAACAGATTTTCGAGGTCCCAAAGGTGTTCGAGCCATTGAAGTTTGACTGTATACAGGCGTGTATGGCCTTTACTTCTACTATGGACCACACAGGTTTGTTGTCAAAATGATTGTCAGTTCTTTTCATAAACTGATTGTGGATACTCGTAAGAACCACCATTATCATATGAGTCGCGTCTGAGATATTGATAACGCCATGTAATAAATTCCATAATCCACTAGTGGATTAAATATGCAAATCAGTTAGATACGTCCCGTAACGTTACACGTACGACGTTAACAACGTCGCGTTTACTTATGGCGGAATATTGACATTTTTGCACAATAAACGCGAATAAAAAGCGTTTTAAATGACATATGATAAATAGAATCTTTTATTCGTGCCCATGTATAATTGACTTTATTAAACTCTTTGAGGAAAAGGGATAAAATGCTCGGCAAAGCCTCGCATTTTATTCCTTTACCTCAACTCGTTTAATAAATTCAATAAAACTTGAGCACTCATGTAAGATCCTCTATGAATATGGTGGAAATAAACCTAACACATTTTATAATGGAAACCCTAAACCGGCATACTGGCAAACGGTGCCGACTCCTGATCAGGGTCTACACGATTTGCAAAAAAGTTCAACTATTTTCCAAATATTTTTTTAAGATAACCTGTCGCACTAAAAACTTTGAAATAGACACCTGCTATATACTAGTATAAGCCGGACAAAAAAAGATCAAAATGGGTGAAAATGGAAAAGTCACTTTGACGCGTATGGGTCAACTGTTTATTTGTAAATGCAGTATTGCGTCTGAAAAATGTGTTAGAAGAGACACAAAATCTGCATCTTAGATGATATTTCAGCAATTGGACACCTTTGCACAAGAATTTGCGTGCATGAGGTAAATTAAGTTCGCTCGTCCAATCAAATACCAAATGGGGAATGGTTATGAAATACGGAGTCAATAAACTGAGCGCCAATATATTTGACATTTTTTTCATGTCGTATTTCACTTGTACATTTTGCTTGTATCCTTTTGACAACCAAAGCGTATTTCTGCGTCATTGCTGGTCAACACTTTTTGACCGACCACCATTCCTTCACATATTTAATCATACTTTCGACATAAGCCCCCGCCCATCGGGGCTTGAAGAAATAGATGGGCTGCAAAATGCTTCCACGCAGAGCTGAAACCGACCCCGCACACGAGTACTGGTTAACCGCTTAGAGGATCTAAGCCTGCCAAGGCAAAGCGGTTCGAGTCGGCCCGTCCTTGCTTATAAACCCTATTGGTTTCATTGGGCGGCAGGGCTTGAGATGTCATTTCATCTCAATGGCGAGTAAAAGTCCCCGGTACACAAGAACCGTGTGTGCTGAGCCCAACCTAATAATTTCACCTCGTTCGTTATATATATTAGTCGCGAAAACTAATGACACAGGCGTGTCGTGTGTGAACTCTCACTTATCAAGGTAGTGAAACAAATTATGATGCAGCAAACAGTTTGCCACAAATTTTATGCCAAGTTTCAATTAAGAAAGATCAAAGAAAAAGAAAAAAAAAATTCTTGCACACCAGACAAGGAAATCCGTGATTTTACCCTGGGATAGAAATTTAAGTTCTGACCCTGGTGTTCCGACCCAAAATCGGATATAATCGCGGGTTTGATAAATGCACTGGTTGATTACGGCATCGTATGCGCCGTCGTTAAGGTTGACGTCACAGCACGTTACGTGACGTCACTAAACGTTCCTGCAGTATCAACACAATATGGCGTACGTTGGTAACCGAAGTGACTGCAGCATTAAAAATCCGCGCCAAGAAATGGAAGGTATGCAAGAAAAAGAATTCTATATGGGCGTGGGGGTGGATAGAAAAATCAGTCCCTCGGGATCACTGTCCGGCATCACTCGGCAAGCCTCGTGATGGCGGACAGTGACATTCGGTACGGATTTTTCCATCCACCCCTCACACCCATATAAAATTCTTATACTCTTAGATAATCAAAGGTCGATCCTGACTATCAGGACTATTTCAGGAGCATCCATTTGATTTTTATCAAAGTTTACTGATTCTCTAGAAAAATAGAGCTGAATCATAGCGATTATCAAGAAACGATAAAATTTCCTCATCCCACTGTATTTTGTGACTGTGAGATGTCCGGCGGCGTCGTCCGTCGTCCTTGCGTAAACTTTTCTTGTGAATACTCTAAGAGTCCTCTTTTTCGGTCCAATCACCATCAAACTTGCTTATAATGATCATCCTGATAATATCTCAGATAACTTTAAATAAAGGTCATGTTGGATTAGATAGTAGGCCAGTAGGTCAATCAGAGAAAAACCTTGTGAACACTCATATATAAGAGACCACAGATTTGGTCAAATCTTCATTAGAATTGCTCAGAATGGCCATGGCTATATTTCTGTCAAGTTGAAATATGGGTCATGTCGGGTCAAAAAGTAGGTCAAATGATAGAAAAACCTTGTGTACACCCTAAGGGCCACAGTTTTGGCCTAACCATGATCAAGCTTGCTCAATGTGATTATCTTAACAATATCTCAGTCCAGTTTAAATATGGGCCATGTCGGGTCAGAAAGTATGTCAGTAGGTCAAACCAAAGAAAAAACCATGTGGACGCTCTAGAGACCACAGTTTTGGACTAATCATTATCGAACTTGCTAAGAATGATATCTTGACAATACCTCGGTCAAGTTTAAAATTGGCTCATGTCTGGTCCAAAGTAGGTCGAATCATAGAGAATCTTGTGGACACTCTGTAGGCCATAGTTTTGCTCCAATCATAACCAAACTTGCTCAGAATATTCTTGACAATATTTTGGTCAAGTTTGAATATGGGTCATGTTGGGTCAAAAAGCAGGTTACTAGGTCAAAAAAGCTTGTGAACACTCGTGAGGCAATAGTTTTGGTCTAAACATCACCAATCGTGTTATCCCCTGCACAAAGAATTTGCGAGGGGATATATGATTCGTCCCGTACGTAAATATGTACGTAAGTATGTACGCACTTGCGCACCTACGTGCATAGATATTACGTATGTACATACTTTTTTCACACAAGCGCCTACATTTATTGATGGATTTTAATATTACATCACATAAATGTTGGATATGATATAAACTCAAGTGAGAGTGACTTTCAGGGTCCTGGGCTCAAAAATCAAGGTCACTGGCTATTTTTGAAAATAAAAAACAAAAAAACAAAAAAAAACATTGTCGTCACTCTAGTGCCTACATTTACAGATGGATTTTAATGCATGTTTGTTTGTATTGGAGTTTAACAGCCCAGTCAACAATATTTTAGGTCATTTTTGAGCCGGTCAGTTTCTCTATCCACGCGTTTACTGGGCAGGCGCATACGTAAGCGGTTAACCAGTACAGTGAACATTCTTTGGCCTCGAAAATCTTTGTCAATACCCTAATGCATACATTTATAGATGAATTACACAAATGTTGTGTATCATATTTCAAACAAGATAAACTTTATGGGTGCTTGGCTCAAGTTCAAGGTCACTGTAGTTATTTTTAGAAAACTTTTATTATGGCTCTAGTGCCTTCCTTTATTGATGGATTTTAATATAACTTCACACAAATGTTGGGTGTGATAAAATATCGAGCCACTTCGACTTTTAGGGACCTGGCCTCAAGGTCAAGGTGACTATTTTCAGAAGAAAATAATAATTTCATCACGGTAGCACATACATTTATTGATGGAATATTGTGTGTATGATATTTCAATCAAGATCGGCTTTCAGGGTGTTAGGCTCAAGGTTAGGGTCACTGTAGCTATTTTTGTAAAAAAAAAAAAAAAAACCCTTTTGTTATGGCTCTAGTGCAATCATTTGTTGATGAATTTTAATATAACTTCACACAAATGTTCAGTGTGATAATATCTCAAGCCAAACTCAGACTTACAGGGTGTTGGGACCAGGGTCAAGGTTCTTGTGGCTATTTCTAGAAAAACATTGTCTTCACTCTAGCCCCTACATTTATATTGATGGATTTTGATGGAAACACCTTGATATATTGCCTTCCATTTCATTTGTGCAGAGTGGATCAGGTGACATATATATAGTTTTTCGGTTTTACAGCCATTCATGATCGTTCGCTTACTTCGAGCGACTTCTTTCACCTTTCTCTGTGATATCGTTGGGTATTTGGGATCTGACTGTATCAGTACTAATCGTTCCTTTTTTCATTGTCGCACCTGCTCTAGCAGGAAGACATAGGCGTGCAAGTTTTTGTCCGTCCGTCCGGTCGTCCGTGCCGTCCGTCCGTCTTTCCGTCAACATTTTACACTGCATGTCTTGTCATCGCAACTCCTCCTACAGTTTCGTACCGATTATTTTGAAACTTTGTGTGCGTTTTTGCCATGTTATGAGGATGCGCACGTGTTTTGGACTGTATCTTCGGATTAATTTTTGTCACTTTTTCCACATTGTGAACGTTTTAACCTTCAATTGATATATGATAGGTACCTCTTGTCATCGCAACTCCTCTTGCAGTTTTATACCGATCATTTTGAAACTTTACATGTGCTTTTGCCATGGTATGAGGATGTGCATGTTGTTTCGACATAATTCTCAGAATATTTTTTTTCACTTTTTGCACATTGTGAACTTAGCCATTTTTAAGCTTCAATTAATATACGATAGGTACCTTATGTCATCGCAACTCCTCTTACAGTTTTATATCGATCATTTTGAAACTTTGAGTGTGTTTTTACTATGGTAAGAGGATGTGCATGTGGTTTGGACTTTATCTTCGGATCAATTTTTATCACTTTTTCCACATTGTGAACTTAGTCGTTTTTAACCTTCAATTGATATATGATAGGTACCTCTTGTCATCGCAACTCCTCTTACAGTTTTATACCGATCATTTTGAAACTTTGCATGTGCTTTTGCCATGTTATGAGGATGTGCATGTGGTTTCGACATAATTCTCAGAATATTTTTTTCACTTTTTGCGCATTGTGAACTTAGTTATTTTTAAGCTTCAATTATATACGATAGGTACCTCTTGTCATCGCAACTCCTCTTACAGTTTTATACCGATCATTTTGAAACTTAGTATGTGTTTTCTCCATGATATGAGGATGTTCTTGAGCTTTGGTTATAATTCTTGGATCATTTTAGTTCATTTTATCCCATTGCGAACTTAGTCAGTTTTTTACCTCACATATATAGGGTATGATTCTTCTCAAAGCCCTACATCATTTCTTCTGCCTTAAATAAACTTTATTTTTTTGTATGGGGCAGGTGGGGAGCAGGTGCGACATCAGCTTCACCGAAGTTGAATCTCTGTTTTTTTTTACCAATTCAGATAAATTGGGTGGTTCTTAGATGCATTCAGCTCTGTTCAAAATGTCTTTTTGCGCCAATTGCCCCCATAAGTTGTTCAACTCTGTATTTACAGTAGCCCGACATCCCTTGTTCTTTCCTCCTGATAAAGTCTTATTCCCTCCGCCTCGTAGTAGTCTTTTTTGTTTTCCTTTGTTTTTTGTTTGTTTGTCTTCATCAGTCACATTCCTATCAGGTTTCACACTTTCCTCTTGTTTTATCTTCAGGAACGCAGCGATATACCTAGCGAGATTCAACTTTGACCCGTTTGTTTGTTCCAGGAAAATCCCATACCTCATAGACTTCAGTAAGTTGATATCCTAGTGTTAGAGCTTCCAACAGTTCGATGCTTACCCAAGTTTTAACCAATTCTCTATCTACTTCTCGAGTATGTTTGCATAGTTTAGAGTTGTCCCACTTCTCAGCGCATGTTCTATAGAGTAGAAACAACAGTTTTTTGTTGCACTCGTAATAAGAGTGAAAACAACTGTTTGTTGTTACACTTGTAATGTAGTACTGGGTGATACAATACAGAGTACATACGTCAGTGTACATGACCGTTTCATTCGATTGTTCATTTATCTCGTCGTACAATTTTATAGCATAACTACTCCCCTAAACAAGGCATCTGTAAGTTCCAATGGACCTTGGAAGTTAGTAAACTCTGCACCTGCCATACCTTCGAAACTTTTTGGCATCTCTGTATTACTTCTTGAGTGGGGGGGGGGGGGGGGGGCTTAAATCCATTTTACGTGTCCACAATCATCGCCCTTACTTCGTTCGCGATAAAGACAAATAATTTGTTCAGTCCGGATGAAGGCCTCTTAACTCATCAGCGCAACATCTCCGTGAAGACAAATCAAACACTCACAGAGATGAAACAACGGTGAGGACTCGACAGCAAAAAAAAAAAAAAAAAAAAACACTGAAATGCTGCAGCAAAAGAAAACCTACAGTTAGACTCCGATGGGCCAGATCAGATACAGAGCATCGGGTACCAACCAACATTACATAGATACTGGAACCGTCATAGAATCTGAGGCCTGACCCACCGGCATGCAATTAAAGAGGGAAGCAAAGTTGTCAACCGTGATTGGGTTTAACTGCCATGCATGCAGTCTGTCGTATAACATTTATGTTGTACCCAATCTTTTTATATTGAAGAATGATTTTACGAAATTGGGTGCTGAAGTCATTGCGGTTATATATTTTTCTGAATTTATATAATACGTCACCATAAAATTCGGGTTCCGATAGACCTTGTTGCAGAAGAGAATTAAGTCCAATATTGAATTTTTAAATTTAATCAGAATGACGTCTATAAAATTTTGAAAAGGCTTTGTGCAATTTATGGTACCGATAACCCTGATTAAGTAGTTAAGCAGTCAACAATTTATTACGAGTGTTGAAGTCAGTTACACGACTACACACTATGGCAAAGAATTAATTGCGAAATATAAACGCCATAGAATGGCGCACGAGGAACATCACAATCCAAAAAAGGACAGTTTACAATCTCAAAATCAAAATCATCGCGTTTTCCATAAAGTTTGCAAGAAACAAACCCATCTACAATAGATATATGTAAATCCAAAAACGGGGGCTCAGTATCAGAGGAATTTGCGTTATTTAACTGAAGTTCTGGGGGGTAAATTTGACTGATCAAACCATCGAAATAGGTATTGTCAATATTTGATAAATCATCAAAACCAGTGCTTCAGCTGAAGTGCACGACCCGCCGGATGCTTTAAGCTTTATGAGTGTTACCATATATGGGTATGGTGGGCATTTTGGTCATGTGACCTGTACCTAAAACGGTTCCCCCAATAAATGCGCCTTATCTTAAGGAGCAAAAATATATCTTATACTTTAGTACTGTATTCTAAATCGTTTGCAGGATAAAATGCATTATCACTTTTCCAATACAAAAGCATATGTGTCAAAGTTTGACCTAGGCACAAAGAAGGTCAAGGTCAACCCAGGGTCACCATTTTAGCAATTTATGATGGGCATACGTCTCAGATGCTATTTATAAAGTTTCGTGGAAATCTGCCTAGTGGTTCTGGAGAAGACTATTTTGAAGGGTTTTTACCATATATGGCTTGGCGGCCATTTTGGTCATGTGACCTGGACCCTATCAGCAAATTTTGGTTTCCCCCATCCCAAAGAGGTTCCATATGAAATTTGACTTCAATCGGCCCAACGGTTTCCGAGGAGAAGCAGTTCGAAAATTTTCACATTTTCGCCTCGGCGAAGCTATACTAAATGGAATTAATATTTCGCAAGTTCATTGGTTAGATCTCATTGATATCTATCAGTATGCCAAAAATTGTTTAAATATTTTAACAAAAGCAAGTGTGTCAAAGTTTGACCTAGGCGCAAAGAAGGTCAAGGTCAACCCAGGGTCACCATTTTAGCAATTTATGATGGGCCTACGTCCCAGATGCTATTTATCAAGTTTCATGGAAATCTGCCCAGTGGTTCTGGAGAAGACTATTTTTGAAGGGTTTTTTTTAACCATATATGGCTTGGCGGCCATTTTGGTCATGTGACCTGGACCCTATGAGCAAATTTTGGTTTCCCCCACCCATTGAGGCTCCATATGAAATTTGACTTCAATAGGCCCAACGATTTCCGAGGAGAAGCAGTTCGAAAATTTTCACTTTTTTCGCCTCGTTGAGGCTATACTAAATGGAGTGTAGTATTTAGCAAGTTCATTGGTTAGATCTCATTGATATCTATCAGCATGCCAAAAATTGTTTAAATATTCAAAGCAGTTAAGTCACTATCACCAATTTTCACAAACGGGTTACGGACGGACAGACAGACAGACCATAATTATATGGCTTGGCGGCCATTTTGGTCATGTGACCTGGACCCCATGAGCAAATTTTGGTCTCCCCCATCCCAAAGAGGCTCCATATGAAATTTGACTTCAATCTGCCCAACGGTTTCAGAGGAGAAGCAGTTCGAAAATTTTCACATTTTTCGCCTCGGCGAGGCTATACTAAATGGAATGTAGTATTTCGCAAGTTCATTGGTTAGATCTCATTGATATCTATCAGTATGCCAAACATTGTTTAAATATTCAAAGTGGTTAAGTCACTATCACCAATTTTCACAAACGGGTTACGGACGGACAGACAGACAGACCATAATTATATGGCTTGGCGGCCATTTTGGTCATGTGACCTGGACCCATGAGCAAATTTTGGTTTCCCCAATCACATAAAGGGTCAATATGAAATTTGACTTCAATCGGCCGCACGGTTTCCGAGGAGAAGCAGTTTGAAAATTTTCACATTTTTCGCCTCGGCGAGGCTATACTAAATGGAATGTAATATTTCGCAAGTTCATTGGTTAGATCTCATTGATATCTATCAGTACGCCAAAAATTGTTAAAATACTCCAAGCGGTTAAGTCACTATCACCAATTTTCACAAACGGGTTACGGACGGACAGACTGACAGACTGACAGAATGACAGAATGACACTGTGATTTTAGGGCACTCTTAGAAATCTACCGACTTCAGTCGGTCGCTTTTTCTGCGGGTGGTGCAATATCTAGAAGTCGAGCTAAAAGCTTCAATGATTTCAGATTGGTTTTCAGCAGAGAGGGACATCATGAAGTCTCTCTCATAACAAAACAAAAACAGATCAGCCACAAGGGGTGCGCAATTAGTACCCCTCGGAATACCCACAACTTGTCTAAATAACTTAGTACTTATGTAAATATTGTCAAGTAGAAAGTTGAGAGCTTCACACACTTTCTGACATGACCATAAAATAGATGGAAGGCAATGATCAGGAATCGATACAATTAACCGACAGCTCCCATCAGAGACACCAAATGGAAAGACACACAAACACGAAACAACATACCCTAACGGAAAAACCATTAGCGGAAAGCCAAAAGGGCAGTTACTTGTCCACAAAATGGCCAACCGGCCATCCAAAACAAAATAATATAAGCGATACAAACACTCAAAGACAAATCATAACAAAAATATACGGCGACAGCAGAACCGCATTGGAACGGTCAGTGAAACGAATTCCACTTTGGGTGTGTGTGTGTGTGTGTGGGGGGGGGGGGCTTTCATCGATTTTACGTGGCCACAATCCTCGCCCTTAATTCCGTATGTATAATTTTTATGCTCTTCAGAAGTGAAAAAAACATTTCTTACATTACATACAAGATAGAGGGAGCCTTTCCTATGAAATGTCCATTCAATTAAATCATTAAGTTTTTCTTTTATAAGATAATGAGAAACTTCAGCAATGTTTCTTCTACCCCATTTAAGCATATATTCGATAATCTTCCATCTTAGGAGCAAGGCGCAAAACAAACATGCTTTAGACACAAACACCAGTCAGCCGGATCACCAGTCTATTTGTAACAAGGTAGAACTGTGTATATAAAGTCAGTGAGTGAGTGAGTGTTTGAGTTTTACGTCCCACCAACCGCTAATGTCATACGGAGACGGGACCGCGGTTTAAAGACTCATCCGAAAGTCTGGAGAAGCCCGGGATCGATCCTGCGACCCCTGGTTTACAAGGCGAGTAGCTTAACCACTACACCACGGAGGTTTCTATATAAAGTCAGCACTAACCGGTTTGCTAACAAAATGGTTTGTGAATTTGAATATGAAAACTGACTTACATTAAATATAAGAAAATAAAGATTCTGTACCATTAAGTATGTGTGAAATTGTTGTATTATATTAAAAATATTTGACCCAATTTGAGCTATAAATAGTAAAAGTATTATGATTTTTATATCAATGTCTATATGTTACTATTTTATAGTTGTATTTGAAAACATAATAGTGCTCATAACCTTTGTATGCCTTGACCGATTTTCAAAATTCTTTTTTTTTCAGATACAAGATTACCACCAACAGCAACAATGACTGACGAATACATTATAGACGTGGTGTCTATCTATGGCAAAGGCAGAGTTCACAGCACTTATCCAAGACATTTGGTTTACAATGGGAATGAAGTTTGTGCAGGAAGCTTTTCAAACTTTATCTTAACGAATGTTTCATTTGCTATTGCTAATAGATAAACTGCCCAATCTATCCGATGACAAGCTATAACAGTTTCATAAACATATTAGCTATTTCCAACTTGTATATCAACATAGACATTGCATTTGAAGCGCAAAGATGGTTGATTGCACTCCATAACGTTACCTTGCGAGACTTGCGTTATCTTTCTGAAAAAAAATATATCAACACTTTCTACAAGGTAGAAGTAAAACAAAGATCAGGAATTGATACAATTAACTTACTCCACCCATAAAAGACACCAAAGGGAAAGAAATACAAACATAAAGCGACCAGACCATAATGGAAACCTAAACAAAGGAAGGCCATAAGGACAGTTACTTTCCCACAAAATGGCCATATGGCCATCCATAATTAAAAAACACAAGTGATACACACAGTAAGTAACAAACAACAACATAAAAAAATCGCCACGGAAGAGCCGCCTTGGAACGGTCAGTGGAAGATTTCCACTGGGGGACTTAAATCGATTTTACGTGGCCACAATCCTCGCCCTTACTTCCGTCGCGATTTAGACAAATAATTTGTTCAGTCCGCATGAAGGCCTCCTAACTCATCAGTGCAACATCTCCGTGAACACAAAAATCAAAGAACCACAGAGGTGAGACAACGGTGAGGACTCGACAGCAAGAAACCACTGAAATGCTGGAGCAAAAGAAAACCAACAGTTAGACTCCGATGAGCCCGACCAGAGACAGAGCATCAGGCACCAACCAGCATTATCTCTCTAATTCTCAATAAGCCTTTCCGTTGGAGCCGTCATAGAATCTGAGGCCTGACCCACCGGCGTGCAATTAAAGAGGGAAGCAAAGTTGCCAACCGTGATTGGGTTAACTACCATGCATGCAGTCTGTCGTATAATATCCATGTTGTACCCAATCTTTTTATATCGAAGAATGATTTTACGAAATTGGGTGCTGAAGTCATTGCGGTTATATATTTTTCTGAATTTATATACTAAGTCACCATAAAATTCGGGTTCCGATAGACCTTGTTGCAGAAGAGATTTAAGTCCAATATTGAATTTTGAAATTAAATCAGAATAATATTTCATTTCATCTGGCGTTCTATTTGGCGATACCTTTTCGTGATACCTTCAGCTGAATGAGGAATATACCAAAGATCAAGTCAAACAATTATTCTGTAGTTTGAACAATCCAGATCTTCGTGTATTTCCATCAGGGTGTTTGGTTTTCACTGATAGTTAGTCAGAATATATAAATAGGATACAAGAATTTAAAGTGACATTAGGAAACGAGCAGTTTAAAAGAATCTGAGATCGTATTGAAAAGCCCAACTTAGTGTTCAAACTGGCGCACTTGACTGAAACATTACACACGTAAATGACCATCAGAGGAAGTCTGTCCGTGTGTTTAGATCAAATATTCTAAAATTTGATATCTACAGACTTGCACTCGTACTCTTATCTTACGAACCACAAAATGAGCAAAAGAATCCAGATGTGGTTAAAATGCTACGATGCATTTTTGTCTTGTCGATGTGATATGAAAAGAACTTCTTGACTCCTGGGCAGTATACTGGATGATACACCCGTAAAACTGGATCAGTTGCGTTTTCATGTAGTTTACATCGAGGAGGTGATTTGTTACATTTCCAACATGATGATGGATATTATACGATCTTCAACAGAACAACCTATGGAAGTATAGCCATCTGAAAATCGACATAAAGAACCGATGGAAACAGATGTTGACGATTTGATCAGACAGATGGAATCTTTGGCAATATAAATTGCGCTGATCGAGACACAAATAATCTTTGGAAGTGGTTTGTTCTACTTCTGGCACAAGTATTAAAATTCAAACCTTAAGAACTGCTCCACTATAACGATCGGATTGATTGTAACCGATCAAACACCCTCTTCATGCAAAATGTATGATAAACGCAATGAATTTGTAAATTTTCCTTTCTTGGATAATAATGTTCCTAGTGCGGCATCCTACTGTGTTAATGTAGGGTAATTAATTCGGTTTGCCAGAGTGTTAAGTTATTTAACTAATTTCAACACTCGTAATAAATTAGTGAAGTTCTGTTAAACTTCTTAATCAGGATTATCGGTATTATAAACTTCGCAAAGCCTTTTCTAAGTTAGACTGATGTCATTTAGATATCGTTGCTCAATGGTGGACTTTAATCTCTTCTTCGACATAACCTATCGGAATCTCAATTTTATGGTGAAATTTTCTTACTAGTTAGTATATAAATTCAGAAAATATATATGCCTTCAATCATTTCAGTACCCAGTTTTGTGAAATAATTCTTCGATATAAAAAGATTAGTTACAACAAAAATGTTACACGATACTCTGCATGCATGGTAGTTACTCCACTCACGATCCCTCTTAAATTGCACGCCGCCGGGTCCGACCTGGGAGTCTATGACGGCTCCAGCCAAAGGACATACTTAATTTTTTTTAGCAAGTTAGGTTTGAGTCTGATGCTCTGCTAGGGCCACCCGGGGTTTTACTGTTGGTTTTCTTTTGCTCGAGCTTTTTAGTTACTTCATGCTGTCGAGTGAATCGTGCGGACTGATTAAATTATTTGTTTCAACCACGATGGAACCAAAGCCTCTTACAATCGATTTAAGCCCCCACCCCCAACCCATAGTAAAACTCTTTTACTGTAATTTCAAACGCAGTTCTTCTGTTGTGATGTATCGTTGTTATAGTTCGTCCTTGCTACTACCTTTTTATTCTGGATATCCGTTTGGCCATTTTGTGGGAAAGTAACTGACCTTTTGGCTTTCCGCTTGTGACGTTTTCATTATGGTGCAATTATTCTATGTTTGTGTTTCTTTCACTTTGATGTCTTGGATGGAAGATGTGAGGTAAATGTATCGATTCCTGGTCATTGCCTTCACTTCTATTTAGGATACCCATCCATGGTTATGAAGCATCCAATAACCATGCATGATATATATATATATCATATAAAAAGGATGGGCCAACTTAAACCGTAGATCCAATCAAAATGGCTAACTAAATAGCCAATCATAAAGCTGATCGTCGTCAGAGAATTCTTTGTCTTGGTGTACCAATGATGTTTAATGTTTGTTAAGAGTGGAAAACGTGTAACTTCATTGCAAATACTAGACTTAGGAAACTCTTCTATGACCTGTTATAACGCAGCCGGCTATATAGGGAATGGAAAGAAACTGTGATCTATTCTGAAATAGATCACAGAGAAGAAGAGCATGACGTGAATAGCCGCCATTTAATGACATCACTCCTAGATTCTTTGACGTTAGACGTTGTGGAGTTATTTTCTCCTTACAAACGGACATAACTCTGTGGGTTGTAGTTAATAATTTGGCGGGGTTTCCTCTAACAATGGCGAAAGGTTTGGAGAAATTGAGGGAAGCAACAACATTATTGCCTATTTTCAGTGTGTAAGAATGGAAATAGATCAGCTCTAGTATGTGAATTGTCCGATAATAAATCACTGTCGATCAGTTGAAAGTAGACAAATCAATCGCGCTACGCGCTCGTTATTTGATCTATACAACTGACCGCAAACTATGATTTATTACTCAACAAATCACAGCTAGATCTGATCTATTTCTTAAACAAAATCAAACTTATTCTTTCAAAAATGTATCGTGGTACTGAAAATGGCCGCTTTGCTTTGTCTGTTCAACTACAAATGTATCAGGGACATCTTAACGGCCGTCCACCACGTGCAGGACAGTGCACAGCGCAGGATTCATACACAATACTGGATCCACTGGATAGACAGAACGGAGGTTCTGTCACTTATTGACTCCAATCTTCTGTCTGTGTAATCCCATTATCGAAGGACACAGGCATCTCCACCTTTATGCCCCCTTGGTTCAGCTGCTGAACATGTCCCAGCAGGCATACATCGCTAGGGCAACGTCAAATCAACGTCGTTTGCACCGACGTAGATATGATGTTGTATAAACGTCATGACGTTGAATCGACGTTGATGTGACATCACAGTTACGTCATGTTCCTGCTGGAGTATTTCGCAATGAGCCAATTGTGTTGCTGTCTTCGTCATCTCGATCATTGTCTAAGTTGTCCTGAAAAGTATGCAATCCTACTGATTCTCGCCTGACAATATCAAAGAACACCATCAAGTCTAACCTGGCTCCTCATGGCTCGAGCCCATCGGGGCTTGGAGAAATAGATTGGGTTGCATGGTACTTCCACGCAGAGCTGAATCTGACTGCACATGAAACCGCTTAGGCGCCTAAGCCTGCCCAGGGAAAGTGTTGAGAGTCGGCCCGTCCAATGCACGTAAGCCTTTTCACATGACTTAACCATCTTTCCAACTAATCTAGCCCCCATTTCCACACTTTAAACTTATCTAAACCAGAAGTTGTTGCAGACTAATCCAGCAGGCAGATGACGTAATTGTGACGTCACATCAACGTCGGTACAACGCCATGACCTTTATGCAACGTCACATCAACGTCGTCATGACGTTGCACCGACGTTGATTTGGCGTTGCCATAGCGACGTGTGTCTGCTGGGAAGTTAAGGAAAAGCACAGAATCAAACAGGTAGAAGGTCGTTCTCAACAGTAATCTTCCCTGGCTACTTAAGCCATTGTATGCTGGTGGACTCTTCCATTGCCATATGTTGGAGAAGTCCATCTGATATATAAGGAGTATAAGACCATTTTTTTTTTTTCGTTTTTGTTCTATTTTTGACGGCAAATCCTGTTAGCAAACAGTGCAGGCCCTGATCAGACGCCGCGTTCTGCGGCGTCTGATCTTGGCCTGCACTATTTTCCAAGGTACCCATTTAGGGGTTTCCCGCATGCAATGGGTTAATAATGTCACAAACGAAGAGCAACCTTAGTTAACCCTTAAGACGCCGAGAAAAGATACATCTGAAAATGTCGTCTGCTGAATTTTTACGCAAACTTTAAAAAAAAAAAAATATTTTTGCATACAGGCAAACAGTGTGGGCCCAGATCAGACTGCTCCTACTGTTTGCAGGTAACCGGCAGACGGCAAAGCAGACGACAGTTGTCGTGATTGGTATTTTATTGGTGGACAACACCAGCTGCTGGACTTGATCCTACTAATATAGAAATCCGAATAAGCTCTAAGATACATATTCAAAACCAAAATAGCAATTTTGAGAGCTACTTAACCCATAAAATGCCAATCATGGCAATTGTCGTCTGCTTTGTCGTCTGCTGGTTACTTTCAAACGTCAGTTTTGCAAACAGTGTGAACCTAAATCAGACTACTGCTCCAGGAGCAGTCTGGTTTGGGTCACCACTGTTTGCCTGTATCCAAAAAATATTTTTAAAACGTTTACAAGAAAAAAATCTACATACGACATAAGCAGACGACATTTTCAGATTTATTTTTTCTCGGCATCTTAAGGGTTAACAGTTTGGAAAGAATAATCATACTGCCATAATTATTTCAGCATTTCAGTCTAATCTTTTGGAAGTTTATGCAACACAGTACCCAACTACATGAATTCATTATTCGAGTTTACATCACGTGAACATGTCCGTGAAATAAAGACCCCCCTAAACCCCTCTTTATATAGAGAAAACTGGGGTTTACGGGGGTATACATTATTTTTCTTATTTCTGCTCAAAGACATAGGTTGTGGGTACTCGTTAGAACCGCCTCACTGAGGCGGTTCTAACGAGCACCCTCAACCTATGTTTTGAGCAGAAATAAGAAAAATATTAAGGATTTTCACCAGAAAAGCAGCCATTTTGGAAATGTGAAAATGCACTATGTCGCACGGGTGAGTTATCGTAATGATTTCAAAGTTTCATTTTCTTCCAAAATCAGTTCTCATCCTTTAATCTGAAATGGGCAATAGTTTATTCGAAACCATTCATTTCCTGCCCGGTAGAGTAATTTCAGTAATTTTGAAGATGGAGTTAGGACCTTTGTGTAATTAAAACCGATGCATATCTGCGTAATTTATGCGTTATGTATGGTGCATTCACAGTTTCACTATTTTTCTCTTAAGATATAATCTTTGCGCACGAAATCATCTACTTTGCTATCATGACGGGCCTCCGTGGCCTAGTGGTTAAGAGCGCTGACTCTTGATCATTAGGTCTCTTACCACTGTGGTTCGAGCCTCGCCTGGGTCACATGTGAGACGCAAAGTTCTGCAACGGAAGGTCAGGTGGTTTTCTCCGGGTACTCCGGTTTTCGCCCACCTCTGATTATCGATCGGCTCGATATGAGTGAAATAATCTTGAAAGGGCCGTAAAACAAAACAAAAAAAACAACAAAAAAAAAACTTCCCTATCAGTCACCTTTTATATGTCATTTTCAGATTAATAAAAAATTGAATTTGGGTCCTTTGTTGCACAGACAAAACTGCAGAAATAATTTTTTTTTTCCACTTTTTCCTGTGAAATTATCAAAACATCTCTTAAATTCAACATTTCTCAAAGTACCTCGTCACTGTATGAAAGAGAAATCAACTTATTTTGAATTTCGCAAAAAGTTGTGTTTTCCCCATTTTTCTCGAAATAATGAAAAATGGACTCAGGTTCAACGTTGCACTGGCCCCTTCAAACTGTTTATCCCGGCTGACACTTTTGATGTCACTCAAATTCTTTAGGTACCAAATCCCCTTCTAGCCTAGTCTAGTAAAGCTAAGATAAATGAAAGCTATTCTGGCATAAAACTATGTCATTGATTAGATCCTGTCAATGTAAATCTGCATGCCGAATACATCAAAATATTCCGAATACATCAAAATATTCCTAGCAGAACGAAAGTTATTACGTCTCTGCCAGTGAAAAAAAATCGCCTCGGCGAGGCTATTTATAAAGAAATCAGACATTAGGAAATCTCATCAGTTAGTTCTTAACAATCCCTATCTGCATCCCAAAACTCATCAAGCTATTCAGTTATTTGAAAGTTATCTGCCCAAAATTTTGTCTCGGCGAAGCTATTTACGAAGAAATCAGGCATTAAACAATCTCGTCGGTTAGGTCTTGTCAATATACAGTCCAATTTCGATGGCTCGAACACCAATGGCTCGTTTACCATGGCTGAGTCGAACCCGTTTTTGAGTCCCTAGGGAATTCCTCTGCGAAAGAAAAAGCGTGGGATAATTAAGGAGATTTTCGACTTTTATCTTGCAAATGTATGCTGTGTGTACTCATTAGAATCGCCTCAATGAGGCGATTCTAATGGGTACACACAACATACATTTATGTTACAGAATACCGAAAAGAAGTCCAAAAATACCCCGTTATGTTTTCTGGAAGTACGCAACAGTGGCTCGAACTTCTGCTGTCTCGAACAAACTTCCATGGTCCCATAGAGGTTCGAGCCATCGAAGTTCGACTGTACTTTTGCCTGTTTTGTCAATATACTTCTGCGTTAGGTCTTGTCATTATACTTCTGCGTTAGGTCTTGTCAATATACTTCTGCGTTAGGTCTTGTCATTATACTTCTGCGTTAGGTCTTGTCAATATACTTCTGCGTTAGGTCTTGTCATTATACTTCTGCGTTAGGTCTTGTCAATATACTTCTGCGTTAGGTCTTGTCAATATACTTCTGCGTTAGGTCTTGTCATTATACTTCTGCGTTAGGTCTTGTCAATATACTTCTGCGTTAGGTCTTGTCAATATACTACTGCGTTAGGTCTTGTCAATATACTTCTGCGTTAGGTCTTGTCAATATACGTCTGCGTTAGGTCTTGTCAATATACGTCTGCGTTAGGTCTTGTCATTATACTTCTGCGTTAGGTCTTGTCAATATACTTCTGCGTTAGGTCTTGTCATTATACTTCTGCGTTAGGTCTTGTCAATATACTTCTGCGTTAGGTCTTGTCAATATACTTCTGCGTTAGGTCTTGTCATTATACTTCTGCGTTAGGTCTTGTCAATATACTTCTGCGTTAGGTCTTGTCAATATACTACTGCGTTAGGTCTTGTCAATATACTTCTGCGTGTCAATATACTTCTGCGTTAGGTCTTGTCAATATACTTCTGCGTTAGGTCTTGTCAATATACGTCTGCGTTAGGTCTTGTCAATATACGTCTGCGTTATGTCTTGTCAGTATACTTCTGCTTTAGGTCTTGTCAATATACGTCTGCGTTAGGTCTTGTCAATATACTTCTGCGCAAAATATTCCTTTTAGTTTAAGTTATATGACTGTAATCAGTGCGTGACAGATTTGCCTTTGGCAAATCTATTTTTTTTATTTTGGTTTTACGGCCCTTTCAAGATGATTTCACTCAAATTGAGTCGAACGTTAATTTGAGGTGGGCGAAAACCGGAGTAGCCGGGGAAAAACCACCTGGCCTTCCGTTGCAGAACTTGGCGTCTCACATGTGACCCGAGCGAGGCTCGAACCACAGCGATGAGAGACCTAATGATTAAGAGTCGGCGCTCTTAACCACTAGGCCTCGGAGGCCCGTATTTTTTTTTTTTTTTTTAGAAATCTGGCATTAAACAATATCATCCCAGCAGGCACAACGTCAAACCAACGCCGGTGCAACGTTGCACCAACGTAGATATACCCTTGCATAAACATCATGACGTTGCATCGATGTTGATGTGACGTCATAATTACGCCATGTGCCTGCTGGGATTGATTAGAACTTTTCGATATACATTTGTTTGTCAAAAATCTAGCGGTTTGAAAGTTATACGTCCGTGTCAGTTAGTGAAAATTCAGGTCGGGACACAATCTATCCCCATGCCAAAAATTATAATATCCGACAGGTTGTAAAGTTGTACTCCGTTTTCAATGTCTGAAAAGTTTGCCTCGGCAAGGCTATTTATAAAGAAATCTGGTATAAGACTATCTCAGTAGTCAGACCTTGTCAAAATCTATCTCTATGGTAAAAATATCAAAATATTCCATCACGTGAACAAGTCCGTGAAATAAAGACCCACCTAAACCCCACTTTATATAGAGAAAACTGGGGTTTATGGGGTAAACATTATTTTTCTTATTTCTGTTCGAAGGCATAGGTTGTGGGTACTCGTTAGAACCGCCTGATTGAGGCGGTTCTAACGAGCACCCACAACCTATGTTTGGAGCATTTATAAGAAAAATATTAAGGATTTTTATCTGATTAGTAGCCATTTTGGAGATGTGAAAAATGCACTATGTCGCACGGGTGAGTTATCGTAATGTAGCAGCTTAAACTTTACAGCGACTTTTTACAATCTGGTCACGAGTGGACAGACGGACTGACCGACTCCAGCACACACCGCAAGTCAGCCTCGCCAACCTGGCAACGAGTCGTGCAACATAGATAACTTTTCAACTCCGGAAAGTATTATTTTCGGTTTATATTTGAAATTAACGATAGAATATGCGCCGCAAAAAGCGGCAATGTCTACTGAAGGCCTGCAGAATGACCCGAGCCCTCACCTATTACTGGTGCTTTCTGGCTCAGATGTTCTTCAATAATGCACTCATTCGGTGGTGTATACCCGTCTTGAATAGCTGTCTTCACAAAGCACACTTGTCGGTTTTTGTTTGATTTGAGGTTTAACGTCCCCGTCAACACTGTAAAGGTCATTTTTGAGACGTTGCTTCCAATTTTGTGGGACTTTTACCCGACATTGAGATGAAATGACATCTCAAGCCCTGTCGCCCAATGAAACCAATAGGGTTTATTAGCATGGACGGTCCGCCTCGCACCGCGGTTCCTGGACAGGCTTAGATCCTCTAAGCGGTTTACCAGTACTAGTGTGCGGGCCGGATTCAGCTCTGCGTGGAAGCATCATGCAGCCCATATACTTCTTCAAGCCCCTATGGGCGGGGGCCTACATACTTGTCGGTAAATACGTTTTTGCATAGTGCAGCTCTACTTAACTTTGACCTTTTTGCACACGTCTCTGTAAGCTGAGCATGCAAAAAATGCTTAGCTTACTGAGGCGTGTATAAAGAGACAAAGATACGTACAGACAACGTGCATGTTATACAGCCTGATAGCACTTGATCAGTACAGACATGAAACAAATTTGCTTATATAGTTTAGCTGTCATCTGCGGTACAGTTATAGCTGCAGGGACGGATGTCAATTCCGATGACACGATGAGAGATGAATCTGGATATGTCCAAAGGCTAGAAACCCTAGAGAAAGAGACAGAGCAGCTCAAGTCGCAGCTTAAAGAAGTGGTTGCAGTACAACACAAGTAGGTCGAGTGCTTTGTTTTTGCATAAATATCGTTTGTTCCCCACTGGTATTCGGCCTCCCTCCATTGGGGCTTGAAGAAATAGATGGGCTGCATGATGCTTCCTCGCAGAGCTGAAACCGACTGCACAGGAGTACTGGTGAACTGCTTAGAGGATCTAAGCCTGTCCAGGAACCACGGTGCGAGGGGGGCCGTCCATGCTAATAAACCCTATTGGTTTCATTGGGCGACAGGGCTTGAGATGTCATTTCATCTCAATGTCTGGTAAAAGTCCCACAATATTGGAAGCAACGTCTCCAAAATGACCAATGCAGTGTTGACGGGAACGTTAAACCTCAAATCAAACAAAAAAAATTATTCTAACACAGCGCGCCTATATAGGCAATGGAAAGTAACTGTGTTTTATTCTGCAACAAATCACAGCTCGGAAGAGCGTGACGAGTGACGTCATTAAATTTCCCAATTTATGACGTCACTAGTCGATTTCCTTGACGTTAGACGGTGTAACGTCATTTTCTCGCATCAAAAACTTAACATGAGCTACGCGCTTGTGATTTGTCTACTTTACAACTGACCTCCAAACTGTGATTTATTACTCAACAAATCACAGTTAGAGCTGATCTATTTCTTAATTCTAACACAGCGTGCCTATATAGGCAATGGAATACGGCTGTGTTTTATTCTACAACAAATCACGGCTAGGAAGAGCCTGACGAGTGACGTCATAAAAAATTGCAAATTTATGACGTCAGTCAATTTCCTTGACGTAAGACGGTGTAACGTCATTTTCTCGCATCGAAAACGTTAGGAAAGGGTATAAATGCATGCGTTTCAGTCGATAATTTTAGCGGGATATCTTTTAACAATGGCGAAATGTTGTGAGATTTTGAAGGAATCAACAGCATTATTGCCGATTTTCAGTCTGTTAGAATCGAAATAGATCAGCTCTAGTTTGTGATTTGTTGTCATAAATCACAGTTTGGAGATCAGTTGTAAAGTAGATCAAATCACGAGCGCGTAGCATAAATCACAGTTTGTCGATCAGTTGTAAGTAGACAAATCACGCGCGCTACGCGCTCGTGGTTTGATCTACTTTACAACTGATCTCCAAACTGTGATTTATGACTCAACAAATCACAGTTAGAGCTGATCTATTTCTTAAGTAAACATACACCTGGAACTGACCGAATCAGACGCCAAAGCCTGTCCCAAACATCAAAGGGAAGGGTGGACAAACGGTTTTCTCGGTTTTAATTCTGTTATAGATTCTGTTACATGTTGCTGCTGATCGTTGCACAGCCCGAATGTGTTCAAGGCTGCATAAAAAACAACCAGGCTGTAGCGATCTGTTATGTGAACTGTGGGGAATATCGGGTAACGGGAAAATTATTGCCAGGTATATAGTTCGTCTGTGCATGTTAGTATTGAAAATAGATATACATGTATATTGGATAGCCGTATGACCATTTTATGGAAACGGAACTGTTCTTCTGGCTATCCACTTGTACCGTTTTCATTTGGTGAAGTTGTCGTGTAAGTGTGTTTCTTTCCCTTTGATCACGAAAACATGCCTATATAATTTTGACCCCTCGAACCCCACTTATATATAGCAAAATTGGGGTTTACAGGGGTAAACCTTATTTTTCTTATTTCTGCTCTAAAATATAGATTGTGGAACCGCCTCGATGAGGCGGTTCTAACGAGTACCCACAATCTATATTTTGAGTAGAAATAAGAAAAGTATCACAATTTTTCATCCAAAAATTTTAGGTTTTTCGGCGATAAAGTGCACAATGTATTTGTTTGGCGTGTTTTCGTAATGGATATCATTTAGCTCACATGTGCACGAACACGATGTGCTCGTGGTGAGCTATTGTGATCAATGGATGTCCGTCGTGCACCGCCCTGCGTCCCGCGTCAACAATTTGTTTTAAAAGACTACTCCTCCTAAAGCCTAAGGCAAATTTAATTCAAACTTCAAAGGACTGTTGCTTAGATGACTCTCTACCAAAATAGCTAAAATCGTTCCGTTCCGAAGAACAAGATGGCCACCAGAGATCAAAATAGAAAAAAAAAACTTTTAACGAATACTCTTCCTATACCCCTCGGCCAATTTCCTTAAATCTTCATAGGAATGTTGCTTAGGTGATTTACTACCGAAATAGCTAAAACCGTTCCGCTCCGATGGAGAGCTAATAATAGAAAACGTCTGTATTTGCTTTAAAAGACTACTCCTCATAAACCCTTGGGAGAATTTCATTTAAACTTCGCAAGAATGTTGCCTTGTTGGCTCTATACCAAAATTGCTTAAACCGTTCTGCTCCGATGAACAATATGGCCACCAGAGCTAAAATAAAAATAACGAGTACTCCTTCCATACCGGTCGGCCAATTTGATTAAAACTTCATAGGAATGTAGCTTAGATGACCCTCTACCAACTAAAATCTTTCCACTCGAACGAACAAGATGGCCACCAGAGCTAAAATAGAAAACTTTACATGACTCCTACTCCTTGGCCAATTTCATTCAAACTATATAGGAATGTTGTTTAGCTGACTCTGCCAAAATAGCTTAAACCGTTCTGTCCCAATGAGCGAAATGGCGGCCAGAGCTAAACGTAGAATACGTCAATCATTTGCTTTAAAAGGCTACTTCTCCTGAAACCTTGGACCAATTGTATTTAAACTTCACGGCAATGTTTCTTAGGTGGCCCTCTACCAGAAAAAAGCTAAAATCGTTTTGCTGCGATGAACAAGATGGCGACCAAAGCTAAAAATAGGAAGACCTTTAAACGACTCCTCCTCCCATACTGCCTGCGCTAATCATTACGCAAACACGCCTATACAAATACATTGCCACCTTTTTCGCCGAAAAAATGAAAAATTTATGATGAAAAAAATATGATATTTTTCTTATTTCTGCTCAAAATATAGATTGTGTGCACTCGTTAGAACCGCCTTTATATGTTAGAGCAGAAATAAGAAAAATAAGGTATACCCCCGGAAACCCCAGTTTTACTATATAAAAGTGGGGTTCAAGGGGGGTCAAAATTATATAGACGTGTTTTCGTGATGTTCGTTCAAAGGAATGTTGCTTATGTGACCCGCTATCAATATAGCGCAAAGGTTTCCGATGCAGTTAATACGATGGCCAACAGAGCTAATATATATATATATATATATATATATATATATATATATATATATATATATATATATATATATATATATATATATATATATATATATATATATATATATATATATATATATATATATATAAAAAATGAAAAAATATTTAAACGACTCCTATAGCCTTGGGCCAGTTTCATTTAAACTTCATAAGAATGTTACTCAGATGACCCTCTACCAAAATAGCTAAAATCGTTCCAATCCAATGAACCAAATGTCTGCCAGAGCTAAAAATAGAAAATGTCAAAAATTGCCTAAACCTTTGGCCAATTTCATTTAAACGGTCCAGGTATGTTGCCTAGGTGGCTCTCTACCAAAGTGGCTAACTCGTTCCGCTTCGATGAGCAAGATGACCACCAGAGCTAAAAATAGAAAAATCTTTAAACGACTATTCCTCCCCGGTACTCACGAGTCAATTTCATTCATACTTCATAGGAATGATGCTTAAGTGTCTCCCTACCAAAGTAGCTAAAATATCTGTGCTCAGATAGAGCTAATAGAAAGATCTTTTAAACAACTACTTCGTCTATACCCTTGGGCCGATTTCATTCACACTACATCGGAATGTTGCTTAGAATACCCACTACCCAAATAGCTAACTCCGTTCCGCGAAAACGGAAAAACTGGCCACCAGAGCTTAAGACAGAAAAAAATGTCAATCTCCTCCTAAACCCTCGGGCCAGTTTCATCAAATTTCATAGTAGTTTTGCCCAGGTGGCTCTCTGCAAAAATAGCTATAATCGTTCCGGTGAACAAGATGGCCACCAGAGATAAATATTTTAACGAAAACTCCTCCTATACCGAGGGCCAATTTCAATCAAATCATTTTAATATCTTGAATCAATTTATAATCGCTCAGGTGAACAAGATTGCCACCAGAGCTAAAAATAAAGAATTATTTCAACGACATATACTATGGGCCAATTTCAATCAAATTTCATAGGAATGTTGCTTAGGAACCTTTTCCAAAATAGCGCAAATGGTTCTGCTCCGATGAACAAAATGAGCACCAGAGATAAAATAGAACAACCTATAAATGACAACTTCTCCTACGCAATGGTCCAATATCATTCCAATTTCACAGAAATGTTGCTTTGGTGACCCTCTACTTATATCATTACGAAAACACGCCTATACAAATGCATTGTAAACTTTACCGCGAAACAAAACGAAATTTTCAAGATGAAAAATTGTGATATTTTTCTTATTTCTGTTCAAAATATAGATTGTGGGTACTCGTTAGAACCGCCTCGATGAGGCGGTTCTAACGAGTACCCATAATCTATATTTTAGAGCAGAAATAAGAAAAATAAAGTTTACCCCTCTAAACCCCAGTTTTACCGTGTGCAAAAGTAGGGTTCAAGGGGGTCAAAGTTCTATAGGTGTGTTTTCGTGATGAGCTAAACAGTTACGCTCGAATTAAAAAAATGGCTATGAGAGCTTCAAGATAGAATTATCTTTAAATGACAAGCCCCCTATACCTTTGGTTCGATTTCACACAAGCTTAACAGGAACTGTTTAGGTGGCCTTCCACCAAACAGGTTTTGTTCAAAGGAATAAAATGGCTGACAGACTTAAAAGAAGTAAAATCTTTCTATTGGCAACCTCCCTAAACTCCTAAGCCAGTTTCATTCAAACTTCGTAAGCATGTTGCCATGCTGACTGTCTATCAAAGTGAAACAGATATGCTTCAAGGAGTAAGATTTTGTTTGTTTGTTTGATTTGAAGTTTAACGTCCCCGTCAACACTGTAAAGGTCATTTTGGAGACGTTGCTTCCAATTTTGTGGGACTTTTACCCGACATTGAGATGAAATGACATCTCAAGCCCTGCCACCCAATGAAACCAATAGGGTTTATAAGCATGGACTCGCACCGCATGGCCTGGGCAGGTATAGATCCTCTAAGCGGTTTACCAGTTCTCGTGTGCGGGTCGGTTTCAGCTGTACGTGGAAGCATCATGCAGCCCATTTGTTTCTTCAAACCCCGATGGGCGGGGGCTACCAAGGAGTAAGATGGCTGTCAGTTATCCATATGACTTTCAGAAGCTATATGGCATCTCGAAATCAGGTGAGCGATTCAGGGCCATCTCGCCCTCATTTGTGTTTTTTACAGTCCTTTCAAGATTATTTCACTTATATCGAACCGATCGTTAATCGTAAAAGGTGGACGAAAAGCGGAGTACCCGGTGAAAAACCACCTGACTTTCCGTTGCAGAACTATCGAAATGTTTGTTTGTTTTGTTTGATTAGATATTTAACGTTCCCGTCAGCACTAAATAGGTCATTTTGGAGACGTTACTTCCAATTTTGTGGGACTTTTACATGACATTGAGATAAAAGCCCTGTCGCCCAAGGAAACCAGTAGGGTTTATTAGCATGGACTCGCACCGCTTTGCCTGGACAGGCATAGAACCTCTAAGCGGTTTGCTAGTACTTTTGTGTGGTCGAATTTAGCTCTGCGTGGAAGCACCATCAAGCCCCGATGGGCGGGGGCCGCTATCAAAATGTAAACAAATGACTGACCGACGGATAAAGCCCGTGCAGCCAATGGAGCGTCCAACTCAGGGGACGTTGTACAAATCATTAGTGTAGAAAATACGTGGTTTTAGTCAGCAAACCATTTGTAAAGACAGCAGATCATACGCCTTTGATCTATATCGTTATTTTCTTTTAAATATACAACACTCCAGTCATTTCACTTTCGAATGTGCACATTGTTTACATGCAGGATGTTGGAATGACCCACATAATTATCCGAAACCACGCCGTCGAGGCGGGACCAGTGGAACCATAAAATTTCACGCAAGCTTGAAATTCTGGTTACCGCTCTGCTCATATAAATTAGGGGCATGGAACCGTTTTGAGAAGTTGGCGAAGCTTCTCCTATACAACTGTTGATCAAAAATCAAAAATAAAATTATCACCGAAAAAACGCGGCAAAAAGATAAAAAAAATCGAACTTAATTGTATCGCTTCCTGGTCACTGCCCTCATTTCTATTTTGCCATGTGTGCTTTTTAACCCATTTAGTACCAGATACCCCAAAACGGGTACCCTGGCAAACAGTGGAGGCCCAGATCAGACGCCGCACAATGCGGCGTCTGATCAGGGCCTCCACTGTTTGCATAAAGTTCAGCCATTTTCCAAATAAAATTTGAAGAAAACACAACCTGACACCCCTAAATTTTGAAATTTTGACCACTGTTATATATAAGTAGGAAGATTCCATTTGGTACAAAAAGGGTTAAATGGATATTAAATCTGAATGATGCAGTTCTTTTATCATATTACCTTTATCCTTCTTATAATGTGGTCATTCTATATTTATGTACTGATGCACGTTTTCTTTGTAATTTCCACCATATCCTTAACATTTGTCGACCCCCGCCCCTAGAGGCTTGAAGAAATACATGGGCTGCATGATGCTTCCACGCAGAACTGAATCCGGCCCGCACACTAGTACTGGTAAACCGCTTAGAGGATCTAAGCCTGTCCAGGAACCGCGGTGCGAGGCGGACCGTCCATGTTAATAAACCCTATCGGTTTCATTGGGCGACAGGGCTTGAGATGTCATTTCATCTCAATGTAAGGTAAAAGTCCCACAAAATTGGAAGCAACGTCTCCAAAATGACCTTTACAGTGTTGACGGGGACGTTAAACCTCAAATCAAACAAAAACAAATTTAACATTTGCACATCGTTCAATGGCTTGAAATGTCTGTTTTCAGTGTTCGTTTCCTTTGAATAATGATATAGAGATGCTCATGGAATTATTAAACGAGTTGAGGAAAAGGGATAAAATGCGAGGCTGCGCCTCAAAACGAGTTGAGGAAAAGGGATAAAATGCGAGGCTGTGCCTCGCATTTTATTCCTTTTCCTCAACGAGTTTAATTAATTTAATTTAATAATACATGAGCACGAATGCAATAATCAATTTACCATATGACATTTAAAATGCATTTTATTCACGATTGTTTTACAAAAATGTCAATATTCCGCCATCAGAAAACATGACGTTAAGGACGTCGTACCTGAAACGGTACGTTGCGTATCTAACTAAATTGCATATTTAATCCACTAGTGGATTATCGAATTTATTACACGGCGTTATTACATTCTCTGACGCGACGTCATATGATAAAAAAAATCTTTCTGCCGTGTGTGTCTCTTGATTGCCTATTCAGTGCCGTCTTGTGACATGAAATGACAAACAATATATATTTTAGCCTCTTGACCGATTTGTCTGTTTGTATGGGGAGCCGTTTTACTGTTTAATCCATATATATAGATATCCATAATTCGACTTATGGCTATCCATAATTCGAATTATGGATCTCCATAAATCATATCCATGATTCGAAATATAGATATCCATAATTTGATTTATGGACATCATTAATTCAGATCGATTTATGGATATCCGTTATTCCGCTGATTTATGGATATCCATAAATCGAAATCTGGATATCTATTATTCCGTTGATTGATGGATATCCATAATTCGATTTATGGATATCCATAAATCGAATTATGGATATCTATAAATCGGGCTGAATTAATGATATCCATATTTCGAATTATGGATATCCATAATTCACCCCATAAACCTTTGGTTTCAGTCATTATTTATTGTATTTATTTGCAAAGACGAATTATTGATATCTATAATTCGAATTATGGATATCCATAAACCGAATAATGGATATCCATAATTCGATTTATGGATATCATTAATCCAGATTAAAAAGGGAATAAATAGTAAAACGGCGCCCCATACGTTTGTTTGATTTTAGGTTTAACCTCCCCGTCAACACTATATAGGTCATTTTGGAGACGTTGCTTCCAATTTGGTGGGACTTTTACCCGACATTGAGATGAAATGACATCTCAAGTCCTGTCATCCATTGAAACCTATAGGGTTTATATACATGGACGGTCCAACTCGCACCACTTTGCCTGGATCTAGGCGGTTTACCAGTACCCATGTGCGGTCGGTTTCAATTTTGCATTGAAGCATCATGCAGCCCATCTATTTCTTGAAGCCCCGAAGGGCGGGGGTCGCAGCTTGACCGATCATAAAGTGTGAAATGGCCCATCCAATATCGTTTTTAACTCACCGGAACGAAGTAGCTATTCTGCTACCCCCGGCGTCGGCGTCCACAAATGTTAAAGTTTTTGCGTTAAAGTTTTTTAGTTGATCATAACTTTATGTGAACATGGATTAAGTTCATATTTGGTATTGTGATAGATACTGGGCTAAAGTTTGTTTCTTCAGTATCAGCACCCATGACCGTGACCTTAAGATCAAGGACACAGACTTAGACTTTTAATGTTAAAGTTTTTGTGTTAAAGTTTTTAGGAGCTCATTACTTCTTTATCTTTGGATGGATTTAGTTTATACTCGGTATGGTTATAGATACTTGTCTCAAATTTTTAGCAGCAACATCAGCGCTCATGACCATAACCTTGGGGTCAAGGTCACTGACTTGGAATTTTTATGTTAAAGTTTTTATGTTAAAGTTTTCTGGAGTTCATTACTTATTTACCTTTTTATAGATTTAGTTCATACTTGGGCTGGTGATAGGTACTATTCAAAAGTTTTTATCAGCAGCATCATCATACATGACCGTGAACTTTGGGTCAAGGCCACAGACTAAGGACTTTTATGTTTTTGCACTGAAGATTTAAGATCATTACTTGGTTGCCTTCAGACGAATTTACTTGAGACTTGGAATGGTGATAGATACTGCTTTAAATTTCTTGAGTGAGTTCGACGTTCAAGGTCATACCTTAAAGTCAAGGTTACTGTGGCTATCTTAAGAAAAACTTAGTAATCGCTCTAGCGCCTACATGTATTGACAGATTTTAATATAACTTCACACAAATGTTGCTTATGATAATATCTCCAGCAAGTTTGACTTTCAAGGTCATGACCTCAAGGTAAAGGTCATTATGGCTGTTTTTATAAAAAAACTTGCTACGTTCATTGACAGATTTTTATATAAATTCACACAAATGTTGCATATGATAATATCTCAAGCGAGTTCAACTTTCAAGGTCATGACCTCAAGGTCAAGATCACTGTGGCTATTCTTAGAAAATCTTTGTCATCACTCTAGCACCTATATTTATTGATAGATTTTAATATAACTTCACACAAATGTTGAGTATGATAGTATCTTGTGCAGGGTTGTCTTTCAGTGATCTGAGGTAGAGGTCACGGTCACTGGCTATTTTCAGAATAACTTTGCCATGGCTGTATGGGCTACATTTGTTGATGAATTTTGCCATAACTTTACACAAATGTTGCTTATGATAATATCTCGAGCAAGTCCGACTTTCAAGGTCATGACCTCAAGGTTAAGGACAGTGTGGCTAGTTTTAGAAAAACTTTGTCATCACTCTATAACTTCATCCAAATGTTGGGTATGATAATACCTCAAGGGAGTTTGACTTTCAGGGTCCTCAGGTCAAGGTCACTGTGGCTATTTTTAGAAAAACTTTGACTTTGCTCTAGTGGCTCCATTTATTGATAGATTTTAACATAACTATATTGATATAGCACTGGATTATTTCTTTGTGACTTTGTTTCTGTTATGGGTCTGAAAATTTGCTTTTGCACAACTGGGTCAAACGCGACTTCCGTTGAGCTACGCCTGTCCGGCGACAGGTCTCATTATTTATGTTTTATTCTAGGCAACATATTCAAATTCAAAACGAAGTCGGCTTTACGGTCGTGATATCTAAACATCTGACGTCACTTGGAGCCGGCCGAACAATCGTATTTGACGAGGTGATTTCCAACATCGGCTCTGGCTATGATACACAGCACGGTGTCTTCACTGCTCCAGTTCCGGGCACCTATCAGTTCTATGCCACGATAATGTCCATGGACGGAAATGGTTACATTGAGACAGAGGTAGTAAAGGATATCGTCGAGCTAGTTACAATGTTTTCAGGAGGCCGTAGTGCTTTTGGTTCGAGTGGCAATATGGTGATTGTGTCACTGCAGCAAGGTGATCAAGTATGGGTTAGGGTAAACGGTGATTACAGCACTACTTTCTCCGTGCATTGCTGTTTTTCAACATTCTCTGGCTACCTGTTGCACCTAGATTAACCCTTGTCCTGCTGAATATTTCAATACGTCACACCCACTACTGATTATCAACCAATCAGATTACTTTATGAAAATCATTGCTAAAATTCATAAAGTGAATGACAATGAAGATCCTGATCAGATGGCTTCTGAAGAAGCCATCTGATCCGGATCTGCATTGTTTGAAAGGCAAGGGTTCAGCAGGACAATGATTAAGTCGCTCTCAGTCAAGTGGTAGGCTGGTGTTTGAAATTGATGAGAAACTTGTAAAAGTGAAATGCTGATGTTCTGTTACTTAATATGCTGTAAAACTTTTATCTGACCCACTTGAACCCCACTTTTATATAGTAAAACTGGGGTTTACAGGGGTAAAGCTTATTTGTCTTATTTCTGCTCCAAAATATAGGTAGTGGGTACTCGTTAGAACCGCCTCGATGAGGCTCTTCTTACGAGTACCCACAATCTATATTTTGAGCAGAAATAAGAAAAATATCACATTTTTTTGTCTTAAAATTTGTCTCTGTTTCGGCGGTTAAGTTTACAATGTATTTGTATAGGTGTGTTTTCGTAATGTATTGCAAGTTTCATCACGAAAACACGCTTATATAATTCTGACCCCTTGAACCCCTCTTTCTTTGTATAACTGGGGTTTCAAGGTGTAAACTTTATTTTACTTATTTCTGTTCTAAACTATAGATTGTTGGTACTCGTTAGAACCGCCTCAACGAGACGGTTCTAACGTATACCCAAAATCTATAAATTTGAGCAGAATTTATGTCGCCATTTCTTGTCTTAAAATTTGTTGTTGTTTTTTTTTTCGGCGATAAAATTTACAATGTATTTGTATAGGCGTGTTTTCGTAATGTCTGCTTCCAAAATGACAGGGCTCAAAATATTGTGGGTACCAAAAGATTGTGTGTACCAGTTAGAACCGCCTCGATATAAGTAGGGCTGGCTAATCGGAGCTGAAAAGATAATCGATTATCATTCCTGTCGTTGCGATCGATAATCGATTAGTAATCACTGAAGATTTGGTCATAATTTTACCTGTCTGGCTTTCTGTCTGAGCATGAGTCCTACCATATGCTGTGTTTTGCCATATGTATTTAAACAGACAGACCTGAGCAAACAGTGTAGGCCTAGATGAGACGCCGCTTACCGCGGCGTCTCATCTGGGTCTGTACTGTATACCACTCATACAGCTATTTTAGGCACAACTTTGGGTAGTAAATTGTACTTATCAAATAATCGATTGCAAGCAAATCAGTAATGATATTCATTTTTTGTGGAATTTATCGATTGAATTATTGATTATCCGATTAATCATGTCAGCCTTAGATATAAGTTAGAACCGCCTTATCGAGGCGGTTCTAACAAATACCCACAAACTATAATTTAGAGCAGAAATAAGAAAAATACGGGTTACCCCTGTAAACCTCAGTTTTACTATATCAAAGTGGGGTTCAAGGGGTCAGAATTATATAGGCACGTTTTCGTAATGTGAATAGGAAATAGCTATAATTATACGGCCCCCGTCCATCAGGACTTGAAGAAATAGATGGGCTGCATGATGCTTCCACGTAGAGCTGAAACGGACCGCACACGAGTACTGGTAAACCGCTTAGAGGATCTAAGTCAGGCGCGAGTCCATGCTTATAAACCCTATTGGTTTCATTGGGCGACAGAGCTTGAGATGTCATCTCATCTCAATGTCGGGTAAAGGTCCCACAAAATTGGAAGCAGCGTCTCCAAAATAACCTATACAGTGTTGACGGGGACGTTAAACCTCAAATCAAACAAAAATCAAACAAAAGCTATCATAATAGTAATAATTAAAATGTGCATTTTAACTAATGAAAGCCTTCCAGACTGGTTATTTGATTATAAACCTGTCATTTAAATGGCCCTACTTTATCAAGGGAACATCACTTTTGGAGAGACAAGAAGGCCAACAATAATTGGGCAAATCCGTTCTGTCCTCTTGTGTAAGGAACACCAGAATACAAACTGCTGTTAGAAACGATTTATGGTTGGAGAAATGCAGTGCTGGGAGGACCTTAAAATTACTGAAAAATTTAAAAAGCCTCCGTGGTGTAGTGGTTATGCTTCTCGCCTTGTAAACAAGGGGTCGCAGTATCGATCCCGGGCTTCTCCAGACTTTCGGATGACTCTTTATTGGTTTAGATTCATATTCTAGACATGTTTTTAATAATTTTGACCCCATTTTGATTTATATCAGTCTTTGACTGCCTATTCGAAATTCGCAAATTTACAGTATGTTTCCTCTGGCTTTCTTTGCCGGATCATTACAGGGTCACTGATGAGGCTTTATTAGCCGAAACTACGTAGTATGACCCATCTTCTTTCTTCTGAATGTTTTCATTGCTCTTAAAGGAACTCATTTTTTGATTTTTATTTGCCTTCATTGCAGCTGGTGGTGTGCCGTGTGGCGGCCGTAAAACGTCTCCCCGTACATCAACCATAGTGCAGTTTATATTTTACTTTTGGTCCTTTGAGATCAGCGTGAATATTCTGAGAAATCAGAAATAAATTATTGGTTTAGATTCATATTCTAGACATGTTTTTAATAATTTTGACCCCATTTTGATTTATATCAGTCTTTGACTGCCTATTCGAAATTCGCAAATTTACAGTATGTTTCCTCTGGCTTTCTTTGCCGGATCATTACAGGGTCACTGATGAGGCTTTATTAGCCGAAACTACGTAGTATGACCCATCTTCTTTCTTCTGAATGTTTTCATTGCTCTTAAAGGAACTCATTTTTTGATTTTTATTTAAACCGCGGTCCCGTCTTCGTATGACCTTAGCTGTGGGTGAGAAGTAAAAGGCAAACACTCACTCACTCACTGAAAATTTTATGGCCATTGCAAGTGATACCTAATGTGATAGAAAAACATACGCTACCATTTACTGTAATTTTGTTATATTTCATCGAATTTCTAGCTTAACCCATTTGGTACCGGAAACCCCAGAAGGGGTAAGTGGCAAACAGTGCAGCCCAGATCAGACGCCGCAGAATGCGGCGTCTGATAAGGGCCTACACTGTTTGCATAAAGTTCAGCTGTTTTCCAAATAAATTTTGAAGAAAACACAACCTGACACTCCCAAATTTTGAAATGGACTCCCTCTATATATAAGGAGGAAGATTCCATTTGATACAAAAGGGCTAATAATATCATTGCACTATTTGCACTATTTTTTATAACATTGGAATAGTCAAGTTACCAACAAAATGTCCTTTTTGAAAAGAAAAAAGAAAAAAAGAGAACCATTAAAAATTGACAAATCATGGTGCAGTCTTTTCTTTACCCTTTTTGTACCAAATGGAATCTTCCTCCTTATATATAGTAGCAGTACATTTCTAAATTAAGGGTTGCCAGGTTGTGTTTTCTTCAAAATTGATTTGGAAAATAACTGAACTTTTTGCAAACAGTGTAGGCCCTGATATCGGCGTGCACTGTTTGCCAGGGTACCAGTTTTGGGGTTTCTGGTACAAAATGGGTTAATCCTACTGGCATACATGGGAGCTTTCCACTAAATGTTTTCCATAGGCGACAATAGTAACCTTTCACCTGCTCCCACAAAAACTACACATACAAAACTTTTCAAACCTTACTTGTTTATAGAGCCATCCTAGCCCAACAAGTGAATGAAAAAAAATCCACATGTTGATCTGCTCCTTTTCAAGTTACAGTCAACCATGTTTGTTTACCTACTAGAACGGAGTAAATACAAACCAACATTTTTAAAGGAGGGGTGACCATATAGAATCAGCAACAATTTCTTATCTTTATAAAACATGCCTCATTTTTGTCCCTTTTACCTATCATTTTCTCACATCGGAATAAAATATGGGATATATATCCAATGGAAGCAAGTCTGGTATTTAGAACGCAACTATAAGCTCGGTCCAAAAGTGATAAAACCCGGCACCTCCCAGTATTTAGTGCAATGCTACCACATATTGGTTTCTTAATTAGTTAAACACGTGATACAGAGAATGTACAGGAGTCCGTACAAACATACTCACAGAAGCTGAAAAGTTTACGTTTTTTTTTTTTTTTTGGGGGGGGGGGGGTATGGCCCTTTCAAGAATATATCACTCATATCGAGCCGATCGTTTAGCAGAGGTGAAAAAACACATGACCTTCCGCTGCAGAATTTGATGTCTCAGTCACATGCTACCCGAGCCAGGCTCGACCCCACAGCGGTGAGAGACCTAATGATTAAGAGTCAGCGCTCTTATCCACTAGGCCACGGAGGCCCGTAAAGTTTTCGTTCCTTTGGTCAGATGTGTTCGAAAAAAAAAACACATGACCTTCCGCTGCAGAATTTGATGTCTCAGTCACATGCTACCCGAGCCAGGCTCGAACCCACAGCGGTGAGAGACCTAATGATTAAGAGTCAGCGCTCTTATCCACTAGGCCACGGAGGCCCGTAAAGTTTTCGTTCCTTTGGTCAGATGTGTTTATTTGCATGGGACCCATTTCGTTTCGCTTACATTCTGAGGACCATTTCTTCAGCCCATCTCATTGCATGCGCTTACATCACGAAAACAGGCCTATATAATTTTGACCCCCCCCCCCCCCCCCTTGAACCCCACTACATGTATATAGTTATAGTAAAACTGGGGTTTACAGGGAAAACCATATTTTTCTTATTTCTGCTCTAAAATATAGATTGTGGGTACTCGTTAGAACCGCCTAACGTGTATCCACAATCTAAATTTTGAGCAGAAATAAGAAAAAATATCACAATTTTTCAACTGAAAATTGTCGTTTTTTCGGCGCTAAAATTTACAATGTATTTGTATAGGCCAGGTATCGTAATGAATGATCTTACTGCAGCTACTTGCTGCTTCAGTATAATTTACAAAAAAAAAACCAAAAAAAACACACACACACACACAAATAAACACACAGAAAAAAATGGATATAACCTCTTAGAATTTATAGTTTTACGGCCGTTTACATTTGATTCTCCATCATGAAACACACCTATATAATTATTTCGATCTCCGTGAACACCATTTTATATAGTAAAATTGGAGTTTACAGGGCTATACATTATTTTTTTTCTGCTCCAATACATAGCTTGTGGGTACTCTAACGAACTGCAAATCTCCCAGCACGTAGTAATGAAGAACATTTTTAGGCTCATTACGATAACACACCCGTGTGACATAGTGCATTTTTCACATCTCCAAAATGGCTACTTTTCTGATAAAAATCCGTGATATTTTTGTTATTCGTACTTGAAACAGAGGTTGTGGGTGCTCGTAAGAACCGCCTCATAGAGGCGGTTCTAACGAGTACCCACTACCTATGAGCAGAAATAACAAAAATATGGTATACTCCCGTAAAATCCATATTTCTCTATATAAAGTGGGGTTTAGGGGGTGTTTATTTCACGGACTTGTTCACGTGATGTCTTCAAACTTGTATCCGTAAGACGAAGCGTTTTAAGAGATAGTCTCATTTTGCATTTTGATCAATCATTAACCACTTATATTTCTTCAGTTTAGTTCTCTCTCTCTCTCTCTCTCTCTCTCTCTCTCTCTCTCTCTCTCTCTCTCTCTCTCTCTCTCTCTCTCTCTCTCTCTCTCTCTCTCTCTCTCTCTCTCTCAATATGATGTTTACATTCTCAACAATTCAACTAGATTTGTTGCATTTTATTGTCTTCAGAATTTCAGAAGCGGTATAAAATGCCCATTTCTTGCAGGGGATGATTTTTATAAGCAACCTTGCTTGTTTTCAAATCCTGTTGATCTTACAAATATGTTACATTCTTGTCAAAGCGGTGCGAGTGTCGGGTCGTGCGTGCTTATAAAACCTATTGGTTTCATTGGGCGGCAGGGCTTGAGATGTCATTTCATCTCACTGTCGGGTAAAAGTCCCACAAAATTGGAAGCAACGTCTCCAAAATGACCTTTACAGTGTTGACGGGGACGTTACACCTCAAATTAAACAAAAAAACAAACATGTATTTTTATGTATATGTACCGTAATTGAAAAGAAGTAAATGAAATATTGTTTAAACTAAGGACTTCAAAAATGCATTTTCCAGGTCGATAAAAAGACTGGAAAAGTGCCTACAGGTAAAGGGAGAATATCCACTCCTCTTATTAGTTTTGACCGGGTAATCCTTGTACATTGTATTAACAAGCCGCACCCAACATTTATACTTTCTTTCCAAACGCCCCTCAAATATGCAACAACAGTAGGGCCTTCGACTCGCACTACTTTTCCTGGTCATGGCAGGCTTTGACCTTGTATGTGGTTTACCAGCATCCATGTGCGGTGGGTGTCACTCTCCATGGAAGCATCCGGTAGCCAAGTCTATTTCTCCAAGCCCGATGGGCGGTGCCCTTGGGTAAGTTTTACACCGAACTTTAAGTGTTGATGTTCTATGTGACTTTTCTTTTTCGTTTATGGGTGGGGGTTGGTTTTACGGCCTTTTCAAGATTTTACTTATTTCGAGCCGATCGTTAATCAGAGGTGGGCGAATACCGCAATAGCTGAAAAACAAAAAAACAACAAAAAAACAAACAAAAAAAAAAACAACAAAAAACAAAAAAACAACAACAACAAAAAAAAACTGACATTCCTTTGCAGAACTTGGTGTCTCACATGCGCGAACCATTGCGGTGAGAGACCTAACGATATTATGAGCCAGCGATAAATCCCACTATGTCACAGAGGAGCGTTACTGCAAATAGATCTAAAATATATTGGTATCTCTTAAACAGATTCTTGTGTATTGTAAATTTGACGAAAAGCTTGCCTTCTTGTTTGGGAAATCTAAAGAGTTAATGACATTTTATGTTGATTAACTTAATTAACTAACTGCTTACACTTGAAATTAAACAACTGTTTTCACAACCGGCGTTCCTTGTTATTTCATGAAAACACGCCTATATAATTTTGACACTCTTATAGTAAAACTGGAGTATCACACTTTTTCATCTTAAAATTTTCGTTTTTTTTTTGGGCGGTATTTGTGTAGGCGTGTTTTCGGAATTCTACTTTTTGGCATGTCAGTAGAGCATAATAAATGTAATACTTAGCAGAACGTCTGTCCCCATCACGTGAACAAGTCCGTGAAATGGAGACCCCCCTAAACCCCACTTTATATAGAGAAAACTGGGGTTTATGGGGGTATACAGTATTTTTCTTATTCTTGCTTCAAGACATCGGTTGTGGGTACTCGTTAGAACCGCCTCAATGAGGCGGTTCTAACGAGTACCCACAACCTATGTTTGCAGTATTTATAAGAAAAATATCACGGAAATCAGAAAAATGGCCATTTTGGAGATGTGAAAAAATGCACTATGTCGAACGGGTGTGTTGTCGTAATGCCAAATTTAGTATTATTTTTTTTTTTCTACCACAAATAGTGGGAAGCTTCTGTGGTGCAGTGGCCATGCTACTGGCCTTATAAACAAGGGGTCGTGGGTTCCATCCCGAGCTTATCCAGACTTTCGGATGAGTCTTTAAACCGAGGTCGTCCCGTCTCCGTACATGTATGACCTTAGCTGATGGTGGGACATAGAATCAACGCCTTCGACTACTTCCCGCCCGTCGGGGCTTCGAGAAATAAATTGGGCTGCATGGTGCTTCTTCGCAGAGCTGAAACTGGCCGCACACGAGTACTGGTAAACCGGTAAGAAAAGCTAGGCCTGCCCAGGCAAAGTGGTGCGAGAGGGACCGTCCAATGCATATAATCTCTATTGGTTTCATTGAGCGACAGGGCTTGGGATATCATTTCATCTCAATGTCGGGTAAAAGTCCCACAAAATTGGAAGCAACGTCTCCAAAATGACCTACACAGTGTTCACGAGGACGTTAAACATCAGTTTAAACAAATACTGTACAGAGTTCAAAATAGTAATATTTTTTTTTTTTTTTTTTTTGTTTTTTTTTTTTGGTTTGGGTTTTACGGCCCTTTCAAGATTATTCCACTCATATCGAGCCGATCGTTAATCAAAGGTGGGCGAAAACCGGAGTACCCGGAGAAAAACCACCTGACCTTCCGTTGCAGAACTTGGCGTCTCACACGTGGCCCGAGCGAGGCTCGAACCTACGGCGGTGAGAGACCTAATGACTAAGAGTCAGCGCTCTTATCCACTAGGCCACGGAGGCCCGTTCAAAAATAGTAATATACAAGATAAGATGATACCAGCCGTGACCAGCGAAAATGTAACTCCCGACATGTGCACAAAGTGAAGACTCTGATCAATCTACGCTATGTGCTATAGGGATAGCGTCTGCATGTTGACAGCGAATTCTATATGTTCTGGCTGAGTGGATGCGCTCAAAGATTTATCAATCGACCTACAATTACTAAGCACAGAAGCTCTTCAATGCTGATTTCCACGTGACTATCTCTGATTTGTAAGAAATCCAGGTGACGCTTACTTAGAGTAGCCGTGTTATCCTTGTCTTTGTGACGTCAGGGTACAGTGTAAAAGAAAGCTTTTGTACAACATGCAATTGGCGCGTGTGCTGGGACACTAGTAAGCAGTAGAGACCCAGATCAGACGCTATAGAACGCGGTGTCTGAGCAAGGTCTTAACTGTTTGCTAAGGTACGAAGCATTTGCAAACAGTTTAGACCCAGATCAGACGCCACAGAACGAGGTGTCTGCTCAGGATCAAAAACTGAAGAAGAGTAGCTTTGTTTTGGAGTTTAACGGTCCAGTCAACACTATTTAGGTCATTTTGAGCCGGTCATTTTAACTATCCACACTTTTCCTGGGCAGGCTTATACGTTAGCGGTCAACCAGTACAATGCACATTCTTCAACTGCTCTTCTTGAATCAGCGGAAGGGAGACGATGACCGTAGAAAAAAAATTCATAAAGAATGTTATAAGAAGAGTAGCAAAATCTGTATGTGTCTAGGATATAGAGGGTATGTGATTTTTTCAGTGTAAGATCGAATTTTATTCCACTGAATGAACACCAAAACTAGTATCTTCACGAGTGGCGTAGCCACGAGTAAAGCTACCAGTTTTGGTGTTCATGAGTGAAATAAAATTTGATCTTACACTGAAAAAATCAAATTTTCTGTTTCTTACATGGTTCAAAATGGCAATATTTAGTTTCACTAGGCTAATCGAGCCACTTACCCTCATAGAAAACTAAGTATTTACTGGGTATAATATTGGGTGTAAACTAAAAGCCTGAGAAATAGCCTGGGAAATAGCCTGGGATGGCATTTCTATGAATGGCTACTGAAATAATTTAGAGATTAGTTCTGCTAAAGAGTGTGCGGACAGATCTAACGTCGCGCGACAAAATACGTGACGTCAGCGTCGAAAATGACGCCATTAACGTCCTCGTGACTTGGAACGGGCTTAGCTTCAATTCTAATACAGTTCATTATTTTTCATTCATCTGACAATGGAAAAACTCACCACAGAATTAGATTTCGAGAAAGAAGTAGTCCCAAACAGTGAACAATCAAATTGATACCAGTCACTGTTTAAAATAGTGACAATATCGTTTTTTATTTTCACTGAGAAATCTATATTTCATTGGAAAACATGTAAGAAATACACAATTCCTGTTTGCAAGGAAAGAGATTGCTGTGAACAGCAGGGGTTATTATCTAGTCACTTTATTCTGATCTCAACGTCAGGAATTAGTTGCATACTCTGGTGTTCTCAGTGACCATTCGTGTGCACACATCGTCACTGTCAGTGATGGTATGTTCACGAGTTTGGCCGAAATTAACTTTTTTTAACGCTAGGCCATAGTTTGCAACTTTCCTAAAAATGTTTCATGTTTTGTTTGTTGAAAGTTTTGACTTATATCCCGGGTAGGGATTTAGGTCTAGAATAAAATCTTCAAAATCTTCAAATATTCAGTAATTATTAGCTAACATAGTTTCCTTCTTTGACGTGTGGTCCCCATTAAGGGACGGGATTATTATTTCTAGTATTTTTTTTGGGTTTGCGTCCTAGTTACGTCCCTTGTGTACATCAAGGGTCAAAGATAAGGTGCAGACAGAAGATAAGGCATAGTGCAGCAGACATGGAGCACGTTTGTTTATCCAGTTTAGTCGTCTGTGTGACAGTGGCTCTCGTATTAGGATGGGATGACTATTCCGAGCCCAATAAAAGGACGAAAATAGGACAGAATGAATATGCCGAAAGGCTAGAAACACTTGAGGAAGAAGTAGAACAACTCAAGTCGCAGCTTAAAGAGGTTGTAGCACAACGATACAGGTTAGTTGGACGCATTACGTTTGCGCAAACTTTGGGCACTACGTTTTCGCAGTATAATTACTCGACTTGTTTTTGGGGGCCCCGTCCAGCACAGCTGTAACCAATTACGAAAACACGCCTTTACAAATACATTGTATACTTTACCGCCGAAAAAAGGAACATTTTGAGCTGAAAAATTGTGATATTTTTCTTATTTCTGCTCAAAATATAGATTGTGGGTACTCGTTAGAACCGCCTCATCGAGATTCAGGTTGGCTAAAATCATTCCGTTCCAATTTCCAAGATAGCCGTCATGTCGGCTATTTCGTAATTCTTTAAATCACATCTCACAAACCATGAGTCCATGGCGTTCTTCAAACGAAATCTCCTCCCGGATTAAAGGTTGGATTGAACTGAATCTTGATGGGAGGCATGGGCGCGACATTGGAATTCAGATTGCTAACCATGGCCAACTTTCGATAACTGCGTCACTATAATACCTGGACGACCGATACACAAAAATGCATTGATTTAGGTAGGAGATTACTTTTTAATAATCTATTTCAAACTTATCGTTACAGATAGAATTTCTTTGCAGTCGGCATTGAAAGCTACATTATATCCCGAGTAAGCTGATATTTTTTCCGCGATTTTATCGCCACAACAATTTGGTCCTTTTCGGGTTATTTGTTACAACCATTGAAATGATTAAAATATATAGCAAAATGAAGAAATAAAATATAGATAAAGGTTAGTACGTGCTTTTCAGATTTGATCGATCGTTTTCAGTCGGGGTCGTTTTTTTTTTTCAATATCAGATGGTTATATTGATGTAAATGTTACTAAGTTAAATGCAAAACTTTCTGGTCCTTTTTAGTTTGAAATTAGCAACCCTATTCTCAAACTCGGTTGAAACAGTAATCCGGGAATGTACGATAAATCTCGGAAACTAACGAGTAGCCGAGATACCAAATGACTTATGACTTAATTGTTAATGAGTTATGGTTAATTGTATCGATTCCTGATCATTGCCTTCACTTCTATTTTTCGTGCTATTTATTTAACCTAACCCCCCCCCCACCCATTGCGGTGGTGATTGTAACGCTACCCACAATTTACGCTTTGGAGCAGCAATGTATAAACTGTCAGATCTGTGTGTGTGTCTGTGTGTGTTATTGACATTTAGGTGGTGAAATTGCCTAAATATGCGTGATTTCATAATGAATCTCCTCTTATCAGAATACACATCACAAAATTATAGACTCTACGCAACTCTGTTGACCTTATTAATGAAGCTTCGTTAATTCCCCTGATTTACCTTTATTTGCCAGTAATAAAATAGTTGGAGATGATCGTTCCGTTTCGAAATCCAAGATGGTTGCCATGGTGGTCATCTTGAAATTCTTCAAATGACATCTCTCGAACAAAAGATTGGATTTAGCTGAATCTTGGTGGGAGGCATCAGGGTGACATAGAGATTCAGATTTGCTGAAATTGTTTCGCTCCTACATCCAAGATAGCCGCCATGGCAGCCATATTGGAATTCTTCAAACGACATAATTTCCCAAACCGAAGGTCGGATTGAGCTGAAACTTGGTAGGAGGTATCAGGACCAAATTAGGATTCAGATTTGCTTAGATCATTGTATTTTGATGTCCAAGATGGCCATGGCGGCAATCTTTAAATTCTTCAAACGACATCTCCTCCCGAGCCAAAGATTGAATTCAGATGGATCTTGATGGGAGGCATCAGGGCGGCATGAAAATTTAGATTTGCTAAAATTGTTCCGTTCCGATTTCCAAGATGGCTGCCATGAAGGTCATCTCGAAGTTGTTCAAACGACATCTCCGAACCAAAAGTCGGATCAAACTAAAACTTGATGGGAGTCATCGAGGAGACAGGAAGATTCACATTTGCTTAGATTGTCCAGTTCCGATATCCAAGTTGGCTACCATGGTGGCTTTCTGGTCGGATCGAGCTGCAACCTGATGGAAGGCATCATGGCGACATGGAGATTAAGGTATTCTAAAACTTCTCCTCCTGAACCAAAGGTCGGATCAAGCTGAACCTTGATGGGAGGCATTTGGGCGACGTGGAGATTCGTATTTCCTAAAATCGTTCAATTCCGATTGAAAGTTCGGATCGAGTTGAAACTTGATGGGTGGCATCGGGTGACATGGAGATTCAGATCTGCGAAAATCGCTCCGTTCTGATATTCAATATGGCTACCATGACCATCTTAAAATTCTTTAAAGGACATCTGCTCCTGAACTGAAATCAGATTCAGTTGAACCTTGATGGGAGGCTTTAGCGCGACATGGAGATTCAGAATTGCTGAAATTATTCCGTTCTGTTATCCAAGATGGCTTGTGGCATCTTGAAAATATTCAAACAACATCTAGTTGAATTGAGCGGAAACTTGACGGGAGGTATTGGCGCGATATGGAGATTCAGATTAGTTAGAAACATTCTGTTCCGATATCCCAGATGGCTGCCATTGCGGCAATCTTGAAACTTCAAACCACACCTGCTACCTTATGGTCTGTTGCACTGAATTGAAATTTGGTTGGGTGCATTTGGGTGACATGGTCCACAAGAAGATTTGGTAGAGTGCCTTTCGCATGCTTTTTAATAAGTCGGCGTATGTATACACCATAGGATCCTAAATCAGACTGAGCTGTTCAGTAACTTAATCAGAGGCATCAAGACAACATGCGTAAGGTTATGTGATCTGGCGATCTGATAGATAAGATGGCCGCCAAGGCACAACGTAATATGGACCCCGTCAAGCGATTTTGGTACTTATCGCCTATGCGATAAGCGAAGGTTCAGGCGAGCCTGCGCATCCGCGCAGTCTCGCCAGAACCTTCGCTGCTCGCTCATACAAGCAGTGAATCAAGAGGAACCTTCTGACAGAAAGCCATATCCCTGGCCCCTCTGAATGGCTGGGCATGCGCAGTTAAAATTTGTCATGACGGAATGCTGGAAGACACAAATTCGCTTGGCGGGGCTCATATATCATTATCAGCCTCATCCAGGTGAGCGATTTCTGGCCTACTTGGAGCTCTAGTTTTTTGTGTTTGTTTTTACAAATCGCGTAGTAATATCTATACTACGCATGCTAAGGCGAGTCTTGGAAGAAATATGACATGCGGACACAATGTCAAGCGTCTTCTGTCTGAAATTGCTCCGTTTACAATCCCGTATTATAACATGCAATGACTAAAGATAATGTCTGATCAGCCAATGCCCACGCCATCTGACTTGTGTATTAACTGTAAAAAGGTCCATTGTTTATCAACTGACCCAAAGTTACTAACTACAGCACTAAATAGCCTGGGAAATAGCCTGGGATGGCATTTCTATGAATGGCTACTGAAATAATTTAGAGATTAGTTCTGCTAAAGAGTGTGCGGACAGATCTAACGTCGCGCGACAAAATACGTGACGTCAGCGTCGAAAATGACGCCATTAACGTCCTCGTGACTTGGAACGGGCTTAGCTTCAATTCTAATACAGTTCATTATTTTTCATTCATCTGACAATGGAAAAACTCACCACAGAATTAGATTTCGAGAAAGAAGTAGTCCCAAACAGTGAACAATCAAATTGATACCAGTCACTGTTTAAAATAGTGACAATATCGTTTTTTATTTTCACTGAGAAATCTATATTTCATTGGAAAACATGTAAGAAATACACAATTCCTGTTTGCAAGGAAAGAGATTGCTGTGAACAGCAGGGGTTATTATCTAGTCACTTTATTCTGATCTCAACGTCAGGAATTAGTTGCATACTCTGGTGTTCTCAGTGACCATTCGTGTGCACACATCGTCACTGTCAGTGATGGTATGTTCACGAGTTTGGCCGAAATTAACTTTTTTTAACGCTAGGCCATAGTTTGCAACTTTCCTAAAAATGTTTCATGTTTTGTTTGTTGAAAGTTTTGACTTATATCCCGGGTAGGGATTTAGGTCTAGAATAAAATCTTCAAAATCTTCAAATATTCAGTAATTATTAGCTAACATAGTTTCCTTCTTTGACGTGTGGTCCCCATTAAGGGACGGGATTATTATTTCTAGTATTTTTTTGGGTTTGCGTCCTAGTTACGTCCCTTGTGTACATCAAGGGTCAAAGATAAGGTGCAGACAGAAGATAAGGCATAGTGCAGCAGACATGGAGCACGTTTGTTTATCCAGTTTAGTCGTCTGTGTGACAGTGGCTCTCGTATTAGGATGGGATGACTATTCCGAGCCCAATAAAAGGACGAAAATAGGACAGAATGAATATGCCGAAAGGCTAGAAACACTTGAGGAAGAAGTAGAACAACTCAAGTCGCAGCTTAAAGAGGTTGTAGCACAACGATACAGGTTAGTTGGACGCATTACGTTTGCGCAAACTTTGGGCACTACGTTTTCGCAGTATAATTACTCGACTTGTTTTTGGGGGCCCCGTCCAGCACAGCTGTAACCAATTACGAAAACACGCCTTTACAAATACATTGTATACTTTACCGCCGAAAAAAGGAACATTTTGAGCTGAAAAATTGTGATATTTTTCTTATTTCTGCTCAAAATATAGATTGTGGGTACTCGTTAGAACCGCCTCATCGAGATTCAGGTTGGCTAAAATCATTCCGTTCCAATTTCCAAGATAGCCGTCATGTCGGCTATTTCGTAATTCTTTAAATCACATCTCACAAACCATGAGTCCATGGCGTTCTTCAAACGAAATCTCCTCCCGGATTAAAGGTTGGATTGAACTGAATCTTGATGGGAGGCATGGGCGCGACATTGGAATTCAGATTGCTAACCATGGCCAACTTTCGATAACTGCGTCACTATAATACCTGGACGACCGATACACAAAAATGCATTGATTTAGGTAGGAGATTACTTTTTAATAATCTATTTCAAACTTATCGTTACAGATAGAATTTCTTTGCAGTCGGCATTGAAAGCTACATTATATCCCGAGTAAGCTGATATTTTTTCCGCGATTTTATCGCCACAACAATTTGGTCCTTTTCGGGTTATTTGTTACAACCATTGAAATGATTAAAATATATAGCAAAATGAAGAAAATATGACGATGAAATAAAATATAGATAAAGGTTAGTACGTGCTTTTCAGATTTGATCGATCGTTTTCAGTCGGGGTCGTTTTTTTTTTCAATATCAGATGGTTATATTGATGTAAATGTTACTAAGTTAAATGCAAAACTTTCTGGTCCTTTTTAGTTTGAAATTAGCAACCCTATTCTCAAACTCGGTTGAAACAGTAATCCGGGAATGTACGATAAATCTCGGAAACTAACGAGTAGCCGAGATACCAAATGACTTATGACTTAATTGTTAATGAGTTATGGTTAATTGTATCGATTCCTGATCATTGCCTTCACTTCTATTTTTCGTGCTATTTATTTAACCTAAACCCCCCCCCCCACCCATTGCGGTGGTGATTGTAACGCTACCCACAATTTACGCTTTGGAGCAGCAATGTATAAACTGTCAGATCTGTGTGTGTGTCTGTGTGTGTTATTGACATTTAGGTGGTGAAATTGCCTAAATATGCGTGATTTCATAATGAATCTCCTCTTATCAGAATACACATCACAAAATTATAGACTCTACGCAACTCTGTTGACCTTATTAATGAAGCTTCGTTAATTCCCCTGATTTACCTTTATTTGCCAGTAATAAAATAGTTGGAGATGATCGTTCCGTTTCGAAATCCAAGATGGTTGCCATGGTGGTCATCTTGAAATTCTTCAAATGACATCTCTCGAACAAAAGATTGGATTTAGCTGAATCTTGGTGGGAGGCATCAGGGTGACATAGAGATTCAGATTTGCTGAAATTGTTTCGCTCCTACATCCAAGATAGCCGCCATGGCAGCCATATTGGAATTCTTCAAACGACATAATTTCCCAAACCGAAGGTCGGATTGAGCTGAAACTTGGTAGGAGGTATCAGGACCAAATTAGGATTCAGATTTGCTTAGATCATTGTATTTTGATGTCCAAGATGGCCATGGCGGCAATCTTTAAATTCTTCAAACGACATCTCCTCCCGAGCCAAAGATTGAATTCAGATGGATCTTGATGGGAGGCATCAGGGCGGCATGAAAATTTAGATTTGCTAAAATTGTTCCGTTCCGATTTCCAAGATGGCTGCCATGAAGGTCATCTCGAAGTTGTTCAAACGACATCTCCGAACCAAAAGTCGGATCAAACTAAAACTTGATGGGAGTCATCGAGGAGACAGGAAGATTCACATTTGCTTAGATTGTCCAGTTCCGATATCCAAGTTGGCTACCATGGTGGCTTTCTGGTCGGATCGAGCTGCAACCTGATGGAAGGCATCATGGCGACATGGAGATTAAGGTATTCTAAAACTTCTCCTCCTGAACCAAAGGTCGGATCAAGCTGAACCTTGATGGGAGGCATTTGGGCGACGTGGAGATTCGTATTTCCTAAAATCGTTCAATTCCGATTGAAAGTTCGGATCGAGTTGAAACTTGATGGGTGGCATCGGGTGACATGGAGATTCAGATCTGCGAAAATCGCTCCGTTCTGATATTCAATATGGCTACCATGACCATCTTAAAATTCTTTAAAGGACATCTGCTCCTGAACTGAAATCAGATTCAGTTGAACCTTGATGGGAGGCTTTAGCGCGACATGGAGATTCAGAATTGCTGAAATTATTCCGTTCTGTTATCCAAGATGGCTTGTGGCATCTTGAAAATATTCAAACAACATCTAGTTGAATTGAGCGGAAACTTGACGGGAGGTATTGGCGCGATATGGAGATTCAGATTAGTTAGAAACATTCTGTTCCGATATCCCAGATGGCTGCCATTGCGGCAATCTTGAAACTTCAAACCACACCTGCTACCTTATGGTCTGTTGCACTGAATTGAAATTTGGTTGGGTGCATTTGGGTGACATGGTCCACAAGAAGATTTGGTAGAGTGCCTTTCGCATGCTTTTTAATAAGTCGGCGTATGTATACACCATAGGATCCTAAATCAGACTGAGCTGTTCAGTAACTTAATCAGAGGCATCAAGACAACATGCGTAAGGTTATGTGATCTGGCGATCTGATAGATAAGATGGCCGCCAAGGCACAACGTAATATGGACCCCGTCAAGCGATTTTGGTACTTATCGCCTATGCGATAAGCGAAGGTTCAGGCGAGCCTGCGCATCCGCGCAGTCTCGCCAGAACCTTCGCTGCTCGCTCATACAAGCAGTGAATCAAGAGGAACCTTCTGACAGAAAGCCATATCCCTGGCCCCTCTGAATGGCTGGGCATGCGCAGTTAAAATTTGTCATGACGGAATGCTGGAAGACACAAATTCGCTTGGCGGGGCTCATATATCATTATCAGCCTCATCCAGGTGAGCGATTTCTGGCCTACTTGGAGCTCTAGTTTTTTGTGTTTGTTTTTACAAATCGCGTAGTAATATCTATACTACGCATGCTAAGGCGAGTCTTGGAAGAAATATGACATGCGGACACAATGTCAAGCGTCTTCTGTCTGAAATTGCTCCGTTTACAATCCCGTATTATAACATGCAATGACTAAAGATAATGTCTGATCAGCCAATGCCCACGCCATCTGACTTGTGCATTAACTGTAAAAAGGTCCATTGTTTATCAACTGACCCAAAGTTACTAACTACAGCACTGTCCAATCTGCCTGTCGGTAACCATGTACAAAATCCAGGTGCAGCGCTAGTCTTCAACCTGTGACGTCACGCTGTGTAAAATCTGGACTGGGCACTTGTAATGGGTTAATGGCAGTGTAGATCCAGATCAGACACAGCAGTCTGATCTGGGTCTACACTGTTCAGACGGCGTGTTGTCTGGGTCTATACTCTTTGCTTAAAACACGGGAATTCAAAGGTTAAACGAATTAGTTCAGGACTGTTTCCCAACCTGCACGCAGAGTCAATCGACCCAACAGTGCAATGTAAACTTGTGCTTTGATATTTCTTTCAGGCGGCAGATCCAAATTCCGAATGAAATCGGTTTTACGGCCGTAATATCTAGCCACCTGACCTCACTTTCTGCCAATCAGCCAATCGTATTTGACCGAGCAATTTCCAACATCGGCTCTTGCTATGATACACAGACTGGTTTTTTCATAGCACCGGTTCCCGGCACTTACCAGTTCTACACAACGATAATGTCCGAGAACAGAAATGACTTCATAGAAACCGAAATAGTAAAGAATGGAACCCAACTAGTTGTACTATACTCAGGAGGGTCCAGTGGCTTTGACTCGAGTGGCAATATGGTGGTTGTGTCTCTGACGAAAGGTGACCACGTATCGGTTAGGGTCCATGGAGCGAACAGCAATACTTTTTCCATACATTGCTGTTTCTCGACATTCTCTGGCTACCTCCTGCACCTAGATGAAGTTGCACTGACTCAGATTGTGGGCTAATTCACCTTTGTTGGCGTTATATGTTGGTTCCTAGTCTGAAGATTATCAGTATTTGAAAAACAGGTAACCAGACCCCCTGACCTTTCAAGGTCAGGGGGTCTGGTTACCTGTTTTTCCAATATTGATAATAATTTGTAAGCTGGGAGCCAGCAAATAATGCAAAAAATGGTGTATGTTTGTTGATGGTAATTGTTAAAATGAATTGACTCATGAGAAAAGAACCTTTATGCTTCCCTGTTTTCTTTTCTTCAAATGCGCGTGTGCAACAAACTCATCACGTGAACAAGTCCGTGTAAGGAACACCTCTCTACACCCCACTATATATAGAGAAATTTATACTGTTCCCCTAACTAGGCGCTGTAGAAATCATCACTCATTGTCTTTTTAGATCCCTACAGCAGAACTGATATTTACATAGGGTCCTTCCTTCCCAGGACCATTAGAGATTGGAATGTACTTCCCGATTCGATCATTTCCTCACATCAAGGTTCTCATTCGGTAACAGGACACTTCGGCCCCAAAACCACCTCGGCCCCTAGACACTTCGGCCCCTAGACACCTCGGCCCCAAAACCACCTCGGCCCCACATAAAATTGAAACCCTAGACGGGTCGGCCCCTGGACACCTCGGCCCTTAGACACGTCGGCCCCATATACCTAGACACTTCGGCCCCACTTTGCTTTTCACGGGGCTTCCACTTAAATAGGAGATTGGGTTGGATGCCCGATGAGTTTGTTCTTTTTTTAAATTATTTTTATTTGCTGATTTGATTATTTTGATAGGGAGCCACGAATATTTGAACCTATAATATATATATTTATTATATATTATAACGTTACTGAACGGGAAATCTATATGTCCATTTAAGAAGAATGGAAGATACATTTGAAAATTCCCCTCTTTTATTTCAATGTATAATTAAAATTGCATTGCTGCATGCTTTAGAGCAGGCTCTTTTGGTACTTTTCTGCCTTTTTTGGTCATCTTTAGGCTTTTTTATTATCCGAAACAATTCCACACCGTTAAAATACTTTTTTAATTAATTTCAATAAGTTATCCTTTAAAGTTACTAATTGGGTGGAAATCTGGATGGATCGGTGGATGGGGCCGTAAAACCAAAACAAAAAATCATTCCTCGGTTTCGTCAATCATGGTGATGATGGGGGATAATCTTATATTTGTTAACATATTTATTTATTTATTTATCTATTTGTTTATCCGGCCTCGGTAGCTAAGCCTGATGCGCGTTTGACTTGTGATCAGGAGGACGCGGGTTCTATACCTACCGGGGTCGGCAACTTTCTTTCGTGGAGATTGATTATGAAATTTTTTCTTCGGTCATTGTCTCCCTTCTGCTGATTCAAGAAGGGCAGTTGTCACTTTCTGGCGAAAAGAATGTGCACTGTATTGGTTAACTGCTTACGTATAAGCCTGCCAAGGTTAAGTGTGGATAGGTAAACTGATCGGCTCGAAAATGAACTAAAATAGTGTTGACTTGGCCGTTAAACTCCAATACAAACAAACAATTTATTTATTTATTAGGTAATTATCAGTGTTCAGGTTCGCTGAACTACAACTATCCTCGTAAGTAAACCAATTAATTTTATGTATTCAAAAACGGCATGAAAAACGGTGCAGATCCGGTTCAGAGGGCAGAAGCAATCTGATCAGGATCTAAACTGTTTGCAAAGATACGGATAATCGTGCTCAGCGGGGTAAGGATTAATGAATTTCAGGTTAGTACACTATTTAGCAAAAAGTTTTACAAGAACAATTAATTATTGACTTAATTAAATTAGTAAAGTGTGAAGCTCAATAAACAACCAGGCGTTACTAATCCCTTTACCCCAATAAAGAGATCCTTGATGATAAACAGATCATTGTTATCAATTTTCACACATTTGATTGTCATTCTAGTTCATATTCAAGTTAAAGACGGACAGTAACGAGTATATTGTATACTTTATTAATTAATTAATTAATTTATTTATTTATTAGTCACATTTCTGACTATCAGTTACCCAAATTACTTGATACATGTACATGTGTACAATATGTGTGTATTAGTGGCAAACAGTGTAGATCTAGATGTGCACTGTGTGCAATGTCTTCACTGCTCGTTTTTTTGTAGGAATTGATCAGTATATTTCCATTGTTATCAAGTTTCACACATTTAGAAATTCCTATTTGATTGTCATTTCAGCTCATATTTAAAGACGGACAGTAACAAGAATACTGTATAATTTATTTATTTAATTTATTTATTAGTCACATTTCTGACTATCAGACCCTCAAATTGTATTCATTTAAAATTGAGTGCAAAGTCTTCATGGCCCTATATATTCTTGTAGAAAAGGCTACGTGACTATCAGTATCAAATATTTATAATTAGAACAACCCGCTAAACCCCACTTTTCGTGATGCTGACTCAAGGTCAACGTCACGATTGAAGGCGGTGGGGGATTAGCTGTCCTTAAGGGTGTAGTCCAAGTTAACCTGAAAATGTCGTGTATGCGTTGTTCTATTTATTACAAACGTCTCATTGGTTATTTGTTATTTTTTATACGAAATGTAAATAGCAATAAAATAATTTGATTTTATTTCCTAACAATTTAATAGAATATTCCGTAAAACCAAAATTATACAACGAAAAGTTGATAAAATTATATTTCTTACTTCTGCTCGAAAACATAGACCTTTGATACTGGTTCAATCGTTCTCAAGGAGATGGCTGTTAACTAATATGAAAGGGATCTAAGAAATGATTAGTTTGCATAACACATATTAATATTAAACTAGTTGTGATTAAAGGTTGTCACAGACGCATTCTGATCAGGCCTGCACATTGGGACGGTTCTAACCAGTACACACAACCTGTATCTTGGAGCAGAAATAAGAATTACGAAAACATGCCTATACAAATGCATTGTAAACTTTATCGCCGAAAAAAAAACGAACATTATACGAGGAAAAATTGTGATATTTTTATTATATCCGCTCAAATAAGAAAAATAAGGTTTACCCCTGTAAATCCCAATTTTACTATATAACAGTGGGGTTCAAGGGGGTCAAAATTATAAAGGCGTGTCTTCGTGATGTAAATAATGTATGTCTCTATGAGTCCCAAGTTTCCCTATATAAACTGGGGCATAGTGGGGTCTTCATTACACGGGCTTGTTAACATGATGTTTTGTTTGTTAGATTTGACGTTTAACGCTCCAATCAACACTGTATCGGTCATTTTAGAGACGTTGCCTCCAATTTTGTGGGAATTTTACCCGGCATTGGGATGAAATGACATCTCAAGCCCTGCAGACCAATGAAACCAATAAGGTTTATAAGTATGAACGGTCTGACTCGCACCGCTTTTCCTGGCCAGGTTTAGAACCTCTAAGCGGTTTACCAGTACTCATGTCACAGGCTGTCGGTTTCTTGAAGTCCCGATGGGCGGGGCCGATTTTAACATGATATAACTGCCCATACCCTAACAGATATCAAAAGTGGGGCCGAGGTGTCTTTGGGGCCGAGATGTCTAGGGGCCGAGGTGACAGTGGGGCCGAGGTGTCTAGGGCCGAGGTGACTAGGGCCGAGGTGTCTAGGGCCGACTTGGTTTTGGGCCGACCTGTCTAGGGGCCGAGGTGGTAGTGGGGCCGAAGTGTCTGGAAATCTCTCATTCTGGGGTTTGCAGGGGTAGACATTATTTATCTCATATCTGCTCCATCACGAAAACACGCCTTTATAATTTTGACCCCTACTTCCATAAAGTAAAATTTGGGTTTACAGGGTAGACCTTATTTTTCTTATTTCTGCTCTTAAATATAGATTGTGGGTTATCGTTAGAACCGCCTCGATGAGACGGTTCTAACGAGTACGCACAATCTATATTTTGAGCAGAAATAAGAAAAAATTCACAATTTTTCATCTTAAAATTTTAGTTTTTTTTTCGGCGATAAAGTTTACAATGTATTTTCGTCATGCCCAGCCATAGGTGGTTGGTACGAGTCATTTGAAACGCCTAAATGATGTGGTTCTCAAGAGCACCCTCAAACTATGTTTGGAGTAAAAAAATCACAGATTTTCATCAGAAAAATAACCGTTTGAGTGATTTCAAAGATTGCACAATACCACACGGGTGTGTTACTATAACGTACCAGGGCTTGACCTATGGCTTCTTGCATGAAGGTACCTAAATGTTTCTTCTATATGTCTGTAATTAAGGGTTCCGTAACCTTTAACCTTTTTGAGTGTCCATTCCAACAGAGAAGCCTCCGTGGTGTAGTGGTTACGCTGGTCGCCTTGTTAACCAGGGGTCGCAGGATCGATCCCGGGCTTCTCCCGACTTTCGGATGGGTCTTTAAACCGAGGTCCCGTCTCTGTATGACCTTAGCTATTGGTGGGAAGTAAAACTTGAACACTCACTCACTCATTCCAGCAGATGCTTCGGGTCAGGTCAGGTCACTTGCTAACGTTTTCAAAGTTATTTTTGCATTCTGCTATAAAGTACAATTGGAATACTTACCGTCATGATAAAACATGTTTAGAAACTTCTAGACAAGCCTTGATAGTGAAAATTAAGTTTTTTTCAGATTTTGTCTTGAAGTTTCTAAACATGTTTTATGATGATAAGTGTTCCAATTATAGCAAAGATAACTGAAAAAAAAAAAAAAAAAAACGTTTGCAAGTGACCTGGCCCTAAGCATCTGTGGTCTTTCCCTGAAATCGTATCATTAAATGCAGGACATTTTTCTGAAAATTATGGTGTTAGCAAAATTGGAATCGGATAGGGGCATGAATAGCTCCGCGTATGAAATATGTCATGCCCCTAGCAGTCTTATTTCTGACAAAAATGAAATGCTTTGGTGTACATTTTCTACAGTTACAAAGGATTCTCATAATAAATGCAGTTTTGCTTTTCAAATTGTTTAAAGTTCTAAAGAATTTGAAGCTATAAAGAATCCGTATAGCACGTTACAATGCCCAAGTTGTTACATTCAGAATAATAATCTAAGGAAATAAAGTCTTCCTTTCTAGGTAGTACGAAGGGGCGAGGTGCGTCCATTCGATATTGTCATTGGAGTTCTACAGGGTGGGGGGGGGGGGCTTTCAACCCTTATCTTGATATTCAGTTTAGCCACACCCATTTCTAACTTTGAACCAATCAGATTAATTGATGTAATTTATTCCTACAAATTCATAAATTGAATGTTAAACCGTGTAGATCCTGATCGGATGGCTTCTTCAGAAGCCATCTTATCTGGATCTACACTGTTTGCAAAGGTAGGGATTGGGTTAATCCCGTTCACATTTTGTTTACTTCAACCCTTCGAAGTTTTCACCCTTGACGGAATCACACTTTTCAAGTCTCGAAATCCATTCTGTAAAGGCGTTTTGTAGGTATACCCTGAAGATACTGGTAAATTGCACCATGAAGTGGACTTCAGGATTCATAACGATGACCACCGACCCCCGATAGCTCGGTAGAGTGTCCGCTCCGGGGAACGGGAGGTCACGGGTTCGATCCCGGGCCGCGACATACCAAAGTCGTTAAGAATGGTACTAGCTTCTCCAGACTTTCGGATGAGTCTTTAAATCAAGGTTCCTTCTCCATATGACCTTAGCTGTTGGTGAGACGTAAAACTCAAACACTCACACATTTGTCGCACCTGCTTGAAGCATGGCTCTATTATGTAAGAGTCCACTTTTCCATCCATTTGCCTGTTTGTTCAGCCATTCCTCAAGGTTCATGGATCATACTTAGTGCAAAGTTACTTCTAGCGATGGCAACTTCCTTGCAAGCATCCATATTTGACCTTGGTCTCATGTCATGGTTCACTGACTTAGAGAACTATTGTATCAAGCCTAGCTTTGTACCCAATGTTCAGGTCCAAAGAACTATAAGAGAACCATTGATTATACTTCAACTTGGTACAAACTTGCATCTTGGGATGGCAACTTTGGTGTAAGCATCCACATTTCACCTTGACATACATTTCATGGTTCACTGACTTTGGGAAGATTTCCCCTTGGCGTAGCTTTTGTTTTAAAGAAATCAGGATCAGTTTTTCACCTTGAGGTAGTTTTCTGATAAAAAAGTCTATGTATAGATACAAGTATGCCAAGTTGCTGCCACCTGTTCTCAAACAATAAAGGATTCTTACAAAGCATTTAAAACTTATTTAAGCCTTATTGGAGATGGAAAAGTATAACACAATCTGGTGGAAACAGAGGACTAAACCCCTCCTCTCTCTATTATTCAGGACAGTATACCAAATTTGATGATAAGCTAAGTTACACAGATTTGGTATGAAGTTGAATGGTCCAGCTGTGAGCCACTGTCAAGCCTGTCAGCTTACCTTGCAGGCTTATAAGAGGCAAATTCAGCCACTGGCAAATTCAATAGATGCAGATCAACCCTTGCATGGGTGCAATTGGATAATACACTGACCCAGGTGAAAATGATGGTCATTTACCATAAAGTAGCACGTTTTCCTTGGTATTCTATGACCCAGGGACCATGGCTGGCCAAGATTTGTTAAATGGCACCACAACCACATAATTTAATGACCATGGTCATATACCATGGTCCCAGGTGAAAGTCATAGTCGGTTGACCATGACCACCATGGTAGACAATGGTCAATGTTTGACCATGTTGTTGGCGAGACCATCAAAAACCAAGGGCAGACATTTTTATATTAACTTAATATATAGGAACCCTACAAAGCTGAAGGAATTCTTCCAGTTCAAGACGCATGTGAGTCGTATTTTATGACATTCAATGCTCTTTAAGAACTCAGACCAACAGGCAGATACATGTACTAAACTATGTTCTATACATTATATTGATGAAATTCTGATGACAACATTCTCGAAAATCATCTTTTAGGTGATCAAAGTGGGGATACAAATCTTCTATATAGGTGGTAAGCTAGATATATTCTTCTTGTCTACATCATGATATGAATAACTGATAAATTCAAATAATTAGAATTTTTATTTATCTGAAGAAATTTCAAAAGATAAATAAATATAAATATCAAATGAGGATATAAATTTCAAAGGAGGCTACTGAAACTTCACACTTGAACTAAATCAGACTGGACAGTGTCCACTGTGCTTTGCCCTCCCTTGACAAAATGTCAATAGCATCTACTGAATCCATGGATAATGTCCAGACGGTCCACTCAGTTTATGGCAAATGTCCACTGGGTTTACTGACATGGTCCACTTAGTTAATGGACAAAGCCAAAAGCTTTAAAGCCAAAGCTGCAAAAAAAAAAAAAATCGAATGTTAAATTTTGCTGTTACGGATTAGAATATTTTATACACTGTTTTTTAACCAGAGCTAAATTTGACCATGGTCCACCATGATGCTGTGTTGGCCATGGCAGACCATGATTAATTAGAAATTTTATGACAGTCAACCATGGTCAACAACCGTTGTAATTTTGACCCTGGTTTCTACTAATGAGTAGCCCGGCCCCCGCCCAGAGGGGCTTGAAGAAATATATGGGCTGCATGATGCTTCCACGCAGAGCTGAATCCGGCCCGCACACTAGTACTGGTAAACCGCTTAGAGGATCTAAGCCTGTCCAGAAACCGCAGTTCGAGGCAGACCGTCCATGCTAATAAACCATATTGGTTTCATTGGGCGACAGGGCTTGAGATGTCATTTCATCTCAATGTCGGGTAAAAGTCCCACAAAATTGGAAGCAACGTCTCCAAAATGACCTTTACAGTGTTGACGGGGACGTTAAACCTCAAATCAAACAAACACAAACAAAACTAATGAGTAGCCATGGTCTGCTATGGACAACCATGGTAGACCATGGTTAGTTGGACATTTATGACAATTGACCACAATAATCCATAGTCAACCATAGTAGTACTGTATTTTACCCTCTTTCAAACCACTGACAACCATGGCTTTGTTTGAATTGAGGTTAAACGGCCTATCAACACTGTATACCTCATTTTTGAAAGGTTGCTTCCAATTTTTTGGGACTTATAGCCGACATTGGAGTGAAATGACATCTCAATGAAACCAATTAGGTTTATTAACATGGACAGTCCGACTCGCACCACTTTGCCTGGACAGACTTAGATCAAGGTTGGCAAAAAGACGGTCAATATGAGTATTGACCGGGCCGGTGGATAAAACCGGTTTTAACTGGTCATTACTGGTCAATACTGGTCGATTGGTGGTTGATTAAATCACTGGAGTATATACCTCTGTCCTGTTGCTAAACTGGTCTTAAAAGCTTTCCCCCTACATCATGTATATGATGTTAGACTATATTTTCATCACTGAACAAGACAAAATAGTTTTTATTAATAACAGTAATTATTTGAGGTATCTTTTATTTCATCAAAAGTCAAAAGACATTATTGCTGGTCGCTTGACACACTGAACTGTAGACAGGCCTGTTCTTTTAAATCAAACAATCTTTATAATTATTCTTTTTTCCTTTATAGGTTAGATTTATTTTTCCTATTTTGATTTACAGGAATATGAATAAGCTGAATGTATCATGGATTTTGAAGGATTTATGAAAGGTCCTTTATTTATTAACCAAACAATATTTGAAGATTCACTGATGTCTTTGAATATTTAAGAGTATCTTGCTGTCAAAACAGACTAACCAATTCCACTGCAGTGGGTGTGGCAAAGGTCTGATTGCTAAACTGACCAATTACATGTCCCTAATAGGGGTATTATAAACTGACACCAGGCTTTATTCCTAATGTGTGAATTTTTGATTTATATGTAATATGAACAGTATCTTATCATCAAGCTATTACTGAAGGTGTCAAAAATGAATGAAACCTAAAGACCCAATTTGGAACTTCTTCACTATTTTGGAAGATAACAACAACAACAACAACAACAAAAAACAGTGCAAGGTGTTGAAGTTAGTGCTAAGGTCTTACGACTGATGAGTCATAGACAAAAAATGCCAAGGGCTAAAAAAAGCCAGAAAGAATTGTTAAGAAGTCACTTGAAGAAATAACATCTGAACCTGAAACTCTATCAAATGATCAGCCTCCAGCAAAGAGGGCAAACTTCAAAATAGTTTCAGTAGCTTTGCTATTTTAACACTAAAATTATTCATTTGACCACTCAATATTTCAATCGACCAGAATTGACCAGTATTGACCACTTTGGGAGTATTGACCGGGTCGGTTTTAACCGGTTAAAACCACCAATTAAAACCGCACCTGGTTTTGACCGCCCAACCTTGACTTAGATCCTCTAAGCGGTTTACCAGTACACGTGTGCGGTGTGGTTGGTTTCAGCTCTGCGTGGAAGCACCATGCAGCCCATCTAGTTCTTCAAGCCCCGATGGGCAGGGCCGACAACCATGGTCAACCATGGTGACCATGAAAAACAAAATGTAATACAGACACTCTATTTTTCATACTATATAGGTAGACCATAGAAATCATGATGACCCTGGTCAACGGGCCTCCGTGGCCTAGTGGATAAGAGCGCTGACTCTTAGTCATTAGGTCTCTCACCGCCGTGGGCTCGAGCCTCGCTCGGGTCACGTGTGAGACGCCAAGTTCTGCAACGGAAGGTCAGGTGGTTTTTCTCCGGGTACTCCGGTTTTCGCCCACCTATGATTAACGATCGGCTCGATATGAGTGAAATAATCTTGAAAGGGCCGTAAAATCCAAACCAAAAAAAAATGACCCTGGTCAACCATGGTTCCTATTTCACTTGGGGTACCTCTAGTGTCTGTATAATAAATTTCAAGATTTTGCTAGTCTAATTGGCTGAACAGACTTGTTTCTGTCTAACTGGCTGCAATCCACGTACACAGTTTTGGGCGTGTGGTTGCAATAGAACATCTCTCTGTACTTTATCATAGTGCAATTTATAGCATTTCCTTAGGGATCATCTGGTCTATTCCAGGCCTTGGAAAATTTCCAAGACAAGGCCTGAGCAGGTGATAACTACAAATAATGATATGAATGTTTGTTAAATATCAGATCCAGCTTCCTCAGTTAGTTTGAAAACTGACAGAGGAACTATGGCCTGCATCCAGTTCTGTAATCTCCTCTGAATTTTAACAAAACACAAGTTTTAATTACAGTTTCAGGGGTTTCATATCAATATTCATGGGTCTTTTACCAGACAAGTTTAATCTTATCAAGCACTGTTATTCCACTCTACAAAAACAGTCACTGTGACCTATTCCTGTGAAAATTAGGAAGCAGATCTGCTTCAAGGGTATGTCTTGTAGAAGAATATACATCAACTGTTTAAACACTTATTTATAAAGGTATTTGAGTCTAACGCCTTATCAGTCCATAAAACCTGTCGTTCCAATGTTAAGTCTCCAGCCAAAAATTCAAATGCCAACTGAGTTTAATTCTGAGAACAATAACTGTTGATGTCACCCAAATGTCGGCACCAGCTTTCACGTCCACGTCATGCTCACTTTAAAGTTTTACATAACAGTTCATATTTCATTTATCACTGGCTAACAAACATTTCATATTTGGAATATAATCATATTACTGGGGTGGGGCTTAGGAGTAATTTTTAAAGCAAGCACTGGCTACATTAACCCTATCATATTTGGAGTTAAATAATTTACAAATTACGTTAAATCAAATGCTTTGGGGTGTACACAAATCTTTTAAAAAAGGAGATAGTTCAAACTTCTGAGGTTTACTTAAAATGCCAGTTCATGATAAATAATTTGGATGATTTAAGGATACATTTTCACTATTATGTTATTGAAGAGAATGGTGTGTAAACTTATTACAGTCGACTCTAATAAGTACACACAACACACCTTTCAAGATAAAGTTAAAAAAAAACACCACCATTTAAGCGATGGTTACCATTCCCAAATATATGGCTATCTGAAGCTATGGAAAGAATTCTCTAGGACTCCAGAACAAATTCGAATTAGCAATAGTAAATAAACCATCTGTGTTCCAGTTATCAAAGTTTCACTGTAAAATGTTAAACTTTTATTGCCCTTCTGCTCCCAGGGCCATTTCCCCTTCAGTATCCAGGGTCATATGCGGGAGCGGGGCTTAGGGTTTAAAAATAGGGTTTAAAAATTAGGTCAAACTCACTTTAAGCAAACTTTTAAGTTCATATCTTAGCAGTCACTTACCAGAACCCTTCAGTTTGTTAAAAACCTTTCAACTATTGAGTCTTTTTTCGCTAGAAGGTGTTCCTTTAAAGTTTGAATGCACAGAGGAAGGTTCTTTGCAGAAAATATGAGATTGACAGGGTCCATAATTTGAGTCAACATAGAATATTACGAAAACATGCCTATACAAATACATTGTAAATTTTACTGCCGAAAAAAGAGCGAAAAAAGCTGAAAAAAAAATGTGATATTTTTTTTCTTATTTCTGCTCTAAAATATAGATTGTGGGTACGCGTTAGAACTGCCTCATGCAGGTGGTTCTAACAAGTTCCTATAATCTACATTTTGAGCAGAAATAAGAAAAATAATGTTCACCCCTGTAAACCCCATCCGCAGTTTTACTATATAAAAGTGGGGTTCAAGGGGTCAGAATTATATAGGTGTGTTTTCGAGATGACAGTAATGAAGTCATCTCCCAATCTCTAACATGCCTGACCATTCATTATCAACATATCATAATTTTGACCTTCAGTAACTTTAGACATGTTTGGTTACAATAAAAAGGTTGTCTGGCTTATTTTATTCATTGTACATGTTTATTTTGCACAATGTTTTGTAATTCAAGACAATGTTCATTCTGTGGCATCTAATCTGGGTTTTCACTGTTTGCCAATGACCCTGATTTTGGCATGATATGCATATATTGTTTCATAAATATGCATCATGTTCTTTTCTAATGGACTAGGTTGATAAAAATATGCTTTAATATAATGCCAAAAGATACCACCTCCTTACCAGCCAAAAAACTTTACAAAAATGTTACCGCAAAACAGCGGTAAGTTGAGTTACCGCTGTTTTGCAGTAAACTTCTGTTGTGAAAATTATGCAAAAACTGGCAAAAAATGTTGTAACTCAAGAGGTTACAAATATCAAAATAATAAGCAGAGCTACGTAAAATTGCATTTTGTTATGTAATTTCCTTGGTGATTATTAGTTTATATTCTAAAACACAACCCAGCACAATGACTATTTATGAAAAGAAAGTTTTTTGCTTCTCCTGTAAAAGTTTCAAAAACTGAGTTACCGCAGTTTTGCGGGCAGCCCTCGACATAGTCTGCTCAAACATCATAGCTTACTTGGATGAACACAAACTACTGTCAGGCAGACAACATGCGTTTAAAAAAGGCATAGTTGTAAAACTCAGTTGAGCACCAATATTAATGATTGGGGAAAATCTTGGATGAAGGGAGGCAGGTGTACACATTTATTCTGGACTTTGCGAAGGCTTTTGACAGCCCACCTCATGAAAAACTTAAATCCAAATTATTTGGTTATGGAATATGGGGCGACGTTTCACTATTTATTCCCTAATTATAGATATCCATAATTATTTATGAATATCCATAATTTTAAATATGGATATCAATATTTTTTATGGATATTAATAATTATTTCATGTTGGATATTCGTAATTCGAATTAATGATATCCATAATTATGGATATCAATAAATAGATCTGAATTATGAATATCCATAGATCGAATTATGGATATCATTAATTCGAATTATGGATATCCATAATTCGTCTTTGCAAACAAATACAATAAATAATGAGTGAAACCAAAGGCTTTTACGCTGAATTATTGATATCCATAATTCGAAATATTGATATCATTAATTCAGCCCTATTTATAGATATCCATGATTCCATTTATAAATATCCATAAATAGAATTATGGATATCTATAACTCTGGATTAAATAGTAAAACGGCACCCCGTAATGGAACTGTGTGTGAAGGGGGGGGGGGGGGGGGGCTCTCTCTCAAATGGATATATTCCTTCCTTTGCTACAGAAAACAGCGTGTTAATGGTTAATCTTCCGTATAGGCTCCAGTTTTATCTTGGGTCCAACAGGGGACTGTTCTTGGTCCGCTGCTATTCTCTCTGTAAATTAATGATATCAACAAGAATTCCGCCGAAGGCTAAGTCGCGCCTGTGGTTAACTTGAACCTTAGGGTGAACGCTAGGGTGGTCGCAAATGTTGACGCCTTGACGAACGGACGGACGAACGAACGGACGGAAAACCGGGCGCCTATATCGCGCCATGCTAATAGCAGGCGCGACAAAAACAATATGTCCCCCTCCCTCGCTCCTCTAACTACTTTACCTCTTATCCTGCTGACCACAACAACCCCTACTTTTGCAAACAGTGTAGATCAAGATCAAATGACTTCTGAATATGATTAGGATCTTCACTGACATTCAGTTTTTGAGTTCGTAGGAATACATTTCATCAAGTAATCCGATTGGTTCAGGGTCAGAAATGGGTGTAGCTAAATTAATTATTCAGCGGGATAAGGCTTAAAAGAAATTGCTACAAACAGGTTACTCCTAGGGTTAAAAGAAATTGGTACAAATAGGTTACTCCTACAGGACGGCCCTCGTCCATCGGGGCTTGAAGAAATAGATGGGCTGCATGATCCTTCCAAGCAGAGCTGAAACTGACCGCACACAAGTACTGGTGAACCGCTTAGAGGATCTAAGCCTGCTCAAGCAAAGCGGTGTGAGTCGACCCGTCCATGCTAATAAACCCTATTGGTTTCATTGGGCGACAGGGCTTGAGATGCCATTTCATCTCAATGTCGGGTAAAAGTCCCACACAATTGGAAGCAACGTCTCCAAAATGACCTTTACAGTGTTTACGGGGACGTTAAACATCAAATCAAACTAGAAATGTGTCAATACGACACAGATGCCCCCACCCAGGGTCCACCTGTCCCGGAAAAATATAAATCATGTTGCAGCCACAGCTGTCATTGGACAGCATAACTCACCTGGAACAGTGTCCATGAGGTCAGTGGCATAGGTAGGTGTATTGCCGATTCAGCCTTTGAAAAAATAACTATTTTCATATCACAGATGAACCCTGTCGATCAATTTTGGAAAATATGAGCCCATAAAACTTTAGCATTAAAAACTTCTAGGTCTGTGACCTTGACCTTGAGGTTCTGGGCAAGGGCGGGATAATTGTTGAATGAAACTTTTTACCTTTATCTATCATCGTTCCAAATATGAATCAAATCCATTATATGGTTTGGAAAATATGAGCTATTAACATACTTTAAAATTAAAAATTTCTATGACTGTGACCTTGACCTTACCTTGGGGTCACATGCATAGGTGGGGTATTGCTGTATGTCTTGCTGGACCTGTATCTATAATCATACCAAATATAAACCCAATCCATCATATAGTTTTCAAAATATGAACTCTTAAAAAAATAATGTTTAAAAATTTCTAAGTCTGTGACCTTGATTTTTTGTTTGTTTGATTTGAGGTTTAACGTCCCCGTCAACACTGTAAAGGTCATTTTGGAGACGTTGCTTCCAATTTTGTGGGACTTTTACCCGACATTGAGATGAAATGACATCTCAAGCCCTGTCGCCCAATGAAACCAATAGGGTTTATTAGCATGGACGGTCCGCCTCGCACCGCGGTTCCTGGACAGGCTTAGATCCTCTAAGCGGTTTACCAGTACTAGTGTGCAGGCCGGATTCAGCTCTGCGTGGAAGCATCATGCAGCCCATATATTTCTACCAGCCCCTATGGGCGGGGGCCGTTGTGACCTTGACCTTGAAGTCATAGGCATAGGTAGGCCTATGACTAAATGAAACTTTGGACCTGTATCTATCATCAAACCAAATATAAACCAAATGAATCATAAAAGTTCAGGCTGTACCTGGAACAAATAACTTTACCTGAGTCTTAAACATTAAAACTTCTAAGTATGTGACCTTGATCATGAGGTCATGGGTATGGGTGGGGGTATTGCTGAATAAAACTATGAACCTATATCTATCATCATACCAAATATGAACCAAATTCATTACATGGTTTTGAAAATATAGGCTGAAGTTCTACCTGGTAAAAAAACCTTAACCTGGGTCTTAAACATTAAAAATTTCTAAGTCCGTGACCCTGACCTTTTGACCACGGGTAGGTGTGAGGGTATTGGTGGATAAAACTTTGGACCCATATCTATCATCATACTAAATATAAACCACATCCATTGCACGGTTTGAAAAATATGAGCTCAGGTTCTACCTGGACCAAAAACCTTAACCCGAGTCTAACAGGATTACGTAGGTACACACTTTCGTACATTCGGACGCACGTACACACGTACGCACGTACCCACGGACGGAAAACCGAAAAACTATATGCCCCCGGCATCATACGATGCGGGGGCATAACAAATTCTCCTACAGGAAATAATGCACCCTCCAACAAAACATTTTGCATCCTCCCAAGTCTTCTGAAATGAAACAATTTGCTCAAAACCATTCTTTAAAGAGAAAAAAAAAACAAGAAATGTTTTCAGAGGAAAACAATGTCCCCACCCCCCAACCATAAATATATCTGACTTTAATAACTAAGTTAAAGTCACCAAAATGTAAGCTGCAAACAAGACAATTTTGGCCAAAAAGTGACAGTTTTCTCGGGGGGCTGTGACCTTAAAACAAACAGTCATTAAAAAACTAAGATCACCAGACACATTTGGTAGTCTGTAATTAAATATTGTACCGATTTTGACCAACATTAATAAATTCTTAAAGACACATTTTTTTCCTTATATAAAAGGGATGGCCTGTCTAATGATCTCCAATAAACATCTCCTCCGGACCATAGTGCACATCAAAGGCTTATATTATCTAAGTGATTATGAGGTGATTATGAGCAGATTGATAAGTTCAATAGGGGTCTCAATTAGGGTACTTGAGTGATAGTATAATTACTTGTCAGAACCGCTTCGCCTGTGTGGTTCTAATGAGTACCCACAATATATGTTTTGAGCAGAAATAATAAAGATATCAGGATTTTATTTGAAAAAAAAAAAATCTTTTTTGGTGGAAAACATTTACCAATATATTTGAATTGGCATTTTCTGAAATGATTTTATATAATGGCTACTAAATATAAAATCGGAAAAAAGTGCTGTTGTTTCTTCCATGCAAATCAAAATAAGGACTTAGTGTAAATGAATAGATGTCATTTGTCAAAGTCATATCCCTTGGTAATTTATTACCCTCTCTTGGTCCCCTACCTGTATTACAGCCAGACTACCCCTAGTGTATTTTATCTCAGCACTGGATTCTTTAATAAACGGTCATTAGGGAGTTATGTTATCGAAAAATGTGTCTTTAAATGATATAGGTTACAGATAAGCCATGTTTGGCCCCGAAAGAACAGGTTTCGGGAGACCTTGGCCTTAGAGTGCAGACAACCATTTTTGGCCCACACTTGACTGTTTGGTGGGGGGGGGGGGAGGCTGTGACATTGAAACGAGAATTCCGCAGAAGGCTATGTCGCGCCTGTGGGGGTGCAAAGTCACCGAACCATGACATCTAGGCCAAGGTCAAACATAGATGCTTGCATAAAAGTTGCCATTCTTAAATGCAAGCTTGTACTAAGTATCATTAGTGAAGTTCAAATAATTCTTGAGAAATTAACTTAAATATGGATGCTTGCATTCAATTTGCCATCCCTAGATACAATTTTGCACCAAGTATCATAAATGAAGCTCTTATAGTTATTGAGAAATAAGCTTGACCATTAGGGTGAACGCAAGGGTGGTCGCAAATGTTGACGCCTTGACAAACGGACGGACGAACGAACGGACGGACGAACGAACGGGCGGACGGACGGAAAACCGGGCGCATATATCGCGCCATGCTAATAGCAGGCAAGACAAAAAGGTAAAGGTCACCAAAATCTAATCAAGTCTGTGGTATGTTGTATTGATATATTGTACACAGTTTGACTATAATTAATCGATACGTTAATGACGTAGTGCAGACAAGCCATTTTTCGTCCAAAATTGGCTGTATTTGGGGCGCTGTGACTTTGTAAAAAGGTCAAGGTCATCAAAATCTTACCAAATCTGCGGTTTGTTGTAATGATATATTTTACCAAGTTTGACGAAAATCAATCAATTCGTTAATGAGATAGAGTGCAAACAAGCCATTTTTGGCCCAAAACAGACTGGTTGTTGTTGTTGTTTTCCAGTTTCACGTGTCGCGGGTCGTCAGCTGGTGGGGTCCCAGGGAACGAATCCATTCTGGCACTACACCGTAGCCGTTCGGTGGTACCCCTATTCCCCGTTGCCGGTGAACAGGTAGACCATCGCTCGGCTCCAGCCCAACAGACTGGTTATGGTCGCTGTGACTTTAAAAATGCGGTCAACGTCACAAAAATCTAACCAAATCTGTGGTTTGTTGTAATGATTTGACGAAATTTGGTTAATTCGTTAATGAGATAGAGTGCAGACAAGCCATTTTCGGTCCAAACATGACTGTTTTGGGGTCGCCGTAACCTTGAAAATGAGGTCAATCAAGGTCACCAAAATCTAACCATATCTGTGGTATGCTGTAATAATATATTGTACCAAGTTTGACAAAAAATAATAAATTCGTTAATGAGACAGAGTGCAGACAAGCCATTTTTGGCCTAAAAATGGCTGTTTTGGGTCGCTGTGACCTTGAAAATGAGGTCAAGGTCACCAATTTCTGACTAAATTTGCGGTATGATTTAATGATATATTGTACCAAGTTTGACGAAAAGTAATCAATTTGGTAATGAAACAGAGCCATTTTTGGCCCAAAAATGACAGTTTTTGGGTCGCTGTGACCTTGAAAATGAGGTCAAGGGAACCAAACTGTAATCACATCTGCGGTATGTTCTATTGATATATTGTACCAAGTGTGACTAAAATTAATCAATTGGTTAATGAGATAGAGTGCAGACAAGCCATTTACAGTTTTTGGGTCGCTGTGTCCTTGGAAATGAGGTCAAGGTCACCAAATCTAACAAAATCTGCGGTTTGTTGTAATGATATATTGTACCAAGTTTGATTAAAATTAATTGAATCGTTAATGAGACAGAGTGTAGACAAACCATTTTTGGCCAAAAACTGACTGGTTATGGTCGCTGTGACCTTGAAAATGCGCCAAGGTCACCAAAATCAAACCCTGTGGTTTATAGTAATGATTTGACGAAATGTGGTCAATTCGTTAATGAAATAGAGTGCAGACAAGCCATTTCTGGTCCAACATTGACTGTTTTGGGGTCGCTGTAACTTTGAAAATGAGGTCAAGGTCACCAAAATCTAATCATATCTGTGGTATGTTGTAATGATATATTGTACCAAGTTTAACAAAAATTAATCAATTAGTTAATGAGACAGATTTTTGGCCCAACAATGGCTGTTTTGGGGTCGCTGTGACCTTGAAAATGAGGTCAAAGTCAACAATTTCTAATCAAATTTGCGGTATGTTGTTATGACATATTGTACCAGGTTTGACGAAAAGTAATCTATTTGGTAATGAGACAGAGCCATTTTTGACCCAAAAATGAGTTTTTGGGTCGCTGTGACCTTAAAAATGAGGTCAAGGGAACCAAACTCGAATCAAATCTGCGGTATGTTTTATTGATATATTGTACCAAGTGTGACTAAAATTAATCAATTGGTTAATGAGATAGGGTGCAGACAAGCCATTTACAGTTTTGGGGTCCCTGTGACCTTGGAAATGAGGTCAAGGTCACCAAATCTAATCAAATCTGCGGTTTGTTGTAATGATATACCAAGTTTGATTAAAATTAATTAATTCGTTAATGAGATAGAGTGCAGACAAACCATTTTTGGCCCAAAAATGACTGATTTTGGGTCGCTGTGACTTGGAAATGAGGTCAAGGTCACCAAAATCTAACCAAATCTGCGGTTTGTTGTAATAATATATTGTACCAAGTTTCATTAAAATTAATTAAATCGTTAATGAGACAGCGTGCAGACAAACCATTTTTGGCCCAAAAATGACTGTTTTGGGGTCGCTGTGACCTTGGAAATGAGGTCAAGGTCACCAAAATCAGTCAAATATGCGGTTTGTTGTAATGATATCTTGTGCCAAGTTTGATTAAAATCAATCAATTCGTTAATTATATAGAGTGCATACAAGTCCTTTTTGGCCAAAAATTGACTGTTTTGGGGTCGCTGTGGCCTTGAAAACTAGATCTGTCTTTTCAAGGTCATCATGACCTAATGACTGTTGTCCCTTATTCTAGTGATGTGTATATGCAAGTTTGGTCAAAATCCATCCATAGGTTCAGGAGATATAATGCTTCAAACAGGCTACGCCGACGCTGACGCAAACGGGATCTGCACCAAAAACAATATGCCCCTCCCCTCCCCGCACCCCCCCCCCCCCACCCTCCAGTGGGGGACATAATTCGTTCAGTGAGGCATTAATGGAGAGAGTTTTCCAACTCTGGATTATTAAGTAAATAAATTTGCTAACAATGTCAGTGGTAAATCAAGCATTTTCTAGATATTTTGTTGGCAAGGTCCCAGAGGGTTGAAAAATTGACGAAAAAAAAAAGGAAAAAAAAAAAAAAAAAAAAAAAAAAAGAAAAGGGGAACGTGTCTGCTCAATTTTCAATGTAAAACCATAAGTTTAAAAATTAGCTCAGTAAATTCTGTGCTTTTCCCATCTGCTTAAAATCTTAGAAGTTCTCCTAGTGGGTACATGACGTCTCAGCAACGTCGCGTTGATGCAACGATACACATACGTTGTGCGGCCACTGGGGGCTATGTTCCTTCGGGCGTGGGGAAATATAAAGTAGAATAACTAGATGCAAACACGGCCATTTTAAACTATTTGATTTAGACATTATAACCCTGATCAGGGAATGCGTTAAGCGAACTTCGACTGACTGATTTGTCTTACCCAAAGGCGAATACTAAAACATTTATTCCAACCTGTACGGTATTGAAGCTTACAGGTACTAAAACATTTACCCATAAATGCTAATTATTCCAACTTGTAAGAAAAGGTCGCTGAGGAAAGGTCACAATCTAAGAACGCAACCGTCTCAAGTCACCAAAGCAGATGAAACATGCACCAACGGCACAAAGCCAAATAACAGTTAAGGGACTGCAAAAGAACGACCCCCTTGGGACGGTCAGTAGTAAATAAAAATCAAAAATGAGTTCCTTTAAGCGCAATGAAAACATTCATAAGAAAGAAGATGGGTCATACTACGTAGTTTCGGCTAATAAAGCCTCATCAGTGACCCTTTTATGATCCGTTAACAAAAGCCAGAGGTAACATAATGCAAATTTGCGAATTTCGAACAGGCAGTCGATTCAAAGACTGATATAAGTCAAAATGGGGTCCAAATAATTAAAAACCTGTCTAGAATATAAACTACTTTGGGGGGCACTCAATTCCGGAGTCCCTCAGTTCCAGTACAGTATCAAACAAAATAACAATAACAAATTGATCAGCATGGAGGTTTTCTAGCTAAACAGTGATACATGATAAGATACATGGTAACATGGTTATGTATAGATAATATTACCATGAATCAGGGTTGAGGACTCGACAACAATCCGACGTCAGAGCAGAAGAAAACCACCAGTTAGATCACGGAGGGTCGAACCCAGGAAATATCCGGCTCCGCCCTTCCCGAATTCAAAGGATTAATGGTGGGACCATCATCAAAGAGTCTGGAGTCCGGCCCACCGCCGTGCAACCAAAGAGGGAAGCAAAGATGTCCACTGTACAAACACGCGGTCTATCGCAAAACATCCATGCTATAATCACTTTTCTTGTACTTGAAAAGTATCACTACCTAGTATTCTTTAAATCCCCATAAAACTCAGGTTCCGACAGTCCCTGTTGTAGAAGTGTCTTCAAAGAAATGCCATATTTAGAAATGTCGAGGATAAAATTTTGAAAACGTTTTTCGCAGTTTATGATACCGATAGCCTTTTTTCAGAAGTTTAGCAGTTAAAATTCTGTTGCGATTATTAGTCATCAACATGACAGCAAGCTCTAGCAAAACGAATAAGCTTTGACATATAATCCTGGGACATTCCGAAATAGTTAAGACTGATTAGAGTCCACAGTATGTAGTGTCTGATCGGTGTCTTCACTATTTGTTTAAAAATACGTAACTTGATTTAAAACTCACAGCTTATAGAACACACGTGACAACACATATTTTGTACTTAGAGCTCTCGAAAGCAGGTGAATAACTGTGTTCAACGTCGGTCAGTAAAATTGTGTTTAGTTGGTCACTGATAACTAACGCTATTTACAATGTAACCCTATTAAACCTGTAGACTAGTACAGATCCTGAGGTGGAAATACATTGTACATATGCAAACCTTGTTGATCTACATAAGACGGCACGTAGAGCGCAGTCTCCACAGAATCTACATGTACACTGTTTGCCATCATGTCAATAAACTAATCAGAAATCCCTCTCGTATAAGAATATATTTAAAGCTAGAAGAGTCCTGTTCAGAAACTCAGAATAACAGAGTAATACCGAACCACTCAAAATACGATTATCATCGGACAGTGCATAGGAAAATAGTCCCGGAGTATTGTTTTCTTTTCAGAACTAGTCTTTCTGTGCCAATTTATTTGTAAAATATAATTAGCATTTTAAGTATTTAGAACTTTTCCATGCTCATCCCAGTACTGACATGTTTGGTATTCAGGACTATTTTTATTAAGTGCATGCTTGAAGAAGTCGAAGGGCTGTGGTTGGGTCCAGTACTGGATATAGAACTGTGTTGACATAGAAACTTGATACAAGTATCAACCTTCAACAAGAGTTCCGCCGAAGGCTATGTCGCGACTGTGGGGGTGCAAAGTCACTAGACCATGAAATATAGGTCAAGGTCAAACTGCATTAAAGTTGTCATCTTTGTACCATAGCATCATTAATGAAGCTCTTATAGTCCTTAAGAAATGGACTTCACCATTAGGGTGAACACTACGGTTGACGCAATAGTTCACTAAGTCAGTTAACCATAATATATAGGCCAAGGTCTACTATAAATGCCTGCATTAGAATGGTCATCCCTAGATGCAAGTCTGTACCAAGTATCATTCATGAAGGTCTAATAGTTCTTGAAAAAGAGACTTGAACATAATGAATAACGCTAGGATAGTCAGAGTATTACACCAAGTCACCATGAAATGAAGGTAAACTTCAAATATGCGTGCTTGCATTAAAGTTGCTATCCCTAGATGCAAGTCTGTACCAAGTATCAGTAATGATGCTCTTAAATTTCTTGAGAAATGGACTTAACTATTAGGGTGACAGCTAGGGTGGTCACAATAGTTTCCAAGTGAACCATAAAATGTAGGTCAAGGTCAAAAATACATGCTTGTTAAAGTTACTATTACTAGATGCAAGTCTGTACCAATTATCATTAATGAAGACTATGGTTGACACAATAGATAACAAAGTCAATGAACCATGAAATGTAGGTCACTGCCAAATATGGATATCAATAGTTTACAAAGTCAACCGTGAAAAGTGGGTCAAGTCAACCGTGAAAAGTGGGTCAAGGTCAAATATAGATGCTTGCATTATCGTTGCCATCCCCAGATGCAAGTTTGTACTACGTATCATTAATGAAGCTCTTACAGTTCTTGAGAAATGAATATAAATAGTAGGGTGATCATTAGGTTTGACGCAATATTTCTCAAATCAGTGAACCATGAAAAGTAGGTCAAGGTCAAATATGGAAGCTTGCATTATTGCTGCCATCAACAGATACAAGTCTGTAGAAAGTATCATTCAGGAAGCTCTTATTAGTTCTTGAGAAATGAACTCGACCATTTTGGTGAAAGCTAGGGTTGTCGCAAAAGTTGACGGATTGACAGACAGACAAATGGATATCCTCTAATTCTTGGGAGACTTTTTGAGTAAGACTCTGGGCTAGTGGTAATTAAGCTACAAGCCTAATAAACCAGGGGCCATGGGTTTAAATAATGATTCTCAGCTTCACCATACTTTCTTATGCGTCTCTAAACCAAGGCCCCATCTTGAAAGTGATCCCATATGCTTCAATACAATAAACAAACAAGACAAACTGACTAAGAATGTTTTATTCATTGTAATAATTTCACTAAAATATAAACTACATGTGCAGTGAAATTCCGCTATTAAGGGGAATGGGAACACCTTCAGGGGAGGCAACTCCTGCAGAAGTATTTTTGTCTCCCATATCAATAGGGGTCAACTCTTAAAGGAAAGAATTTGCTCCTGAGTAGGCCCCACTTTTTCAGTGAGAAAGTCTTTAAAGTCTTTTTTAGGAAGGAACAGATAGTCCCGAAAATTGTCTCCCTTTGAAAAATTGCAAAAAAAAAAAAAAAAAAATGGCAGACCAAGTAAAATTATGATAAACTATGCTTTTAAAGCATATTTTGAAGCATATTTAGAAGTATTCAGGTTGATTCGAACACACCGAAAATCGGCAATCATGTTGCTGTTTCTTTCAAATTCTCCCAACCTTTCGCCATTGTTAGAAGAAATCTCGCAAAAATTACTGACTGAAACACATGCATTTAATAAATAGAAGAGGAGGCGATGATCATGAATCGATACAATCCACAGCTCCCATCAGAGACACCAATGGGAAAGAAACACAAACATGAAACTAAAGGCCTAATGGAAACATCAATAGCCCTTTTAACAAGTCCTTTTGCAATATTTTCGATGCTAGAAAATGACATTACACCGTCTCAAACCAAATCATATGGGAATGACTTATTAAAATGGCGGATATTCATGTCACGCATTTCTTCCCTGCAATTTATTGTTGAGCAAATCATGGTTCCTTTCCATTGCCTATATAGTTGTGCTGTGTGAGAACTTTAGATGGGGCTTGAAGAAATAGATGGGCTGCATGATGCTTCCACGCAGAGCTGAGTCCGACCACATACGAGTACTGGTAAACCGCTTAGAGGAACTAAGCCTGCCCAGGTAAAGCGGTGCTAGTCGGACCGTCCATGCTTATAAACCCTATTGGTTTCATTGGACGACAGGGCTTGAGATGTCATTTCATCTCAATGTCGGGTAAAAGTCCCACAAAATTGGAAGCAACGTCTCCAAAATGACCTATACAGTGTTGACGGGGACGTTAAACCTCAAATCAAACAAAACAAAAGAACTTTAGATACCCGGCAACCTCTTTATTACACAATTTATGGGGCCCAAAACCGAAACCGTTGTTTAAACAAGAGGCCCATGGGCCACTATGCTCACCAGAGCTCAGGTGGACACTGCCCAATGACAGCCATGTATTTTAACATGATATCATTTTAATCTATCAATTATAAAGTCTCCCAAATGAACCCCTATATCCAAATGAGCATACATCTGGACTCAGTATCTAAAACATAAGGCCTTTTATTAAGTAGAGGGTGTACGGCATGGACCCAATGGAGCCCTGGTTGGCATCATTAAATGCGTCTTAACATAAGGAATAAGAATATATATGGTGTAGCAGTGGGGATCTGTATACCGGAGTTATAAGGCCTCTGAAGCGGTGGAGGGGTTGGGGCATGTCCTGTTGATCCCAGGAAAGCCCAAGATTGTTGTCCCTATAAGGACCAAGAATATATATATATGGTTTATGGATGGGAATCTGAATGGTTTCTGATATATGAGGCCCTTCTATGACGTGGAGAGGAGAGGAATGGCACCTGCGACCCCCAAGTGGGTGTGCTATTGATAAAAAACAAGAAAATATATGATTATGGGGTGGGGATTTGTATGGTTTCTGAAATATATAGCCTTTTAAAGTGGAGGGGCGGGGCGCATTGCCCTAGCACAAAGTGACCCCCAGGTTGGTGTGACTGAATGAGTCTTATCATAAGGAACAAGAATATTATAGTTTATTGGTGGGGATCTGAATGATTTCTGAGATATATGGCTTTTAATGAAGTAAAGCAGTGGGGCATGACCCAGGCAGTCCGGATGACTCCCAAGCTAGTGTTATTTGAATGTGTCTTATCACAAAGAAGATAATTATATATGGTTTAGGGGTGGGGCTCCGAAAAGTTTCTGAGATATATAGCCTTTTGTGAAGTGTTTGGCTGGGGCAAGGCCCTGGCTTGACCTGAAAGACCTCCAGGTTGACGTCAATTAATGTGTCTTATCATAAGGAACAACAATATATATGTTTTAGGTAGGGATCTGTAAGGTTTCCAAGATATTGGGTCTTTAATGAAATGAAGGGATGGGGCACGACTCCTGCACATCCTGGGGGACCCCCAGGATAGTGTCAATTAATGCGTCATATCATAAGAAACAAGAATATATAAGGTTTTTGGGCGGGGATCTGAATGGTTTCTGCGATAGATGGCCTTTTGTGAAGTGGAGGGGTGGGGCAAGGCCCCCCGCACACCCAGAAAGACACCCAAATTGGTGTCAATGAATGAGTCTCTTCATAAGGAACAAGAATATATAGGGTTTAGGGGTGGGGATCTGTAAGGTTTCCAAGATATTGGGCATTTTATGAAATCGAGGGGGTGGGGCATGACCCCGGCACAACCCAGGGGACCCCCAGGTTGGTGTCACTGAATGCGTCTTATCATAAGGAACAAGAATATATATGGTTTAGGGGTGGGGATCTGTAAGGTTTCCAAGATATTGGGCCTTTTATGGAATGGAGGGGGTGGGGCATGACCCCGCAGGTACAGGGGGACCCCCAGGTTGGTGTCACTGAATGCATCTTATCATAAGGAACAAGAATATATATGGTTTTGGGGTGGGGATCTGGATGGTTTCCGAGTTATATGGCCTTTTATGCAGTGGAGGGGGTGGGACAAGGCCCCGGCTTAACCTGGGGGGACCCCCATGTTGGCATTAAAGCATATGGCTGAGAGACATTTACTCAAGGAACTTTTCTATAAAAGTTTTGTCAAAATATCTGCAATAACTTGGCAGCAAATGCCATTTTTCAATTTTCCCCATTATAAATCTATGGAAAATCTAAGTTGCCATAGCAACCAAACTAAAGAGCCAAATTTTATATAAAAAAAAGGAAAACCTGTAAAGGCAAAAATGGTGAATATTTCCAAAAACTCTCAGCCTAATAGAGCATTCGGTTTCTGAGGAGATGATTTTTTGAAGTTTTTTTTCTATTTTTTTTTTATTTTGGTTTTCATGGCAACCAATAGAAATGAGTAGTAGGCCTAAAATCATATGACAGATAGTAGATTGCCTAAGGAACATTTCTATGAAAGTTTTGTCAAAATATCTGCAAAGGTTTGGCAGTAAATGCCATTTTTCTATTTTCCCCATTATAAGTCTATGGAAACTCTAAGTTGCCATAGCAACCAAACTAATGAGCTGATTTTCATAAAAAACACAAACTTTCAATCCCCTTGCCCAAGGATACTACAGATGAAATTTGGGCTGAATCGGCCCAGTGGCTTCAGAGGAGATGTCGTTTGAAAATGTTGAAAAGACGACGCAGACGCAGACACAGACGCAGACACAGACGACGACAACGGACAACTGCCTATCCTATAAGCTCCCCCGGAGCCTTCGGCTCTGGTGAGCTAAAAACGTGTTATATCCAAACAAAAATGAATGGATAATATAGAAAAATGCGATAACATCCAATTTAAAGTGGTCATATGATAAACAGAGTCTTACACACATGGATATTTCATATGAAATTTATGAAACTATCAAAAGAAATGACCACAAGTGTAAGATCCTCTATATTATTAGTGTTGGTGTCTTTGTGAATATTATTCTTGGGTCTACGTTACACGTTACACCGCCGGAAAACTTAAAATTTTAAAAAATCCCTAGGAATTCGAGATTCGAAAGATTTAAAATAGCTTCAGGATTAAATGATAAAAGTGAAGAACAACAAGCCAATACAATAGTATATTGCATGGGATGCTGTTTGGAGAAACAGTTTAATCGTATCCATTGGTTAAGCTCCTCCCACAAAGGCGTATCTCACTGTTTATGTAATATATATTGTATGCATGTAAATATGTATTATGTATATGTTTCAGTAATGCCTTAATAAAATCATGTAACCCACTCGGGCTTGTCGAACAATATCAAAACATGGTGTTAGAAGTAAATATTTTTTCCAAAGGGAAAAATGAACATTGAAGTATTTCAAAGGGAATAAATGAACTCTAATTAGGGATAACAAGAAAAAGAAGAAAATGGCATCAAAATTCCAGTCACCAGCAGAGTTTGACTTTTGTTCGCCGAACAAATGGGAAGAATGGAAAAACAGATTTTTGAGGTACAGACTTGCAACAAAGTTGACAAAAGAATCGGGAGAAGTACAAGTTGCTTCACTTATATATGCAATGGGCATGGAAGCAGAAAACATCATGAGGTCATTCGGACTGAATGGGGAGCAATCAAAGAACTTTGAATTAGTGACTGAAAGGTTCGACAAACATTTCATACCTAAAAGAAACATTATTCACGAAAGAGCGAAATTTAACAAGAGGAAACAATAAGTGGGTGAAAGTGCTGAACAATTAATAAGAAGTCTGTACAAAATTTCAGAAAACTGCGACTTCGGAACTTCACAAAATGACAGAATAAGAGATGTCATCGTTATAGGAATCTTAGACAAAGACCTTTCTGAGACAATGCAGCTCAATGACGACCTTACCCTCGAGAATGCCATGACTATGGCTCGATCGTCAGAACACGTCAAGTCTCAGGTTCGAGACCAGTCTGAACACATATCTGTCAGCGAAGTACAGGGAGCAACAGCGGGACCTAGACAGACGTCTCACTTCCAAATCCAACCAGGACCGAAGAAACAACAGAGACATAGGAATCAACACCAGCAGCAGTGCTCCAGATGCAACAGACGCCATGGACCACAGAAACAGTGTCCAGCCATGGGTCAAGAGTGTAAAAAGTGTCACAAATTAAATCATTTTGCTGTATGTTGCAAAAAACAAACAAGTGCATGAAATTTCTCAAAACGTAGATACCTTTACCATTTATAATTCTGGAGGTGAAAGAGCTATATATTTAGGATCAGTTGATTGTGATAAAAATAGTGAAAATCCTTGGATTGTAAAATAGAAGGGGTGGCAATGATCAGGAATCGATACAATTAACCCACAGCTCCCATCAGAGACACCAAAGGGAAAGAAACACAAATATGAAACAACAAAGTAGAAGTAAAACAAAGATCAGGAATTGATACAATTAACTTACTCCATCCATAAAAGACACCAAAGGGAAAGAAATACAAACATTAAGCGACCAGACCATAATGGAAACCCAAACAAAGGAAGGCCATATGGACAGTTACTTTCCCACAAAATGGCCATATGGCCATCCAAAATTAAAAGACACAAGTGATACACACAGTAAGTAACAAACAACAACATAAATAAATCGCCACAGAAGAGCCGCCTTGGAACGGTCAGTGGAAGATTTCCACTGGGGGGCTTAAATCGATTTTACGTGGCTCCTCGCCCTTACTTCCGTCGCGATTTAGACAAATAATTTGTTCAGTCCGCATGAAGGCCTCCTAACTCATCAGTGCAACATCTCCGTGAACACAGAAATCAAAGAACCACAATGGTGAGACAACGGTGAGGACTCGACAGCAAGAAACCACTGAAATGCTGGAGCAAAAGAAAACCAACAGTTACACTCCGATGAGCCCGACCAGAGACAGAGCATCAGGCACCAACCAACATTATCTCTTTAATTTTCAATAAGCCTTTACGTTGGAGCCGTCATAGAATCTGAGGCCTGACCCACCGGCGTGCAATTAAAGAGGGAAGCAAAGTTGCCAACCGTGATTGGGTTAACTACCATGCATGCAGTCTGTCGTATAATATCCATGTTGTACCCAATCTTTTTATATCGAAGAATGATGTTACGAAATTGGGTGCTGAAGTCATTGCGGTTATATATTTTTCTGAATTTATATACTAAGTCACCATAAAATTCGGGTTCCGATAGACCTTGTTGCAGAAGAGATTTAAGTCCAATATTGAATTTTGAAATTAAATCAGAATGGCGTCTATAAAATTTAGAAAAGGCTTTGCGTAGTTTATGGTACCGATAACCCTGATTAAGGAGTTTAGCCGTTAATAATTTATTACGAGTGTTGAAGTCAGTAACATGACTACACACTCTAGCAAATCGAATTAATTGCGAAATATAAACGCCATAGGATGGCGCACGAGGAACATCACCATCCAAAAAAGGAAAATTTACAATCTCAAAATCAAAGTCATCGCGTTTATCATAAATTTTGCACGAAACAAATCCATCTACAATAGATAGATGTAAATCCATAAACGGGGCATCGGTATCAGAAGAATTTGCTTTATTTAACTGAAGTTGTAGGGGGTAAATCTGACTGATCAAACCATCAAAATAGGTATTATCAATATTTAATAAATCATCTAAATATCTAGAAGTAGAGCTAAAAGCTTCAATAATTTCAGATTGGTTATCAATGGAAAGCGACAAAATGAAGTCTCTTTCATAACAATACAAGAACAGATCAGCCACAAGAGGTGCGCAATTAGTACCCATCGGAATACCCACAATTTGTCTAAATAACTTAGTACCGAATCTAATATAAATATTGTCAAGTAGAAAGGTGAGGGCATCACACACTTTCTGACATGACCAAAGTGTATAATTCTTATGCTCTTTAGGAGTGAAAAATGCATTTCTGACATTACATGCAAGATAGAGAGAATCTTCTCTGTGAAAAGCCCATTCAATTAAATCATTAAGCTTTTCTTTTATAAGATTATGAGGAAGTGTAGTGTAAAGAGTGGAAAAATCGTAGGTAGACAGACTAGAAGCACGAAACTGTCTAGATTTCAATTTATTTAAAACCTCATTCGAATTTTTTATAGACCAAAACAGATTTCTTCCTGATCTTTCAAAGACTTTATCACAATATTTAATTACATGCGTTTTAATAGCAGTAAGACAGGAAGTTAATAATTTAGAAAGTTCAGTGGTAGTGCAAGAACTAGAATTTGCAATAAACCGTGCTTTGTAAGGTTTTTTTATGAAGTTTTGGTAACCAGTATAGCGTAGGAAGCTTGTCTTTGCCTTCGTTAACACACACAGCAAACTTGGTGGCTGAAAGACAAACATGTTTAATCTACTATAGCTCTCTCTTCAGCCAAAGGCTGAAGTTCATAGGCCTTAGTACCACCAAGCTCCTGCTTAAGCGTGTTAACATAGTGGAGCCGTCACACAACGACGACGTTGTTAGCGGCCTTGTCTGCAGGGGCCAAAACAAACTTCTTATGAAATTCTTGAATACCTAGTTTAAGATGACGTAAAGACGTCTTGGGCTTAGGAGGTAATAAGTTAGTATTTTGAGAATAGAAAGAAATGCGTTTATTCACTAGTCTTAAAATGCTAAGTTTCCAGTCCTTTAGGGCTTTATACTCAACATACTCTCGCTTACACCATCGATTACCGAATTCATCCAAGGAAGCAGCGATTTCATCTCTACATTTACTGAAATCAAACCCTAATGGAAACATCAATAGTGGAATGACAAAAGGACAGTTACTTTCCCCCACAATGGCCTATTGGCTATCCAAAACAAAATAATATAAGCGATACAAACACTCAAAGACAAACCATAACAAGAAATAAACCCCGATAGAAGAACCGCCTTGGAACGGTCAGTGAAACAAATTCCACGTGTGTGTGTGTGGGGGGGGGGGGCTTAAATCGATTTTACGTGGCCATAATCATCGCCCTTACTTCCGTCGCGATTTAGACAAATAACTTGTTGAGTCCACATGAAGGCCTCCTAACTCATCAGTGCAACATCAACACAAAAAATAAAACAACACAGGGATGAAACAACGGTGAGGACTCGACAGCAAGAAACAACTGAAATACCGAAGCAAAAGAAAACCAACAGTTAGACTGTCAATACGATACGATTTCTGTATAGACAATCTGTCAATATGTAAGTCTACTGTTTCTTTTAAGATTGACACGGGGGCAACCGTGACAATCATATTTGAAAATAGAAGTGGTGGCAATGATCAGGAGTCGATACAATTAACCCACAGCTCCCATCAGAGACACCAAAGGGAAAGAAACACAAACATGAAACAACAGACCCTAATGGAAACATCAATAGCAGAAAGCCAAAGGGACAGTTACTTTCCCACAAAATGGCCAATAGGCTATCCAAAATAAAATAACATAAGCGACACAAACACCCAAAGACAAACCATATCAAATATAAACCGGGGCAGAAGAACTGGAGGCTGCTACAAAAACTTGAAGCAAATTCCACCTTTAAATAGAAATCTGTCTATCTTGAAAAATCCTGGGGGGAACGTAAATTGTTTGGGATATTTCATTGCAGAAATAATAGAAATAATCAGAAATTTCTTATTAGAATATTTGTTTTTGAAGGCAATGATCAACGTAATTTATTGAGTAGAGGAGCCTCATCCGCACTGAAATTAGTACGCAGAATTGATGAAATTCCTGAGCGTGTTTTTGGCAAAACAGGTCTAATCTATTGTGACCCAGTTCAAATTGAACTCAGAGATTATGCTGTACTGTATAGTGTCACAACAGCGCGCCACGTCCCTTTTCCATTACTGCTGAAGGTAGAACAGGAATTGGAGAAGATGCTTCGCGATGGAATTATCGAGAAAATTTCAGAACTTACAGACTGGTGTGCGTGCATACCAGTGCCGAAACCTGACGGCAGCAGCATTAGGATATGCGTTGATTATAAGTTGAACGAATCAATTAAACGGGAGTTATACATGCTACCTAATTTAGATGACATTTCACCAAAACTCGCGGGCAGGACCGTGTTCAGTAAAAAATTGGACGGGTCCAAATGTTTGTATCAGCTTCCGTTAGATCAGAAAAGCGCAAAGCTAACGACTTTGATAACGTCAATCGGTAGATTTGCTTACCGACGTGTAGCTATGGGTTTGAATTAAGCCCCAGTGGTGTGCTAGAAAAAAAAAGACTGACCTCTTGACTGGTCTGAAAAACGTTGACATCATAATTGACGACATATCAGTATACGGCATAGATATGCAGGAACATGATGAGAGCTTGAAAGCGGTGCTAGAGCGCATCGAAACGGCAGGCCTTAAGTTGAACCGAGACAAGTGTCTGTTCAGGCAATCAAAATAGGAATATTTTGGACATACAATTAGTGCCAAGGGCGGAAGTCCGAGTCCGCAAAAAGAAGCGGCCCTGCAGAATCTACAGCCACCTACGAATAAGACAGAACTACAACGAGTAGTAGTCCTAATAAATTATCTGGGCAGATACATAGAAAACTTTGTGTAACTGGCATTAGTCCGATAACTGTAAGTCGTGTCCGGAGATGCGTCGCGCATGGGCCTGGGCGCAGCAATTTACCTACAAGAAGGTTCAGAGCTTAAACCGATCGCCTTCGCTTCGTGAACAGACAGAAAAGAAAAGGGCGCAAACAGAATTAGAGTGCCTAAGTCTAGTCTACGCGTGCGAGAAATTTTCACATTACCTTATAGGGATAGACTCATTGAATCTGATCACAGATCACCGCCCGTTAGTTCCTCTTATCATTAAATCAGATATTGACCAGACTCCTGTCCGATGTCATAGACTACTCTTGAGATTACGTAGATTCAATGCAGTAGCAAAATTTTGCCAATGTAAAGATATGCTAGTCAGCGATTGCCTTAGCCGTGCACCTGTGAAACAGTGCGAAACAATTAGCATGTTACAAAAAGACATAAAATATATGTGGAAAGTGTAAGTTCAAATATGCCATTAACTGATTCAAGATTAAAGTCAATCTACAAAGCCACACAAAATGACTTCGAACTGCAATTTGTCATTTCACTTACACAAGAGTGAAAAAGACTTGTCAAATTCAACGAGAAACTATTCCAGCGCACGTAATGAATTTTCGCTTGTCAATGGCTCACTACTATACAGAAATCGTATCGTAATTCCAGTGAGCCAGCGCCAGGAAATTTTTAATGAACTGCATGCTGGTCATCAAGGTATTACAAAATGTAGAAAATTCGCAGGACAGTGTCTGCGTTTGGTGGCCAACCATTAACAAAGACATCACTGACAAAGTGCAAAGCTGTCAGTTTTGCCCGGAATCAAAATAGAAGTGGAGGCAATGATCAGGAATCGATACAATCAACCCACAGCTCCCATCAGGGACACCAAAGGGAAAGACACACAAACATGAAACAACAGACCCTAATTGAAACATCAATAGCGGAAGGCCATCTCAAAGGCGTGAAACGCTTAAGCCAACAGACTTGCCGGCCAGTCCATGGATAAAAATCACAGCAGACTTGTGTGAGTTTAATAATAAACAATACTTGATTGTCATGGATAATAATTCAAAGCATATAGACATTGGATACTTGGAAAAACCCATCAGTGCATGTGCATGGAAACTGGAAAATATGTTTGCGCACTGGGGTGATCTGGAAGTAGCATTCAGTGACATGGGTTCTGTGTTCACATCTGCACAGTTTCAAACTTTTGCAAAGGAGCATAACATTCATCTGTCGTATAGCAGTCCCCACTTTCCAAAAAGTAACGGAGCTGCGGAATTGGACGTGAAAATCGCAAAAAAAACATTCTAGGACAGAAAGATGTGTTCGTTGCATTAAGGACATATCGCTGCACTCCTACTGCTGCAACAGGATATAGATTTACACCTTCAGAACTCATGATCGGTAGATATCCGCGTATACATGTTCCTTGCTCACCTGAGAAACTGTTACCAAAGTGGCCGAAATATGAACAAGTGAAAGAAACTCACTTAAAAGCTATAACAGCGAAAGAAATTTTCTTCAACAAACATCATGCAGCACGAAACTTACCTGCATTATCACAGGGAGACAATGTGAGGATCAAACTCGATCATGAAAAACGTTGGAAGAAGGGACAGTGTTGAGTGGAAATTCCGAGTACAAATGACATCTCAAGCCCTGCCGCCCAATGAAACCAATAGGGTTTATATGCATGAACGGTCCGACTCGCACCATTTTCCTGGGCAGTCTTAGAACCTCTAAGCAGTTTACAAGCAGTCGTGTGCGTTCGGTTTCAGCTCTGCGTCGAAGCATCATGCAGCAAAATTTCTTCAAGCCCCGTTGGGCCTCATCAAGGATATTGAAGATATCATAAAATAAAACTGCAAGCCATGCACCATGCCCCGTCACTGCACTTATATCAAAAACAAGTATACATTTCTGTAATATTTGGGCTTGAAAAAATTCGAAGTTAAAAATCAAAAAAAAAAAAAAAGGCGATAACAAAGAATTTCATGTTTCTGGAAATAACAATATGCATATCTTCAGACCATCCTACAAAGGCCTGAAAAGTTTCAAAAGGACTGGCCTAAAACTGAAGGAGGAGTTGCGCACGCACCTGTATACATTTCTGTAGTATTAGGGCTCGAAAAAAGTCTAAGTTAAAAGTGCAAAAATGTGATAAAAATAATGTCTGGACTCTGAAAAAATAATATGCATATAGTCAGACCATGCTAAAAGCATTTGTAGAGTTTCAAAAGGATTCGCTAAAAACTGTAGGAGGAGTTGTGCACACATGGTACATACTCCCTTTACATTTCTATGGTATTTGGGCTAAAAACAAGAGCTGTCGCCAGACAGCATAACTCGCCTGTTTCGCGCCTTCAACATAGAAGGTAAAATTACTAAACCATGAAATATAGGTCACACACACCTAGATACATTTTGAGGTCAGTGACCAGGTCGCATGGAATATTTAGCCAAATATTACATTTTAGAATCACAATGTGTATGAATTATAAGGCAAAATCAAAGAACCATGAAAATAGGTCACACTGACCTAGATATATTTCTATGTCAATCATCTCGTCACATGGAACTTATAATTCAGGACTGAAGTTTCTAAAAAAAAAAAATAGTATTCAATTTGGCAGAGTCAATGAATCATGAAATTTAGGTCACACTGACCAAGATATAATTTCGAGGTCAATCATGGGGTCACATGGAATAAATAATCCAGGTATGATGTTTCTTCATGAAAAATTATTAAAGATAATAGACAAATCACTGAACCATGAAATATAGGTCACAGTGACCTAGATATATTTTGAGGTAAATCATGGGGTCACATGGAACTAATAACCCAGGTATGACATTTCTCCATCAAATAGTAATAAAGATAATAGGGAAAATCACTGAACCATGAAATATAGGTCACAATGACCTGGATTTATTTTGTGGTCAATAATCAGATCACATGGAATAAATAATCCAGGTCTAACATTTCTTCATCAAATAGTATTCAAGATAATAGACAAAATCACTGAACCATGAAATATAGGTCACAGTGACCTAGACATATTTTGAGGTCAAGCATGGGGTCACATGGGACTAATAACCCAGGTATGACATTTCTCCATCAAATAATATTCAAAATAAAAGGCAAAATCAGTGAACCATGAAATATAGGTCACACTGACCATTGCTATATTTTGAGGTCAATCATGGGGTCACATGGAACTAATAATCAAGTTATGACATCTCTCCATCAAAAAGTATTCAAGATAAAAGACAAAATCACTGAACCATGAAATATAGGTCACACTGACCTAGTTATATTTTGGGGTCAATTATCCGGTCACATGGAACTAATAATCCAGGTATGACATTTCTGCATCACTATTTTCGAGATAATAGGCAAACTCACTGAGCCATGAAATTTAGGTCACACTGACCTAGATATATTTTGGGGTCAATTATCAGGTCACATGGAACTAATAATCCAGGTTTGACATTTCTCCATCAAATAGTATTCGCGATAATAGTCAAAACTAGAGCGCCCAGTCGATGGCAAGCCATCGCAAATCCCCACGTTTTCTCCACAGTAGGTCAAAATTTGACCTTTTGACCCCTCCCCAGGGCCCCTGGGGGCGGGGACAAAAAAATGTGCTCTTGCGCAAGCCATTCATGTAAGCAACTCTCATACCAAATTTGGTTGAATTCCGGCTAACGGTTTAGGAGGAGATAGCCGGACAGACAGACAGACGGACGGAGGCGATAACAATATCCCCACTTTTTCGTTGAAAAACGTGGGGATAATAATCACTGAACCATGAAATATAGGTCACAGTGACCTAGATATATTTTGAGGTCAAACATGGGGTCACATGGAACTAATATCCCAGGTATGACATTTCTCCAACAAATAGTCTTCAAGATAAAAGGCAAAATCACTGGACCGTGAAATATAGGTCATCATGACCTTTACACTTGAACCAATGTCACTTGGTTGGCTGATGTATAACCAATTCTGTCTATAACTTGTTCGCATAAGGGAAAGGTATACAACAAATTACAAAGTTGTCCTAGATTTTGACCCCTAGCCCCACCCCATCCCTACTCCCAGGCATGAACCCAGGGGGGTGTTGTCTTGGAATCTCAGAAGACACTCCCAGGTATCCAAGTTGTAAATATGAATGCTTTGGGATGAGTGACTGCTGAGATATAAGCATTTCAAAAACTTTAACACAGTATTACATAGGTGTTCTAGATTTTGACCCCAAGCCCCACCCCGGGGCATGACCTCAGGGGGCTGTTCTCTTTGAACATCAGAAGACCCTCCCAGGTACCAAAGTTCCAAATATGAGTGCTCTGTAATGACTGACTGTTGAGATATAAGCATTTGAAAAACTTTAACGCAGTGTGATGCACACACGCACGTGCACGCGCACGCCATCCGAGGTGACAACAATAGCTCTCCGTGTACTTCGTACAGGCGAGCTAAAAAGTCAATGTTGAAAATTCAAAAAAGTGATAAAAAAATTAATTCAAGATTCTGAAAAAAACAATATGCATACCTTCAGACCATCTTCAAATCACATATAAAGTTTCAAAAAGATTAGACTAAAACTGTAGGCGGAGTTGCACACACAAGGTACATACTCCCTATGTTTCTGTTGTATTAGGGCGCGAAAAACGTCTAAGTTAAAAATGATAAAAATAATTCAAGGATTCTGAAAAAACAATCTGCATATCTTCAAACCATCCTAAAAGCACCTGTAAAGTTTCAAAAGGATTGGCCAAAAATGTAGGAGAGGTTGCGCACACAAGAATGGTGTGGAGCGCTGACAGATGGACGGACAGACAGACAGACAGATGGATGGATGGACAGACCGACAGACAGACAGAGACAGATGGACGACACTCAAAATTTCGGAGGGTATAACATTATACCCTGGCACTTTCTGGTGGCAGGGCATAAAAATGTCACATTTCGCGAAGACTTATCACACTAAACTGTTACTACGTACAACTTTACCTAGTAGTTGGCCATCCAAACCACGAAAAAATACTTCTGATGGCAAAATTGAGTAGAGTTTGGCATCCATGCTAATTGTGTTCTTTAGTGTGTTGCAAAAGTGATAGGGGTGGATGCCACTTCTGAAAATGCCCCTGAGCCTCAGAATTAGGTCAAAGGTCAAATGAGTGCAAAAATACAATAAAATATGTACATGCTGGTATTTGTACCCTCTCTCTATCTAAACAGACCAAATAAAGTTAAAAACAAGAGGCCCATGGGCCACTATGCTCACCAGAACTCAGGTGGGCACTGCCAAATTGCAGCCATGTATTTTAACATGATATCATTTTAATCTGCCAAATGAACCCCCATATCCAAATGAGCATCAATGTGGACTCAGTATATGAAACATTAGGCCTTTTATGAAGTAGAGGGGGTGGGGCATGGACCCAATGGAGCCCTGGTTGGTATCACTAAATGTGTCTTATCACAAAGAACAAGAATATATATGGTTTAGCAGTGGGGATCTGCATGGCTGGAGATAAAAGTGGAGGGGTTGGAGCATGCCCTGTCGTTCCCAGGAAAGCCCAAGATTGTTGTCCCTAAATGTGTCTCATCATAAGGACCAAGTATATATATGGTTTAGGGGTGGGAATTTGAACGGTTTCCAAGATATCCTTTCATGAAGTGATAAAGGAGAGGACTGGCCCCTGCGGACACCCCTACAGTTGGTGTGCTAATAATAAGGAACAAGAACATATATGAATATGGGGTGGGGATTTGAATGGTTTCTGAAATATATGGCCTTTTATGAAGTGGAAGGGCGCGGCACATTGCCTCAGCACAAAGAGACCCCAAAGTTGGTGTGACTGAATGAGTCTTATCATAAGGAACAAGAATATATATGGTTTAGGGGTGGGGATCTGAACTATTTCTGAGACATGTGGCTTTTAATGAAGTCAAGCGGTGGAGCAAGGCCCGGGCATGCCCCGGGGACTCACAAGCTGGTGTCAATGAATGTGCCTTATCATAAGGAAGATGAATATATATGGTTTAGGGGTGGGGCTCTGAACAGTTTCTGAGATATAAGGCCTTTTGTGAATTGCAGGGGTGGGGCAAGGCCCAGGGAGACCCCCAGGTTGGTGTCAATGAAAGTGTCTTATCATAAGGAACAAGAATATATATGGTTTAGGGGTGGGGATCTGTAAGGTTTCCGAGATATTGTGATATTATGAAATGGAGGGGGTGGGGCATGGCCCCAGCACATCCCTGGGGACCCCCAGGTTGGTGTCACTGAATGTGTCTCATCATAATGAACAAGAACATATATGGTTTAGGGGTGGGGATCTGAACAGTTTCTGAGATATATGGCCTTTTGTGAAGTGAAGGGGTGGGGCATGGCTCCGGCGCACCCCGGAAGACCCCCAATTAGGGGTCAATGAATGCGTCTTATCATAAGGAGCAAGAATATATATGGTTTAGGGGATCTGTAAGGTTTCCGAGATATTGGGCCTTTTATGAAATGGAGGGGCGGGACATGGCCCCGGCGCATCCCGGGGGACCCACAGATTGGTGTCACTGAATGCGTCTTTTCATAAGAAACAAGAATATACATGGTTTTGGGGTGGGGATCTGAAGGGTTTCCGAGATATATCACCTTTTATGAAGTGGAAAGTTGGGGCCTTTTATGAAATGGAGGGGCGGGACATGGCCCCGGCGCATCCCGGGGGACCCCCAGTTTGATGTCACTGAATGCGTCTTATCATAAGGAACAAGAGTATATAGGGTTCAGGGGTGGGGATCTGAATGGTTTCCGAGATATTGGGCCTTTTATGAAGTGGAGGGGGTGGGGCATGGCCTCGGTACATCCCGGAGGACCTCCAGGTTGGTGTCACTGAATGCGTCTTCTCAATAGGAACAAGAATATATATGGTTTAGGGGTGGGGATCTGTAAGGTTTCTGAGATATAGGTCATTTTATGAAGTACTGGGGGCGGGGCATGGCCCTGGCACAACCTACTGGACCCCCAGGTTGACATAAAAGCATATGGCTGAGAGAAGTTTACTAAAGGAACATTTCTATGAAAGTTTTGTCAAAATATCTGCAATGGCTTTGTAGTTAATGCCATTTTTCAATTTTCCCCATTATAAGTCTATGGAAAATCTAAGTTGCTATAGCAACCAAACTAAAGAGCCGAATTTCATAAAAAACACAAAACCTGTAAAGGCAAATATGGTGAATATTTCCATAAACTTTCAGCCTCATAGAGCATACGGTTTCTGAGGAGATGATTTTTTAAGTATTTTTTTTTTCTATTTTTTCATTTTGGTTTCCATGGCAACCAATACAAATGAGCAGTAGGCCTAAAATCATATGGCAGATAGTAGATTGCCTAAGGAATATTTCTATGAAAGTTTTGTCAAAATATCTGCAGTGGCTTGGCAGTAAATGCCATTTTTCAAATTTCCCCATTATAAGTCTATGGAAGTATAAGTCTAAGTTGCCATAGCAACCAAACCAATGAGCCGAATTTCATAAAAAACACAAACTTTCAATCCCCCAACCCAAGGATGCTACAGATAAAATTTGGGCTGAATCGGTCCAGTGGCTTCAGAGAAGAAGATGTTTGAAAGTGTTGACGTCAGACGACGACGACGACGACAACGACGCCGGACAACTGCCTATCCTATAAGCTCCCCCGGAGCCTTCGGCTCTGGTGAGCTAAAAACACCAGCAATGTACTTAGGACATATAACTTAAGCATTATATGTGAGAAAAGAAGTTATATCATAAATTTGGTCAGGGTCAAAGGTTATTTAAGTACAAATTTTCTTTAAATATGCATCAATATTTATTGTACAAAGATATATCTAGTATGTCAACTGAAATAAAGTCACATGAGTTGCCATTTCCTTATCTAGGAAGCATAAAACCCAAACATTATACAAAAAACATAATGGCCAACCTAATCGGCCGTAGGTCAAAGGTCATTTAAGTACATATTTGGCAAAATATATTTATTTTGCAAAATACGTTGATTCTTCACATGTCATCCATTATTGTAAGTAACATTCCAAATCGTCTGTGTTCTTCCTAAACGTCACAATGATATCTGAAGGATAAAGTATATGATGAAAATATATCTAATAATAGCACAACTGGGTCATCGTCAAAGGCCACATGCAGCTGCCGTAAAACACTTATTTTTGGCGGTCTTTTTATTTTGGCGCTATTTGCAGTCAAGGAAAAAAACGCCAAAATAAAAATCCGCCAATAAATCTTAAAATAGTGCAAGAGAAGATATTCTACACATCACAATTATGCTGTGTCAGTTAGTCATAGACATCATCAGTGACAAAAGAAAAATTGTAGTTACTTCTTTAGAAGTCGAAATAAAGAAAGACAATGTCCTAGTCATAAGACATCTCAAAATTGCTGAATGAAAACAAACACACCTTGAGAGTTATTGTCAAAATTGTGGATATAATTGGTAATTGATTGATGGCTTTAACTGTGAGCTCAATAGGATTGGCAAACCAATCAGATAAGAGCAAAATGATACTCCTCCAGACAGACATTTGGATTGTCAAGGTAGCACATTAGGTTAATCATGCGGTGAACACAAAACTTTTAATTAATTACCACAGTTTCTGCATGACGCTGTTGATGATCAACTCCGATGCATTTTTGTCATCCTACAGGGCTTTGGAGATTCGACCTATTTTTTTTTTCTTTGGAAATCGAAAATCCGCCGAAATATAAATCCACGAAAAGGTCTACTCATAAAAACCGTTAAAATTTGCGGCCACTTAATTTTAGTGTTTAACAGTATTCAAAGTTTGTATTTTACAAGTAAGAGCCGTTCAGATCACTACAATGTAAAGGGTAACAGCTCGCGTTTGCGCCCATATGATTGAGTGTTTTTACTTCAACATTGACAAGTCTATGCAATGCAAACCAAATAGGGGTTTCTCCGATACCACTGATACTAGCTTTCTTCCGCATAATCTGAAATGATAGACCTAATCATATATAAATAACAAGCCATTTTAACTTCATAGCTCGACTTCTAGTTATTTTGATGATTTATTAAATATTGACAATACGTGTTTCGATGGTTTGATCAGTCAAATTTACCCTCAGAACTTCAGTTAAATAAAACATTTTTTTCTGATACCGATGCCCCGTTTTTGGATTTACATCTGTCTGTTGTTACACGTAGATGGGTTTGTTTCCTGCAAACAAATTATGACAAATGCGATGATTTTGAATTTGAGATTGTAAATTTTCTCTTGTTGGTCGATGATGTTCCTCGCGCGGCATCCTATGGCGTTTATATTTCGTAATTAATTCGATTTGCCAGAGTGTCTAGTCATGTAACTGACTTCAATACTCGTAATAAATTGTTAGCTGCTAAACTTCTTAATCGGGGTTATCGTATCATAAACTATGCAAAACCTTTTCAAAATTTTATTGACGTCATTCCGATTTAATTTCAAACTTGATGTTGGACTTAATCTCTTGTGCAACAAGGTCTATCCGAACACGAATTTTATAGTGACTTAGTATGTAAATTCAGAAAAAAAATATAATTGCAATGACTTCAGCACCCAATTTCGTAAAACCATTCTTCGATATAAAAAGGATTTTTTTTAGGTTTAACGTTCCCATGAACACTGTAGAGGTTATTTTGGAGACGTTGCTTGAGGTGAAATGACAACACAAAATAGAAGTGGAGGCAATGATCCGGAATCGATACAATCAACCCACAGCTCCCATCAGAGACACCAAAGGGAAAGAAACACAAACATGAAACAAAAGACATAATGGAAACATCAATAGCGGAAAGTCAAAGGACAGTTACTTTCCCACAAAATGGCCAATAGGCTATCCAAAATAAAATAATATAAGAGACACAAACACCCAAAGACAAACCTTAACAAAAATAAACCGCGACAGAAGAACCGCCTTGGAACGGTCAGCGGAAACGAATTCCACTGGGAGGGAGGGGGGGGCTTAAATCGATTTTACGTGGCATCAATCCTCGCCCTTTGATTTAGACAAATAATTTGTTCAGTCCGCATGAAGGCCTCCTAACTCATCAGTGCAACATCTCCGTGAACACAACTAATCAAACAACCACAGATCGAGATGACAAGCCTTGTCGCCCAATGAAACCAATAGGGTTTATAAGCATGGACGGTCTGACTAGCACCGCTTTGCCAGGGCAGGCCCAGGTCCTCTAAGCCATTTGCCAGTATTCGTGTGCGGGCGGTTTCAGCTCTGCGTGGAAGCATCATGCAGCCCATCTATTTCTTCAAGCCCCGATTGGGTGCAACATAAATGTCATTCGACAGAATGCATGCATGGGATTTAACCCAATCACGGTTGGCAACTTTGCTTCCCCCTTTAATTGTATGTTGGTGGGTCAGGCCTCAGATTCTACGTTGCTTCCAATTTTGTGGGACTTTGTCCGACATTGAGATGAAATGGAGTCTCAAGCCCTGCCGCCCAATGAAACCAATGTAGGGTTAATATGCATGCACGGTCAGACTCGCACAACTTTGCCTTGGCAGGCCTCAGATTCTATGATGGTTCCAGCGTAAAGACTTACTGACAATTAGAAAGAATTTAATTTTATGTAATGTTGGTATGTGCCTGATGCTCTGTCTCCGGTCGGGTCCATCGGAGTCTAACTGTTGGTTTTCTTTTACTCCAGCATTTCAGTGGTTTCTTGCTGTCCAGTCCTCACCGTTGTTTCATCTCTGTGGTTGTTTGATTTTTGTGTTCTCGGAGATGTTGCACTGATGAGTTAGGAGGCCTTCATGCGGACGGAAAAATTATTTGTCTAAATCGCGACGGAAGTAAGGGCGAGGATTGCAGCTGCATAAAATTGATTTAACCCCCGTCACGTCAGTTGAATTCGTTCCACTGACCATTCCAAGGCCGTTCTTCTGTTTTTCGTTTGTCTTTGAGTGCGTGTATTGCCTATAATTTTTTATTTTGAATAGCCAATTGGCCATTTTGTTGGAAAGTAACTGTTCTTTTGGCTTTCCGCTATTGATGTTTCAATTCGGGTCTAGTTATTTCATTTTTGTGTTTCTTTCCCTCTGGTGTCATTAATGGGAGCTGTGGATTAATTGAATTCATTCCTGATCATTGCATTCACTTCTATTTTATAAGAAAAGTGAATAACTGTCCTACAGCCATCTTTGATACCAACTTAAGGAATTCAAATCTGTCTTTTACAATCAAATACACGTAACAAATGTATTTTTAATTTTTTTGATGATGAATACTTGTCATCAACACAGCCTTATGCTTAATATGACAAAATGTGATCAGCAAACATCCATATTTCAACAGGTTTGTTCTTTAATGACCCCTGACCTATAAGACTGACATACTTTGAGGGCACATTTAAAATAATTTTCCATTGTTCACTGCACCTGAATAGTTTTATGGTGATTTTAAGCAAGCACTTTCCCCAAATATACGTTAAAAGAGAGTTATGAGTAAGTTCATGTTTATTTTGCACTCATTTGACCTTTGACCTACTTCTGAGCCTCGGACGCATTTTCAGACGTGGCACCCACACCTATGATTGTTGACACACATCATTCAGCATGGGTGCTATACTCTACTCAATTTTTCCATCAAATGTAAAAAATATCAATCTTTTTTGCATCTGCTTAGTCACGCATAAAGTTTGTCAATTGGTTTATCTATTGCCGATTATCCGAGATGCGACATTTCACTTAAGGGGGTAAGGTTAAATTTTGATGTCTAATTGTCTAATACAAAGAAATGTGTTAAAATTGGTCCTGCTCATATTAGAGTAACAGTTTCATGCTTGTAAAATCGTTTTATATCGCCTTTTCCGTTTTAACAATGGCTGTCTATGTTGTAAAAGATAAATCATGATTAAAACCGGTCTGGCGACCCGGTTCTGTCTGCTGGGGTGGGGACTGACTAAAAAGACCTGTCGGCGGACAGGATAGCTCACCGGAAGTCGCGCTTTGACTTAGTTGCGCAAAGGCAATGTTTCAGACCCATGGCAGAAGCGTAGTCACAAAGAAATAATCCAGTGCTATATCAATATCGTGGATCATCGATGATTCAAGTCTGTAACAATAGTATCCCTTTTTATCCTATTAAACCCATATCTACGTTCTCAGGCAGATTTTCTAATCAAATAAACGTAAAAAATGTATCTTTAATATTTTGATAATAAATACTGGTCATTAACACATCTTTATGCTGAATATGACAAAATTTGATCATCCATTTTTCACGAGTTTTGCACTTAAATGGCCCCTGACCTATAAGACTGACATACTTTGAGGGTACATTTAAAATAATTTTTCATTGTTCACTGCACCTGAATAGTTTTGTGGTGATTTTAAGCAAGCAATTTCACCAAAATATGTGTTAAAAGAGAGTTATGAGTAGTTTTATGTTTATTTTGCACTCATTTGACCTTTGACCTACTTCTGAGCCCCAGACGCATTTCCAGACGTGGCATCCACCCCTATGATTGTTGACACACATCAGGATTACATTTAGCATGGGTGCCATACTCTACTCAATTTTGCCATCAAAAGTAAAAATATCAATCTTTTTTGGAATTGGATGGCCAACTATAGATGACCTTGGGAAAAACTAAGGACAGATATTTTCCACTGTGAAGGTCACAACTACTTATTGGTGATTGACTATTATTCAAGGTTCATTGAGATTGCTAAACTAACAACGTAAACCTCATCTGACGTCATTAGCCACATGAAATTGATCATGAGTAGACACAGAATATGTGACACTCTTTTACCAGACAGAGCAGGATGTTATATGTCAGACTTGTTTCATAAGTTTACAGGAAACTATGGAATAAATCATAATCTCAGTAGTCCGAAATACCGCAAGGGAACAGTGAAGCTGATTGCTGTCCAGACTTGTAAACGACTTCGAGAGAAAGCAGACAATCTGTTCATTGGTTTAATGGAAAATCGGGCTATCCCGTTATGTAATGGGAACAGCCCATCAGAACTATAAATGGGCAGAAAAATCAAGACAATATTACCAACTGCGCCTGGGAATCTGAGGCCAATGCTGGCAAATTTCAAAAAATTAAACAGTGTGAAATACATGATAAGGAACAGACAGAAAGGAACTATGATTCGCGTAAACGTTCGAGACCTTTACAACTGCTAGGAAATGGGGATAGGATGCATGTGAAAAACCTACAAACTGAGGGAAGTACTGTGAATTATCAGTTACCCCCTGTATATATTGCATTGTAACGCATTGACCTGATAAACATATGCTATCTCAGGACAAGTGAGCTTTATCACGTCAACGTGACATTGCACTTTTTTGAATGAACCGGACTACTGGTAAATGACAAAAAAAAGTTATTGTAACTGGGAAAAATGGTAATATTCCTTGAAAAAAAACTTTATCATAAGAAAAACATGGTCAGCTGATACTAAATATATCGACCGCCAGAATGCTTGGACGCACTGAGGACCATCAACAACTGACCGTAAATTGCTAATTTAAGAGTGTACAAGTGGATAAACTGATAAATAGAATACCAGATTCGTGTCTTTTGATATCAAGTTTATCAGGCTCGGCTTCGAGAACGCATGTAGAATCGCTCGGCAAGCCTCGCGATTCTACAAGCGTTCTCGAAGCCTTGCCTGATAAACATGATATCAAAAGACACGAACCTGGTATTCTCTATAAGTACCATCTTCCAACTATCGTACAGGGTAAATACGTCATGTGGAATTGTAGGACGTAATAGGCAGCACTAAGTAAAACAGAACCAGACTGCAGATGCTGAAAACACTCACAAATCCACTGGCGAAAATGATGGATAATTAAATAGTTCCCCTTCCAAAGAAGTAAAACAAACACTCCCCGAGGGTGTAACTGTCACACATTCTGGTAGAATTTCAAAGCCTCCAGAAAGACTGCAGATAAAATTTAGTGACTTTGCTAGGTTAAGAAACACTTGATAGAACAGCTCATGTTTTCATTTGTTTATGTTTCGTGAAGACTTATCGGACACATAACCATGGTTCACATAGGTTAATTTCATTCTCAGCAAGAAGAATTTCTATAATGTTTCATCTGTCAGTTAAATTACTCTTAGATATTATATCTGAGATAGATAAACATTTGTGTTATGTGGCAAGTTGAAAATGATTGTCTGGGATAGACCAAGATTTATTTCATGCATATGTTCATGATGACATTTAATGGTTAAAGTTTCTCCTGAGAAAGGGGGGATGTTGCATCAGGTTTTATCATGCTGGGTCTTTGAGCTGCTGAAGCCTCGTAAATACTTTTGTAGATAAAACATTAGGCCACTTGTGTTTAGATCAATGAGCTAATAATATCTAGCAGAATAAATAAGTAGTTAAGTCAACATGTTTGTTTCGTCATTAGTAACACAATAAACAGTGGACTAAGATCAGGCCCTGGGGTTATAAACAATTTTAATGTTCAACTCAACTTTCAGAGCATTTAATTCTTTCTGCTCATAAAATATTAAAATGCCAACAATGATTTCAATATTGGTGTTTCACATATGGCCTGAGCGAGGCACAAACCACAGAGGTGAGGCCTAATGATTAGGCATTAGAGCTCTTATCCTTATGCCACAGAGGCAAATATAATCTTTAAATTTGTTGTTTGATTAGGAGTTTAATGGCCCAATCAGCCCTATTTTAGGTCATTTTTGAGCAGGTCAGCTTAGCTATCCACACTTTTCCTGGGCAGGCTTATACGTAAGCGGTTTACCAGTACGGTGCTCATTCTTTCGCCAGAAACTGACAACTTCCCTTCTTGAATCAGCAGAATGGAGAGAATGACGTTAGAAAAGATTTCATGATCAATCTCCAGGAAAGAATGTTGCCGACACCGGCAGGTATTGAACCTGCATCCTCCTGATCACCAGTCAGACGCGCATCGGACTGAGCTACCAAGGACAGCTCTTAAAATCTTTTGTTGATCTGAGCTTGAAGGAAACATAAATGTCGGTATTTTGAAATGTTTTTTTTTTTATTTTGTTTTTACGGCTCTTATTAATCTGAGGTATGCAAAAATTGGAGTACCTGGAGAAAACCACCTGACATTCCATTTCAGATCTTGGCATCTCACATGTGGCCAGACCGAGGCACGAACCACAGCAATGAGAGATCGAATGATTAAGAGTCGGCGCTCTTAACCATTAGGTCATGGAGGCCTGTATATCTTAAAACATATGAGCAAGGCAATTTTTATACTGTCATGAATAATGCAAGAATAATATTTATGACTTCGGGGTCTGATCTAGGTTTGCACAGTGCGATATTCAACTACAATTTTTCTGTCATAGTTATAAGCAGACAATAGTAGGGATTTAATGTTTATGAGCAGGATAAATAAAGAGGACCCTCGCTATAACAACAACATTTGTTCCGTAATAATATCTGTCACAATACAGAGTACCCTCACTATAACGACAATATCTGTTCCCTAACTAGAATTTGTTTTTCTACAAAAACACAGATGTCTCCCCCGTTTTTGAACTCTAAGTATAACCTTGACATTGGAGGTACATGTATTGAGCTGGGTCTTGTGTGCAACACATCATCTAATGAAGATGAACATTTCTGCAAAGTTATTGACAGAACACAAACTAGAAATGGTGTTTGTAAAACACAATGCCCCCAACCTTTGCTTGACCTTAGCTGGCAAAATATTCAACAAATATTGTTAAAGACTCAAAAACATACAACAAGAATTCCCCCGAAGGCTATGTCGCGCCTGTGGGGGCGCAAAGTCACCAAACCATGAAATCTAGGTCAAGGTCAAACATGGATGCCTGCATAAAAATTTCACTCCTAGTTGCAAGCATGTACCAAGTAACTCTTAAAAACAGACTCTTACATCAGGGTCAAAGTTAGGGTTGTCACACTATTTTACAAAGTCAGTGAACCATAAAATGTAGGTCAAGGTCAGAAATGGATACTTGCATTGAAGTTTCAATTCCTAAATGCAAGCTTGTACCAAATACAATTAATGAAGCTCTAATAGATCTTGAGAAATTGACTCTTACATTAGATAGAAAGTCAGGGTGGTCGCAATAATTCACAAAGTCAGTGAACCATGAAATATGGGTAAAAGTCAAATATGGATGCTTGCGTTGCAGTTGGAATTCCTAGATGCAAGTTTGTACCAATTATAATTTAAAAAGCTTTAATAGTTTTCGAGAAATGGTGAAAGTCAGGGTGGTTGCAATAATTCACAAAGTCAGTGAACCATGAAATATAGGTCAATGTCAGATATGGATGTTTGCGTTGAAGTTGCAATGCCTGGATGCAAGTTTGTACCAAGAATGATTAATGAAGCTCTAATAGTTCTCAAGATATGGACTTGCTGACAAGATTTTATTTAAAAAAAACAAGGCATCGCATGCGATACAAATCCCCTCGCACAAGACAACTTCGTGTGTGGAAAACACTGAAATGGCAAAAGTCCAACTTGCTTGAGATATTATCATATGCAACATTTGTGTAAAGTTTGTTTAAAAATCCATCCATAAATGTAGGTTCTAGAGTGATGACAATATTTCTCTAAAAATAGTCATAGGGACCTTGACTTGAGGCCATGGCCGCGAAGTAGATCTTGCTCAAGATATTATCATAAGCATCTTTTGTGTGAAGTTAGATTAAAATAACAAATGTAGGCGGTAGAGCAATGACAAAGTTTTTCTAAAAATAGCCATAGTGACCTTGACCTTGAGGTCATGACCAAGCAACTCGAGATATTACCATAAGAAACATTTGTGTGAAGTTCTATTAACATCCATCAATAAATGTAGGCACTAGAGCGATGACAAAGATTTTCTAAAAATAGCCCCAGTGACCTTGACCTTGAAAGTCGAAATAGTTCGAGATATTGTCATAAGGAACATTTGTGTGAAGTTATATACTGAAATCGGTGAAGAAATGTAAGCGCTAGAGCCATGTCAAAGTTTTTCTAAAAATAGCCACAGTGACCTTGATCTTGAAAGTCAAACTCACTCGAGGTATTATCATAAGGAACATTTGTGTGAAGTTATATTGAAATCAGTGAAGAAATGTAGTCGCTAGGGCGATGACAGTTTTTTTAAAAAAATAGCCACAGTGACCTTGACCTTGAAAGTCGAAATCGCTCAAGATATTGTCTTAAGGAACATTTGTGTGAAATTATATTGAAATTGGTGAAGAAATGTAAGCGCTAGAGTATTGACAAAGTTTTTCTAAAAATAGTCACAGTGACCTTGACCTTGAAAATGGAACTCGCTACAGATATTGTCATAAGGAACATTTGTGTAAATCGATTTTGAAATTGGTGAAAAAATGTAAGCGCTAGAGCAATGAAAAAGGTTTTCTAAAAATAGCCACAGTGACCTTGACCTTGAAAGTCGAACTCTTTCGAGGTATTGTCATCAGGATCATTTGTGTGAAGTTATATTAAAATCGGTGAAGAAATGTAGGCGCTGGAGCGATAGCAAAGTTTTTTCTAAAAATAGCCATTGTGACCTTGACCTTGAAAGTTGAAATGGCTTGAGATATTGTCATAAGGAACATTTGTGTGAAGTTATATTGAAATCGGTGAAGAAATGTAAGCGCTAGAGCATTGACAAAGTTTTTCTAAAAATAGCCACAGTGACCTTGACCTTGAAAGTGGAACTCGCTAGAGATATTGTCATAAGGAACATTTGTGTGAAGTTATATTGAAATCGGTGAAGAAATGTAGGCGCTAGAGCGATGACAATTTTTTTCTAAAAATAGCTACAGTGACCTTGACCTTGAGGTCATGACCTTGAAAGTCGAACACACTTGAGATATTGTCATAAGGAACATTTGTGTGAAGTTATATTGAAATCAGTGAAGAAATGTAGGCGCTAGAGCAATGACAAAGTTTTTCTAAAAATAGCCACAGTGGCCTTGACCTTGAGGTCATGACCTTGAAAGTTGACCTCGCTCAAGATATTGTCATAAGGCACATTTGTTTGAAGTTATATTGAAATCAGTGAAGAAATGTAGGCGCTAGAGTGATGACAAAGTTTTTCTTAAAATAGCCACAGTGACCTTGACCTTGAGGTCATGACCTTGAAAGTCGTACTCGCTGAGATATTGTCATAAGAAACATTTGTGTAAAGTTGTATTGAAATTGGTGAAGAAATGTAGGCTCTAGAGCGATGACAAAGTTTTTCTAAAAATAGCCACAGTGACCTTGACCTTGAGGTCATGACTTTGAAGTCGAACTCACTCAAGATTTTTTTATAAGGAACATTTGTGTGAAGTTATATTGAAATTGGTGAAGAAATGTAGGCACTAGAGCGATGACAAAGTTTTTCTAAAAATAGCCACAGTGACCTTGACCTTGAGGTCATGACCTTGAAAGTCGAACTCGCTGAGATATTGTCATAAGAAACATTTGTGTGAAGTTACATTTAAATTGGTGAAGAAATGAAGGCGCTAGAGCGATGACAAAGTTTTTCTAAAAATAGCAACAGTGACCTTGACCTTGAGGTCATGACTTTGAAGTCGAACTCGCTCGAGATTTTTTTATAAGGAACATTTGTGTGAAGTTATATTGAAATTTGTGAAGAAATGTAGGCGCAAGAGCGATGACAAAGTTTTTCTAAAATAGCCACAGTGACCTTGACCTTGAGGTCATGACCTTGAAAGTCGAACTCGCTCGAGTTTTTTTTATAAGGAACATTTGTGTGAAGTTATATTGAAATTGGTGAAGAAATGTAAGCGCTAGAACGATGACAAAGTTTTTCACAAATTACCAAAATGACAAAGAGCCATAACTCACAAAGTATTTTTCGGAATTTTGTCATAAGTTAATCAGTTCATCTACTCATCACCACCAATCTATTCACCAACTTTCAAGGCTCTAGCTCCAATAATTTTTGAGATATCTTGCTGACAAGATTTTATTAAAAAAATTTCAAAGGGCAATAACTCTTAAAAGGGGCATAATCCGGACGAGAAAAAAAATACGCGTCAGCTAATTTTCCATGAGGAATCCAGATATGAAATTTCAAAACCCTAGCATACACAGTTCTAAAGATATGCTATGCATAACTTTTAGCATACATTACAATGGGCACAAATTACCAAAATGACAAAGGGCCATAACTCACAAAGTATTTTTCGGAATTTCGTCAAAAGTTAATCAGTTCATCTACTCATCACCACCAATATATTCACCAATTTTCAAGGCTCTAGCTCCAATAGTTTTTGAGAAATCTTGCTGACAAAATTTTATTAAAAAAATTTCAAAGGGCAATAACTCTTAAAAGGGGCATAATCCGGACAAGAAAAAAAATACGCGTGAGCTAATTTTCCATGAGGAATCCATATATGAAATTTCAAAACCCCAGCATACACGGTTCTAAAGTTATGCTATGCATCACTTTTAGCATACATTACAATGGGCACAAATTACCAAAATGACAAAGGGCCATAACTCACAAAGTATTTTTCAGAATTTTGTCAAAAGTTAATCAGTTCATCTACTCATCACCACCAATATAATCACCAACTTTCAAGGCTCTAGCTCCAATAGTTTTTGAGAAATCTTGCTGACAAGATTTTATTAAAAAAATTTCAAAGGGCAATAACTCTTAAAAGGGGCATAATCCGGACGAGAAAAAAAATACGCATCAGCTAATTTTCCATCAGGAATCCATATATGAAATTTCAAAACTCTAGCATACACGGTTCTAAAGGTATGTTTTGCATCACTTTTAGCATACATTACAATGGGCACAAATTATCAAAATGACAAAGGGCCATAACTCACAAAGTATTTTTCGGAATTTCGTCAAAAGTTAATCAGTTCATCTACTCATCATACATTACAATGGGCACAAATTACCAAAATGACAAAGGGCCATAACTCACAAAGTATTTTTCAGGAATCCATATATGAAATTTCAAAACTCTAGCATACACGGTTCTAAAGGTTTGTTTAGCATACACGGTTCTAAAGTTATGCTATGCATCACTTTTAGCATACATTACAATGGGCACAAATTATCAAAATGACAAAGGGCCATAACTCACAAAGTATTTTTCAGAATTTTGTCAAAAGTTAATCAATTCATCTACTCATCACCACATGAGGAATCCATATATGAAATTTCAAAACCCCAGCATACACGGTTCTAAAGTTATGCTATGCATCACTTTTAGCATACATTACAATGGGCACAAATTACCAAAATGACAAAGGGCCATAACTCACAAAGTATTTTTCAGAATTTTGTCAAAAGTTAATCAGTTCATCTACTCATCACCACCAATATAATCACCAACTTTCAAGGCTCTAGCTCCAATAGTTTTTGAGATATCTTGCTGACAAGATTTTATTAAAAAAAATTCAAAGGGCAATAACTCTTGAAGGGGGCATAATCCGGACCAGAAAAAAAATACGCGTCAGCTAATTTTCCATGAGGAATCCATATATGAAATTTCAAAACCCTAGCATACACGGTTCTTTAGTTATGCTATGCATCAAAAGCGTAACGGACGGACGAACGGACGAACGGACGAACAGACGAACGGACGAACGGACGAACGAGGCAGAAGCAATATGCCCCTCCAACTTTTTCAAAGTTGGGGGCATAAAAATGCCCCTTTTTTACCTTTAATCTCTATGTATGACCTTGACCTTTCAGGTACCAAACTGGGTAATGCGTGCAACACATCATCTCATGGTGGTTAACATTTCTGCCAAGCAATTTCAAAATCCATCTAAAAATAAGGATGTTATTGACAAAACCCGAAAAAAGGCCCCTTTTTTGACCTTTGACCTCTATGTATGACCTTGACATTTTAGGAACCAAACTGAATCATGCATGCAACACATCGTCTAATGATAGTTAACATTTTTGCCAAGTAACTTCAAATTCTATCTAAAAATAAGCAAGTTATTGCCAAAACCCCAAAAAAGGCCCCTTTTTTACATTTGACCTCTAAGTATAACCTTAACCTTTGAGGCACCAACCTAAGTCATGCACGCAACACATCGTCTTATACTGGTTAACATTTCTGCCAAGTGATTTCAAAATCCATCTCTAAAATAAGAAAGTTTTTGACCAAACACGAAAAAAAGGTCCCTTTTTTGACCTTTGGCCTCTAAGTATGACCTTGACCTTTAAGGTACCAACCTGTCTCATGCGCACCACACATCGTCTCATGGTTGTTAATATTTCTGCCAAGTAATTTTAAAATACATCTCAAAATAAGAAAGTTATTGACCAAACACGAAAAAAGGCCCCTTTTTTACCTTTGACCCCTGGGTCAGGCACGCCTGGGTCAGGCCTGGGTCAGGCACGCAACACATCGTCTTGTATTGGTTAAAGTTTCTGCCAAGTGATTTCAAAATCCATCTCAAAATAATAAAGTTATTGACCAAACACGAAAAAAAGGCCAATTTTTGATCTTTGACCTCTTAAGTATGACCTTTAAGGTACCAACCTGTCTCATGCGCACCACACATCGTCTCATGGTTGTTAATATTTCTGCCAAGTAATTTTAAAATACATCTCAAAATAAGAAAGTTATTGACCAAACACGAAACTAGGCCCCTTTTTTGACCTTTGACCGCTAAGTATGACCTTGACCTTTGAGGTACCGACCTGCCTCATGCACACCACACATCGTCTTATGGTTGTTAATATTTCTGCAAAGTAATTTTAAAATACATCTGAAAATAAGAAAGTTATTGACTGGACACTATTTCCCCATACATATATACATACCGACGAACTTCCAAGGGAGATAATTCAAAAAGTATAAATGCAAGAGTTATAGTTCTTGCGCATTGCACGTCTTCTAATGCTGATTAATATTTATATGAAGTTTCGTGAAGATAGCTTGAACGGTTTTCAAGTTATAGAGCAGACACGAATGTGTGACAGACGGACAGACAGACAGAAGCCCGGGGGAAAAACAATATGTGTCTCCGAAAAATTTTTTTTGGGGGAGACATAATAATCTGTCACAATACAGAGGGCCCTCACTATAAGGACAATATTTGTTCCCTAATAATCTGTCACAATACAGAGGACCCTCACTATCAGGACAATATATTAGGGAACAAATATTGTCCTTATAGTGAGGGTCCTCTGTATTGTGACAGATTATTAGGGAACACATATTGTCGTTATAGTGAGGGTCCTCTGTATTGCTTCAATTTGATATAAAATATGTTTAAACAAACAGAATTATAAAGAGGTTGTTGTATACCTTACAAAAGCAGCTTAACAAATATGGTAAAATTCCTATATTAAGAACACCTTTGGGACTGTTCAAAAGTGGTCTCTAAGACCACTACATTTGAACAGTCCCAAAGGTTGTCTCTGACCAGAGGACCCTGTTTGCAGAAAACACAAAGAAGGAATAACTGCAACCTACTAATTCTTTTCAAAGCAGAACTAGAGCTGTCAGTGAAACTGACTAGGGCCCCGGCAGCGCTATCAGAGGAGTAGGAAAATTTGTGGACGGACAGACAGACGGACGGACAGACAGACAGACAGAGTGATTACTATAGGGCACCCACACTTTCAGTGCGGGGCCCTAATAAGTCTAAATTTTTGTGGTCTTAATAACAAAATTTCACTGTATACATATAATTAAAAGAAATGTCAATTTGAGCAAGTAAAACATAAAGTGGATTCTGTCTCTGTCAGCTTTGTTCGAGAAGGAATTCCTGAATGTCTTCTTTCATCTTAGCCCTGTAATAAATGAAATAATGACTGAGGTGAATACAAACAACGGTCATTATAACAAGGGACATAACCGTCATCAACAGTCATTAAAACAAGGGTGATAACTAAAATCAACAGTCAATAAAACAAGGGAGATAACTAATCAACAGTCATTGAATCAAGGGAGATAACTATAATCAACTGTAATTAAAACAAGAAAGATAACTGTAATCAACAGTCAATAAAACAAGGGAGATAACTGTAATCAACAATCATTAAAACAAGGGAGATAACTGTAATCAACAGTCAATGAAACAAGGGAGATAACTAATCAACAGTCAATGAATCAAGGGAGATAACTGTAATCAACAGTCAGTCAACAAGGAAGATAACTGTAACCAAGTCATTAAACAAAGGAGATATCTGTAATCAACAGTCTTTAAAACAAGGGAGATAACTGTAATCAACAGAAATTATAACAATGGAGATAACTGTAATCAACAGTCATTAAAACAAGGGAGATAACTGCAATCAACAGTCATTAAAACAAGGGACATTACTGTAATCAACAGTAAATATAACAAGGGAGATAACTAATCAACAGTCATTAAAACAAGGGAGATAACAAAATCAAGTCATTAAAGCAAGGGGGACAACTGTAATCAACTATGGTAGAATCTCAATGGCTCAAACCAAAGGCTTGTTCACCATGTTCTGAGACATTATTGGTTATTTTGATTCTTGAGGTGGGGCATGGGATCATATTCCCCTCCTGAAAGCAATATTTGCCCAAGCCTAATGGCTCAGGCAAATATCGCTTTCAGGCAGGGTATGTGATCCCATGTTCCCCTTCAAGAATCAAAGTAACCAAGTTGTTATATGCAAAGCTTTTTCATGACAGTGTGTGCAATGTTTTTCAAAGAATTTCTTTTGTAGTGGAGGTCTTATGTTTTTATGTGGCGTCATCAAAAGGCCCCCTTCTGCAGCCACTATGTCGATCAGAGTGCTCAGTTTCTGGCATGTTAGAATTAGAGTTTTATAACAGAAAACAATAAAACTAGACAAAAGTGCCCAGTGGGGCACGTATACCCCCGGCCAGTGCCATCACCTCAGCTGAAACAAGAACTACAAAGGGAAATAACTCTAAAAGGCCTGACCCCTTGGCCCGTATTTTCTTTCCCACAATACAACTAGTCATACTGATCATGTTTGCAAAATTTCATGTTTCTATGTACAGTAGTTATTGAGAAATCTTTGACACAAAATAAAAATATACACTATTAAACAGCAAGAACTACAAAGGGAAATAACTCTAAAAGGCCTGACCCCTTGGCCCTTATTTTCTTTCCCACAATACAAGTAGTCATACTGATCATGTGTGCAAAATTTCAAGTTTCTATGTGAAGCAGTTCCTGAGATATCTTTGACACAAAATAATTGTTTACGGACAGACAGTTGAGAAATCTTTGACACAAAATAAAAATATACACTTTTAAACAGCAAGAACTACAAAGGGAAATAACTCTAAAAGGCCTGACCCCTTGGCCCTTATTTTCTTTCCCACAATACAAGTAGTCATACTGATCATGTGTGCAAAATTTCAAGTTTCTAGGTGAAGCAGTTCCTGAGATATCTTTGACACAAAATAATTGTTTACGGACAGACAGACAGACGGAAAAGACAAAAACTATATACCCCCATTGCATACTTCGTATGCCGGGGGTATAATAAAGTATGGACTGAATTGAAAACAATCAGAAAAGTTTTATTTATTTACTAGCTGAAAAGTATTGTGGTGCATGACGGGCCACGTGTGAGACGCCAAGTTCTGCAACGGAAGGTCAGGTGGTTTTTCTCCGGGTACTCCGGTTTTCGCCCACCTCTGATTAACGATCGGCTCGATATGAGTGAAATAATCTTGAAAGGGCCGTAAAACCCAAACCAAAAAAAAAAAAAAAAAAATTGTGGTGCATGAAATCATTCTGCTTTCATTTCTCACCAACTGAGCAATAATGGCCCCCGCACATCGGGGCTTGAAGAAATAAATGGGCTGCATGATGCTTCCACGCAGAGCTGAATCTGACCACACAAGTCCTGGTAAACCACTTAGAGGATCTAAGCCTGCCCAGGCAAAGCGGTTTGAGTTGGACCGTCCATGCTTGTAAAACCTTTTTGTATCATTGGGCAACAGGGCTTGAGATGTCATTTCATCTCATGTCGGGTAAAAGTCCCACAAAATTTGGAGGCAATGTCTCCAAAATGAACTATATAGTGCTGGCGGGGACGTTATACATCAAATCAAACAAACAAAATTGAGCAATAAATCCAAGATGGCGGACATCCCAATTCAGGGTAGACGAGCATGAGAGGGTAATAGTTTTTGGCTCATGGGTAATATAGAAAATAATTATCCTTACGCTGTCCAATCAAAAGCCTACAAATTTCGTTGAAGTATAACAATGACTGATTGATTGTGTTGGGGTTTAATGACTTGTCACATCATGTCGATCAGAGAAAGGGAGAAAACTGATAAAAGAGACAGTAGATGAGATAATAGTGAAGGACACAGGAGAAAGATGAAAATGAACAGAAGTGTAGAATGAAGAATATAAGAATCTTATATGGGCATGAGGGGTGGATTGAAAAATCCATCCCTAAGGACACTGTCCGGTGTCCCAGTTTATCTTGACCCCTGGGTAGCTTTACCCCCGGGGGTAAAGCTACTCAGGGGTAGCCTTACCCCCGGGGGTAAGGATATCCCGGGATAGCTTTACCCCTACCCTGGATATCTTCACCCCCGGGGGTAAAGCTAAACTGGCCAGGATATCTTTACCCCCGGGGGTAAAGCTAAACTGGCCAGGATATCTTTACCCCCACCCCAACTTTTGGGTATAAACTATTTTCTTAATACCCAATTTCTTCTTGTATGTAAGAGAAGCAAGATAGTGTAGTGGACTCGATGTTTCACTTTAACATTTTTTGTTTCAATCATGACTCAGACTAATAGAACTACCCTTACTAAGAAATATGACCACATTATAGAGGCAAATGATAATTTAATAACTTCTTTTTGTATATTTTCTTATTCAAAATGTCCCTTATGACAATCTTTCATAATCTTGCATTATCCCTGTCAGTTGTGAAATGGGTGGTGGGGGTGAGTGGAAAGGTGGGGGTAAAGATATCCCGGCTGGGATATCTTTACCCCCGGGGGTAAAGCTAAACTGGCCAGGATATCTTTACCCCCGGGTATAAACTATTTTATTTTCTAAATGCCCAATTTCTTCATATATGTAAAAGAAGCAAGATGGTGGACTCGATGTTTCACTTTAACATTTTTCGTTTCAATCAAGACTCGGACTAATAGAACTACCCTTAGTAAGAAATATGACCATATTATAGAGGCAAATGATTATTAAAGAACTTCTTTTTGTATATTTTCTTATTTAAAATGTCCCTTATGACAATATTTCATAATCTTGCATTATCCCTGTAAGTTGTGAAATGGGTGGTGGTGGTGAGTGCAAAGGTGGGGGTAAAGATATCCCGGATGGGATATCTTTACCCCCGGGGGTAAAGCTAAACTGGCCAGGATATCTTTACCCCCACCCCAACTTTTGGGTATATACTATTTTCTTAATACCCAATTTCTTCTTATATGTAAGAGAAGCAAGATAGTGGACTCGATGTTTCACTTGAACATTTTTCGTTTCAATCATGACTCGGACAAAAAGAACTACCCTTAGTAAGAAATATGACCAAATTATAGAGGCAAATGATTATTTAATAACTTCTTTTTTGTATATTTTCTTATTCAAAATGTTCCTTATGACAATCATAATCGTGCATTGTCCCTGTCAGTTGTGAAATGGGTTGTGGTGGTGAGTGGAAAGGCGGGGGTAAAGATATCCCGGCTGGGATATCTTTACCCCCGGGGGTAAAGCTAAACTGGCCAGGATATCTTTACCCCCACCCCCAACTTTTGGGTATAAACTATTTTCTCAATGCCCAATTTCTTCTTATATGTAAGAGAAGCAAGATTGTGGACTCACTGTTTCACTTTAACATTTTTCATTTCAATCATGACTCAGACTGATAGAACTAACCTTAGTAAGTAATATGACCATATTATAGAGGCAAATGATTTTTTAATAACTTCTTTTTTTGTATATTTTCTTATTCAAAATGTTGCTTATGACAATCTTTCATAATCTTGCATTATCCCTGTCAGTTGTGAAATGGGTTGTGGTGGTGAGTGGAAAGGTGGGGGTAAAGATATCCCGGCTGGGATATCTTTACCCCCGGGGGTAAAGCTAAACTGGCCAAGATATCTTTACCCCCACCCCAACTTTTGGGTATAAACTATTTCTTAATGCCCAATTTCTTCTTATATGTAAGTGAAGCAAAAACCAAAACAAGCATAATTAAACCATACAGCTTGCAAGAATATTTTTTTCACATCTTATACCATTGCTCATGGTTGGGGGTGAAGATTTCCTGGCTGGGATAGGGTGACACCCCCCCCCCCCCCCCCCACCACCACCACCACCCAAAAAAAGTCAAGACTTTGGAAAACCCAGACAAGCACACTTCTCAACAATGAAAGGTACTACTGATGTCCAATGGTCTATGGTTGACATACATATAAGAAGAAATTGGGCATTAAGAAAATAGTTTATACCCAAAAAATGGGGTGGGGGTAAAGATATCCTGGCCAGTTTAGCTTTACCCCCGGGGGAAAAGATATCCCAGCTTTGTACTCACCACCACCACCCATTTCACAACTGACAGGGATAATGCAAGATTATGAAAGATTGTCATAAGGGACATTTTGAATAAGAAAATATACAAAAAGAAGTTATTAAATAATCATTTGCCTCTATAATATGGTTGTATTTCTTACCACAAAATTTTCAAGTGAAACATCTAGCCCACTATCTTGCTTCTCTTACATGTAAGAAAAAATTGGGCATTAAGAAAATAGTTTATACCTAAAAGTTGGGGTGGGGGTAAAGATATCCTGGCCAGTTTAGCTTTACCCCCGGGGGTAAAGATATCCCGGCCGGGATATCTTTACCCGCGCCTTTGCACTCACCACCACCACCCATTTCAAAACTGACAGGGATAATGCAAGATTATGATAGATTGTCATAAGGGACATTTTGAATAAGAAAATATACAAAAAGAAGTTATTAAATAATCAGTTGCCTCTATAATATGGTCATATTTCTTACCAAGGGTAGTTCTACAAGTCCGAGTCACGATTGAAACGAAAAATGTTAAAGTGAAACATCGAGTCCACTATCTTGCTTCTCTTACATATAAGAAGAAATTGGGCATTAAGAAAATAGTTTATACCTAAAAGTGTGGTTGGGGGTAAAGATATCCTGGCCAGTTTAGCTTTACCCCCGGGGGTAAAGATATCCCAGCCAGGATATCTTTACCCCCGCCTTTCCACTCACTACCACCACCCATTTCACGACTGACAGGGATAATGCAAGATTATGAAAGATTGTCATGAGCAACATTTTGAATAAGAAAATATACAAAAAAGAAGTTATTAAATATTCATTTGCCTCTATAATATGGTCATATTTCTTACCAAGGGTAGTTCTATTAGTCCGAGTCATGATTGATACGAAAAAATGTTAAAGTGAAACATCGAGTCCACTATCTTGCTTCACTTACGTATAAGAAGAAATTGGGCATTAAGAAAATAGTTTATACCCAAAAGTTGGGGTGGGGGTAAAGATATCCTAGCCAGTTTAGCTTTACCCCCGGGGGTAAAGATATCCCAGCTGGGATATCTTTACCCCCAGGGGTCAAGATATCCAGGGTGGGGGTAAAGATATCCCGGGATATCTTTACCCCCGGGGGTAAAGCTACCCAGGGGGTAAAGATAAACTGTTACACCGGCATCAAGAGGCTTGCCATATAGGATTCTTTTTCTTGCATACCTTCCATTTCTATTGTGAATTTTTAATGCTGCTGTCACTTCGCTTACCGACGTCCGCCATTTTGTGATGACACACTAAGAATATTGTGACGTCATGCATGACTCCACCGCACATGAGGTTGTAATCAACCAGTGCATTTATCAAACACATGATTATATTCGATTTGGGGTCGGAACACCATGATCAGAACATAAATTTCTATCCCAGGGTAAAATCACGGATTTCCTTGTCTGGTGTGAAAGAGATAACATTCCCCCTCTACCCTTACCTGCTGCACAGACAGCATGCCTTGCCCAACTGAAAACTACTATCACAAGGGTGCCCCTGTGATGCAAGATACACAACACTTTTGCCTCACATTTTGGCTTTTGAACACATTCTTTAGTGCCTAAGGAATTCTCTATCAGCTCCAGATGACAAATATTTAGCAATTTTATAGGGAGATATTTCTTCCTATGCACCTCAACCTCTTTATAACACTATTGATGGACCGGCCCCGATAGCTCAGTTGGTAGAGTGTCCACTCCGGGGAACGGGAGGTCTCGGGTTCGATCCCGGGCCGCGACATACCAAAGTCGTTAAAAATGGTACTAGCTGCTCCTCGCTTGGCACTCAGATTTACGGGGTAGAGCTAGGACTGGTTGATCCAGTGTCAGGATAATGTGACTGGGTGTGGTATTATGTAATGTGTCTGGGACATGATACTTCAGTGAGGCAGCACTATAAAAGTGAGCACTGAGCTCCCTGTCGCAACCAGACACTGTCGTGATATGACTGAAAAATTGCTGAAAGCGACGTTAAACCCGAATTCACACACACACACACTATTGATGGGATCCAAAGCAGAAACCATGTTAGTTAAACAACCATGTTATAAACAACCATGATATATCCAAACAAAAATGTATAGAATATATAGAAAAATGACCATTTATGGTCATTTTTCTATATAATCTGCACATTTTTGGGATCCATCTTGAAACTGTGTTATATCCAAACTGTGTTATAATGAACCGTGTTATAACGAGGTTGTAGTGTATCATGACAATGCATACTGTATTGCTGTCAAGAGAATCACCTTCATGAGGCAATGATTCTAATCAGTAGACACAACATAACCACGTTTTATACAGATAATCCTCTTTATAACAACATTTCATATAATGACAAAACTTGTAACAATGTCAATTTCTCTTTAAACCGAGGTCCCGTCTCCGTATGACCTTAGTTGTTGGTGGGACGTAAAACTCAAACACTCACTCACAATGTCAATTTCAATGGAACAGACCCTTAGCTCAAGCTGGAAGGGATCATTAAGGATATTCAAGAACACAGATTTATTACTATAAGAAACAAACATTGTGGATATTTGTTAGAATCGCCTTGACAAGGCGATTCTAACTAATGTCCACATGTGTTTCTTGGGGTAACTGAGGTGAACATGTCATTCATAACATATTATACTTCTTACCGGGTGTCTTTATTTGCTGGCTCCCAGCTTGCACATTGTCAATATTGGAAAAACAGGTATTCAGACCCCCCTGACCTTTCAAGGTCAGGGGGGTCTGGTTACCTGTTTTTCCAACACTGATAACCTTCAGACTAGGAACCAGCAGATAATGCAAATAAGGTGAATAGTGGCAAATTCTTTATAAAGACAAGGAGGAAGGGAACACATACTGTTGTTAAAACCTGGGTCCTCCGTAGCAGATCCGGTTTATATCCCTAAATTATTCCAATAACGCCTTCTGGTCATGTACTATGAGTATCGCTACTGCTGCCTTGATTTGTTTGTCTGATTTGAGATTTAACATCCCTGTCAGCACTGTAAAGGTCATTTAAGAGACATTGCTTCCAATTTTGTGGGACTTTTATCTGACACTGAGATGAAATGACATCTCAAGCCCTGTCGCCCAATGAAACCAATAGGGCTTATAAGCATGGACAGTCCAATTCGCACCGCATTGCCTGGCCGGGCTTAGATCCTCTAAGCGGTTTACCAGTACATGTGTGCGCCTCGGTTTCAGCTCTGCATGGAAGCATCATGCAGCCCATATATTTCTTCAAGCGCCTATGGGCGGGGTCGGTACTGCTGCCTTGAACAAATTTTCATGGTCTCAAGGATGTTCACACCACTGTAGGTTGACTGTGGTTTGTGTGCTTGTAAACGGAATCCTTTCAAAAATGGCATCTACTCTTAACTCTTATCCTGCTGTTCACGACAACCCCTATCTTTGCAAACAGTGCAGATCCAGATCAGATGGCTTCTGAAGAAGCCATCTGATCAGGATCTACTCTGTTTGGCATTCAATTTATGAATTTGTAGGAATAAATTACATCAAGTAATCTTATTGGTTCAAAGTCAGAAATGGGTGTGGCTAAACTGAATATTCAGCAAGAGAAGGGTTAACCCCTATCCTTCTCAAAAAAAAAAAACAAGAGCACCGCAAGCGGGTGCCAACGCTCGTCTGCAGTTTCTTTTAGAAAACATAAGTTCTAAGTCAAATCAAATTGCAAGATGGAGTTATAAAACTTGTAGGGAATGTAGCTCTTGTGATGGTGAGTATGTGTATGAAGTTTCATGAAGGTAGGCCAAATACTTTTGGAAATATGGTCAAGGCTAAGTTTTTTTGTTAATTTTTCGAAAAATTGGTCAAAGTCACAGGTCAAAAAGCGTGGTATGACTGAAAAGGTCTTGTCCCAAAGAACATTCATGTGAAGTTGGAAGGCTCTGTTGTGAATAGTATTGAAATAAGAGACAAAAACAATTTAAAAACTAGAGCTATCACTAAAGGTGATGAATACCCCCACAAAAACTGCCTTGATAGTACATCAGCGCCATTTTGCAATTTTTTCACTTGAAAGGGGCCATAACTATGTCGAAAATTGACGAATTGTAGTGGAAATCGAACTTGACCTGTATTTTATGATGTTACATCAGTGTACCAAAAATTATAAAAATCGGTGAAGCGGTTTTTGAGTTATCGTCTGGAAACCAAGTCAACAGACCGACCGACCGACCGACAGACCGACCGACAGACAGACCGACCGACCGACAAGCTCACTCCTATATACCCCCCCCAAATTTCATTTGTGGGGGTATAAAAAACGGAGAGAAAAGGGGAGATAATTCAATCAAATTGCAAGATGGAGTTATAAAACTTGTAGGGAATGTAGCTCTTGTGATGGTGAGTATGTGTATGAAGTTTCATGAAGGTAGGCCAAATACGTTTGGAAATATGGTCAAGGTTAAGGTTTTCGGTTAAATTTTCGAAAAATAGGTCAAAGTTCAAAGGTCAAGGTCACAGATCAAAAAGTGTGGTATCACTGAAAAGGTCTTGTCCCAAGGAACATTCATGTGAAGTTTGAAGGCTCTGTTGTGAATAGTATTAAAATGAGAGCAAAAAATGTGTTTCAGAAAAAAATTGGAAAAGGGGAGATAATTCAGCCAAAATCAACAATGTTGTTATGGTCCTTGGTCAAAATGTAGCTCTTGTGATGATGAGTGTGTGTATGAAGTTTCATGAGGCTAGGTCTAATACTTTTTAAGTTATAGCCAAGGTTAAGTTTTTTTGGAACGACGCAGGACGACTCAGGACGACTACGCAGACGCCGGAGTGATGACAATAGCTCGAAAGTTTTTTTTCAAAAAACAGACGAGCTAAAAATTAGCCACACCCATTTCTGACAAACAACCAATTAAATTTACTTGATACAATGTATCAAATTTACAAACTGAATAATTCTGGTGATTTCAGTCCGTAGTGCCACAAATTTCTGATTTTTAGTTTCTATACTGACCTTCTAGTCCTCCAGGAAATGTCTCTGAGAACATACTGTGGTAATCTGTTTACATCATCCTGAAGGTAGAAAGACTTAGCAACACATAAGGTTCATATTTTGAGACTTGTTTTTGTTTGATTTGAGGTTTAAAGTCTCCATCAACACTGTATAGGTCATTTTGGAGACATTGCTTCCAATTTTGTGGGACTTTTACCCGATATTGAGATGAAATGACATCTCAAGCCCTGTCGCCCAATGAAACCAATAGGGTTTATAAGCATGGATGGTCAGACTCGCACCACTTTACCTGGGCAGGCTTAGTTCCTCTAAGTGGTTTACCAGTAGTTGTATGGGGTCAGATTTCAGCTCTGCGTGGAAGCATCATGCAAGCCCATCTATTTCTTCAAGCCCCGATGGCCGGGGGTCATTTTTGAGATAATTGAAGAATAGTTTTTGTCAATTCTCCATAAAAACCTATGATGTGGGTACCCATTAGAACCTCCTTCAGGTTTTGAGAACAGGTAAGACCCAAACTAGCACGAGTCTCCAAATTTTAATATAGAAACGAAAGTTGTGTACATTTATCACATGACGCGCATCTGAGAATGTAATAAAAGCATGTAATAAATTCAATAATCCACTAGGGGATTAAATATGCAAATAAGTTAGATACGTCCTGTTACGTTACAAGTGCGACATCCTTAATGACGTCGCATTAACAAATGGCGGAATATTGACATTTTTGTAAAACATTTGTGAATAATTTTTTTTTTTTTTTTATGTCATACGATAAACAGAATATTGCATTTGTGTTCATTTATTATTGAATTTATTAAACACGTTGAGGAAAAGGGATAAAATGCCCGGCCAAGCCTTGCATTTTATCCCTTTTCCTCAACTTGTCTAATAAATTCAACAATACATGTACACTCCTGTTAGATCCTTTATGTCAACCATTTATTAAACTCGTTGAGGAAAAGGGACCCTTTACCTCAACTTGTCGTCTAATAAATTCAATTATACATGAACACTCCTATAAGATCCTTTATGTCAAAAATTTGTTATTATTTTTTATTATTATTTATTATTACTCGTTGAGGAAAAGGGATAAATTGCGAGGCTGTGCCTCGCATTTTATACATACCTTTACCTCAACTTGTCTTATAAATTCAATAATACATGAACACTCCTTTTAGATCCTTTATGTCAACAATTTATTAAACTCATTGAGGGAAAGGGATAAAATGCGAAGCTGTGCCTCGCACTTTATCCCTTTACCTCAACTTGTCTAATAAATTCAATAATACAGGAACACTCCTGTTAGATCCTTTATGTCAACAATTTATTAAACTCGTTGAGGAAAAAGGATAAAATGCGCGGCTGTGCCTTGCATTTTATCCCTTTACCTCAACTTGTCTAATAAATTCAATAAAACACGAACACTCCTATAAGATCCTTTATGTCAACAATTTATTAAAAGCATTGAGGAAAAGGGGAAAACAAGAGCTGTCGCCAGACAGCATAGCTCGCCTGTTTCGCGCCTTCAACATAGAAGGTAAAATTACTGAACCATGAAATATAGGTCACACACACCTAGATACATTTTGAGGTCAGTGACCAGTTTGCATGGAACATATATGCCAAATATTACATTTCAGAATCACAATGTGTATGAATTATAAGGCAAAATCAATGAACCATGAAAATAGGTCACACTGACCTAGATATATTTCTATGTCATTCATCTCGTCACATGGAACTTATAATTCAGGGCTGAAGTTTCTAAAAAAAAAATAAAATAGTATTCAATTTGGCAGAGTCATTGAATCATGAAATTTAGGTCACACTGACCAAGATATAATTTCCAGGTCAATCATGGGGTCACATGGAATAAATAATCCAGGTATGATGTTTCTTCATGAAAAATTATTAAAGCAAATAGGCAAATCACTGAACCATGAAATATAGGTCACGGTGACCTTGATATATTTTGAGGTAAATCATGGGGTCACATGGAACTAATAACCCAGGTATGACATTTCTCCATCAAATAGTAATAAAGATAATAGGGAAAATCACTGAAACATGAAATATAGGTCACAATGACCTGGATTTATTTTGTGGTCAATAATCAGGTAACATGGAATAAATAATCCAGGTGTAACATTTCTTCATCACATAGTATTCAAGATAATAGACAAAATCACTGAACCATGAAATATAGGTCACAGTGACCTAGACATATTTTGAGGTGAATTATGGGGTCACATGGGACTAATAACCCAGGTATGACATTTCTCCATCAAATAATATTCAAGATAATAGGCAAAATCACTGAACCATGAAATATAGGTCATACTGACCTAGTTATATTTGGGGTTAATTATCCGGTCACATGGAACTTATAATCAAGGTATGACATTTCTGCATCAAATAGTATTCGAGATAATAGGCAAAATCACTGAGCCATGAAATATAGGTCACACTGACCTAGATATATTTTGCGGTCAATTACCAGGTCACATGAAACTAATAATCCAGGTATGACATTTCTCCATCAAATAGTATTCGAGATAATAGTCAAAATCACTGAACCATGAAATATAGGTCACAGTGACCTAGATATATTTTGAGGTCAATCATGGGGTCACATGGAACTTATATCTCAGGTATGACATTTCTCCAACAAATAGTTTTCAAGATAAAAGGCAAAATCACTGGACCGTGAAATATAGGTCACCATGACCTTCACCCTTTTACACTTGAACCAATGTCACTTGGTTGGCTGATGTATAACCAATTCTGTCTATACTTATTAGCATAAGGGAAAGGTATACAACAAATTACAAAGTTGTCCTAGATTTTGACCCCTAGCCCCACCCCATCCCCACTCCCAGGCATGAACCCAGGGGGGTGTTGTCTTGGAATCTCAGAAGACACTCCCAGGTATCCAAGTTGTAAATATGAATGCTTTGTGATGAGTGACTGCTGAGATATAAACATTTCAAAAACTTTAACACAGTATTATATAGGTGTTCTAGATTTTGACCCCAAGCCCCACCCCGGGGCATGACCCCAGGGGTCTGTTATCTTTGAACAACAGAGGACCCTCCGAGGTACTAAAGTTCCAAATATGAGTGCTCTGTGATGAGTGACTGTTGAGATATAAGCATTTGAAAAACTTTAACGCAGTGTGATGCGCACGCGCACGTGCACACGCACACGCACGCCATCCGAGGTGACAACAATAGCTCTCCATGTACTTCGTACAGGCGAGCTAAAAATGCTTGGCAAAGCCTTGCATTTTATCCCTTTACCTCAACTTGTGTAATAAATTCAATAATACATGAATACTCATGTAAGATCCTTTATGTCAACAATTTATTAAACTTGTTGAGGAAAAGGGATAAAATGCTTGGCAAAGCCTCACTTTTGATCCCTTTACCTCAACTTGTCTAACAAATTCAATAATACACGAATACTCATGTAAGATCCTTTATGGCAACAATTTATTAAACTCACTGAGGAAAAGGGAAAGCCTAGTGTTTTATTCTTTTACCTCAACTTGTCTAATAAATTCAATAATACATGAACACTCCTATAAGATCCTTTATGTCAACAATTTATTAAACTAGTTGAGGTTAAGGGACAAAATGCTCGGCAAAGCCTCGTGTTTTATCCCTTTACCTCAACTTGTCTAATAAATTCAATAATACAAGATCCTTTATGTCAACAATTTATTAAACTCGTTGAGGAAAAGGGATAAAATGTGAGGCTTTATTTAATCCCTTTACCTCATCTTGTCTAATAAATTCAGTAATACAAGGTCCTTTATGTCAACAATTTATTAAACTCGTTGAGGAAAAGGGATAAAATGCGAGGCTTCGCATTTTATCCCTTTACCTCAACTTGTCTTATAAATTCAATAATACATGAACACTCCTGTTAGATCCCTTATGTCAACAATTTATTAAACTCATTGAGGAAAAGGGACAAAATGCTCGGCAAAGACTCCCATTTTATTCCTTTACCTCAACTTGTCTAATAAATTAAATAATACATGAACACTCCTGTAAGATCCTTTATGTCAACAATATATTAAACTCATTGAGGAAAAGGGACAAAATGCTCGGCAAAGCCTCGCATTTTATCCCTTTACCTCAACTTGTCTAATAAATTCAACAATACAAGATCCTTTATGTCAACAATTTATTAAACTCGTTGAGGAAAAGGGATAAAATGTGAGGCTTTATTTTATCCCTTTACCTCAACTTGTCTAATAAATTCAGTAATACAAGGTCCTTTATGTCCACAATTTATTAAACTTTTTGAGGAAAAGGGATAAAATGCTCGGCAAAGCCTCGCATTTTATCCCTTACCCTCAACTTGTCTAATAAATTCAATAATACATGAATACTCCTGTATGATCCTCTATGAATTATCCAAGAAGCGAGCACTAAGAAGCTGATCACAAAGTGCAGATGACCTGGGCCCAGTTGTTCAAAGCATCGTTAGCTTAACGAGCTCGTTAGTGGTCATATTGTTAACTGTTCTAGCAAGTTTAATATGTAAAATTTTGGTATTTTTGCTGAAAAAATGTGAGCAGCTTTTGCATCTACAAAAGCTGTTCACATTTTTTCAGCAAAAATATTAGCATATTTGCCATATTTAATGATCAAAGTTTTAACGAAACGTTAACTAACATCGTCGTTAGTTTTGAACAACTGGCCCACACTGTTCCGCACCTTTGTTGTTCACAAATGGCAAAAAAAGAGGTTTTCCAAGATAACAGAGGTATCCAAATATTTTGTTTCTTATTTCCACAGGAAAACATACGTTGTTGGTACTCATTAGATTTATTTGATTGGAGGTTTAACGTCCCCGTCAACACTGTAAAGGTAATTTTGGAGACCCTGCTTCCAATTTTTTGGGACTTTTACCCAACATTGAGATGAAATGACATCTCAAGCCCTGCGGCCAAATGAAACCAATAGGGTTTATAAGCATGGACGGTCCGACTCTGCCTGGGCAGGCTTAGATCCTCTAAGCGGATTACCAGTACTCGTGTGCGGGTTGGTTTCAGCTCTGCGTGGAAGCATCATGCAGCCAATCTATTTCTTCATGGTCCGATGGGCAGGGGCCGTGGTACTCATTAGAAGTGCCTTGATGGGGCGCTTCTAAAAATACCCACAACATATGTTTTCATGGAGAAATAAGAAAAATGTCAGTACTTTTCCTGTTCGAAAAAAAGCACCTTATAAAATGAGGCAGTGCCTGACAAAACCTACATAAAGATGTACAACATTCAAATACCCAGATCAGTCTGCTCATTTACTCATGAAGACAAAAGATGATGTGTATCTCACTTTGAATAGCCCACAGGCTATAGAAGGTACATGCGATCAGTGAAGGCTCTGATCAGACTGCGCAAATACAGAAAACCCCAAAACTGGTAATTGGCAAACAGTGCAGGCCCAGATCAGACGCTGCAGAACACGGCATCTGATCAGGGCATACACTGTTTGCAAAAAGTTCAGCCATTTTCAGGTGTTAAAATGAAAATAAGTAGATGATGTTCACTAGGATATCACATAAATGACAGTTTCTAATGAAAACAGTGATATTTTTCTTATTTCTGTTTCAGACATAGTTAAAACAGCCACATTTAGGCAGTTATAACAAGTACTGTAAAATTCCTATATTAAGACCAGCTTTGGGACTGTTCAAAAGTGGTCTTTAAGACCACTTCTGAACAGTCCAAAAGGTGGTCTTTGACAGGAGGACAGTGTGGGCAGAAAACACAAAGAATGATTAACACTGGTCGCACAAACGTTAATGTAGGTTTTGTTGCATGCTAGCTCAAATGAGAAAAACTCTTGCAGCCAGGCCCAGAGGTTATAAAACTTTTTTCATGCTCAACTCACTTGAGCATGAAATTTATCCTGCTCATAAATTTTAAAATGCCAACAAATGTTGGCATTTTAAAATTTATGAGCAGGATAAATGACATTCTGTGCTGGTCTGAGGAGGAAAATTGCCCGATTTTTTGTATTTTAATAATTATAAGTATTACAAATTTCATGCTCAGCTGAGTCGAGCATGAAAAAAGTTTTATAACCTCGGGGCCAGATGTCACACAAAAAGTGAATAATGTACAAGTGTCATCACAAGAACTACTGCCTGGAGCAAGGGTGGGATGGTGGGGGGGGGGGGGGGGGTGGGGGTCAATTAATTTTACTGGCCAATACTGACTCAGACTCACCATTTCACGTGCTATTAGCCTACAGGCATAACAGAGGTTGGTTATCACATCTTCAGTCTTTAATCTGAAACATACATACAAGCAAACAGGATAAGATGGTTATTTCTTGCACACCAGATAAGGAAATCCATAGTTTTAGCTTGGGATAGAAATTCTGTTCTAACCCCTGTGTTCTTACCCAAAATCAAATATTCTTGCATGTTTTATAAATGCACTGGTTGAATATGACCTCTTTTGCGTCGTCGTTAAGGTTGACCTCACACCACATAACGTGACGTCACTAAACATCACTGTATTGTCATCACAATATGATGTAAGTATACAACCGAAATGACTGTAGTATTGAAAATCCACCCCCAGAAATGGAAGGTATGCAAGAAAAAGAATCCAACATGGATGTGAGGGGTGAATAGAAAAATCCATCCCTCGGGATCACTGTCAAGCCTCCTGATGGCGGACAGTGACCCTCAGGATGTTTATTTCCATCTACCCCTCACACCCATGTAAGATTCTTTTATGCTGTTACTTGTGTATATGCTCTGATAAGTGCATATCAATACCTTCCCAAGAAGTAAGTTTGATAACACATCACGCTAACAAGTCCGTGAAATGAAGACCCCCTTAAACCCCACTTTATATAGAGAAAACTGGGGTTTACGGGGGTATACATTATTTTCCTTATTTCTGCTCCAAGACATAGGTTGTGGGTACTCGTTAGAACCGCCTCATTGAGGCGGTTCTAACGAGCACCCACGACCTATGTTTCGAGTAAAAATAAGAAAAATATCACGGATTTTCGTCAGAAAAACAGACATTTTGGAGAGGTACTATGCACTATATCGCACGGGTGTGTTAGCATAATGAATTGAGAGAGCAAGATTTGCAGTTTTGTTGGAGTTGAAACAGTGCTAAAAGATCACAAATATATTAGCGCCCCTGCTCATCTGGGCTTGGAATGATAGGATAGGCTGCATGGTGCTTCTGCACAGAGATGAAACTGATCCATCCTGAGTACTGGTAAATTGATTAGGTCTGAGTCTGCCCAGGAAAAGTGGAGTGAATTGGACCCTTCCTTGAACTCTATTGGTTTCATTGGCCAGTAGAGCTTCAGAAAAAAATCCCACAAAATCTGAAGCAATATCTCCAAAATGACCTTACTTATTGACGGGGATGTAAAACCTAAACACAAAGAAACTGATATATTAATTATTACGCTTTAGTGAGAAAAGAGGGGTAAATTCCTGACCTGTTTACGCCAACTGTGGACATGTTTGGTTCAACCAAAGATATGCTTAATTGAAATGTGGTTGCTTAATTGAAAGACTTTCTAGGACTTGTTTTTATTACCTAGCTGTAATATCCTCTTCATTCAACTAAAAAAATTGATTTCAGGATTGTCAGATCAAAAGGGTTAGATTAACCGTGGAGTCTTTGATGGCAAGAATGTGCACTGGTTGTCACAAATCACTTTGAAGACGAGTCCATCATGTCTGACAGTCAAGTGTGACAAATTTGCACCTGATATCTCAAAACAGTACAGTGCTGGATGTGAATATCAACAATTATCATCATGACACAATATTCTTGGTGCTGTTCAGTGGAGGTACATTAACCTTTACCCTGCTGTAGGCAACAAGCCCTATCTTTGCAAACAGTGTAGATCCAGATCAGATGGCTTCTGAAGAAGCCATCTGATCTGGATCTACACTGTTTGGCATTTAGTTTATGAATTTGTAGCAGTAAATTACATCAAATAATTTGATTGGTTGATAGACAGAAATGGGTGTGGCTTAATTGAATATTCAGCAGGTTAAAGGTTAACTAATCAATGGTCATCACTGGGTGTGAGCTTGATCTAGTACAGTGAACCCTTTGATTCTAAAAATATTTCTTAATAGAGGATCTTACATGAGTGCTCATGTATTATTGAATTTATTAAACGAGTTGAGGTAAAGGGATAAAATGCTAGGCTTTGCCGAGCATTTTATCCCTTTTCTTCAACGAGTTTAATAAATTCAATAATACATGAGCACGAATGCAAGATTCTATTTATCATATGACATTTAAAAAGCATTTTATTCACGATTGTTTACAAAAATGTCAATATTCTGCCGTTAGTAAACGCGACGTCGTTAAGGACGTCGTACATGTAACGTTACGGGACGTATCTAGCTAATTTGCATATTTAATCCACTAGTGGATTATCGAAAATATTACATGGCGTTATTACACTCTCAGACGCAATGTCATATGATAAATTACTGTTCACATCTTAGATCTTTACGTAGAAAAGAATCATTTGACAGCAGTGCCAGGAATAGAATGTTGCAGCTGAAACAAAATGGGTAGTAAAATGTCCCAGTGAACCGTGCCCTTATAGGGTGAATACGGAAAGAAAATTATTTTTTTTCTTTTACAATCCACAACAGACTGTTTGTAGCTTGCATTTTAGGGGAACATATATAAACATGTAGGCATTTTTACAGGGAAGACTTCTTTCTCGAGTCCCTGCTTGCTTTTCTACCAATTAAGCTCTTCCAAAAAAGGGACCTACTCGTAAAAGAAAGAATTTGATCAGACTCTCATTAGGCTACACATATGCTGGATGCACATGCTCAAAAAACCTTTTTGGACTCCATGGCCCATATAAGGTCTTTACTTATCCACAGGTAAGGTGTAAACTTATTCAGTTTTAACCCTTATCATGCTGTTCAGGACAACCCCTATCTTTGGAAACAGTGCAGATCTAGATCAGATGGCGTCTGAAGAAGCCATCTGATCAGGATCTACACTGTTTGACATTAAATTTATGAATTTATAGGAATAAATTACATCAAGTAATCTGATTGGTCCAAAGTCAGAAATGGGTGTGGCTAAACTGAATATTCAGCAATAGAAGGGTTAAGCACTGAGAAGGTTTTGTTTGTTTGTGTTTAGGTTTTACATCCCTGTCAACATTATTTAGGTCATTTTGGAGGCATTGCTTCCAATTTTGAGGCAATTTTACCCAACATTGAGATGAAATGACATCTACAGCTCTACCACCCAATGACACAGCTAGGTTTAAGGAGAGGTCCGACTCACACCACTTTTTCTAGGCAGGCTCAGGCCTAAGTGATTTACCCCAACTCAAGTTTAATCAGTTTCAGCACTGAAAGAAAGGTAACTGAAGAATTGTCTTCACAGATTAATTGTTCTTGCTCTAAACATTTATCAGGGTCCCAATGTTTTAAGTTAACTTAATTGAACACATTTCAATTTCCATCATTAAATGTGGAAAATACACTTAAAATTTCTGAACTGCAAAAGCTGCTCATCATATTTTCTCAGAAAAATGCCACAGTTTTACATATTGTGCTTTCTTGTATACCGGTACATGTATTTTACATTCTGGGGCCAGTTGTTCAAAACTAATGACGTCCTTAGTTAACGCATCGTTAAAAATGATCATTTAATATGCCAAATATACTAAATTTTTTGCTGAAAAACTGTGGGTAGCTTTTGCATTTGCCAAAGCTGCTCACATTTTTTCAGCAAAAATACCAAAATTTTAGATATAGTACTTGCTAGAACAGTTAACAATATGACCACTAACGAGCTCATTAAGCTAACGAGGCTTTGAACAACTGGGCCCAATTCATCAACAAGTTTGTTAAGTTATGAGGGCAAGTCAATAAGTAACCAGCCTTTCTTATTTTCGTTTGACCACGACAACCAAGATTTTCATGCCTGGCTAATATATGGCAAATATACTAAATTTTTTGCGGAAAAAATATGGGCAGCTTTTGCATTTGCAAAAGCTGCTCACATTTATTCAGCAAAAATACCAAAATTTTAGATATAGTACTTGCTAGAACAGTTAACACCAGACCACTAACGAGCTCGTTAAGCTAACGAGGCTTTGAACGACTGGGCCCAGATCATCAACAAGTTTGTTAAGTTATGAGGGCAAGTCAATAATTAACCAGCCTTTCTTATTTGACCATGACAACCAAGATTTTCATGCCTTTTTTCAATACATATTTCAGGCATGAGGACAAAATTGCACCCTCATTGTGTCATTCACCCATAAGATATTAAACATCAAACATGGTTAGCGATGCAAAAGCAAGCTTTTTGCCAAAAATTACCTTGCTGTATTTGAGAAGGAAAACAAGTCAGAAAATAAATTGCGAGCTGACCAATGTTTATGGGTCTTCTGCACCATGGTATGCACAAGTTAAATTCTGGGTTGGGGAATTCAAATGCAGTATAATGTCTTTAGAAGACGAAACCAGGTCTGGACGCCCATCAGATGCCACTGATGAAGAAATGTGTAAGAGAGTAAGGGATCTGGCGAATTAAAATGGAAGAAATAGCGAATGCATTACACATTTCACATGGTAGCTTTTCAACAATTTTACATGATTGCTTTGGTATGCGCAGGCTAACAGCCTGGTGGGTCCCAAAATCCCGACGCACGGAGCAAATGGCAACCACAGCATCAGAAAGCAGGGCATTGTTGAAGCGGTTTAGGTTAAAGGAAGATGATTTTTCTTTCAGGTCTGGTGACGGGTCCATTATTATGAGCCAGAGAATAAAACTAAATGTCGCCAGTGGGTAGGGCCGAAATTTCCAAGGCCAAAGAAGTTCAAAACACAACCTTCTGATGGCAAGGTGATGCCAACTGTATTTTGGGAGGCATAAGGTGTTATTTTGTTGAACTTTCTAGCAAAGGAAAGTAAAATGACAGGTGTGTATTATGCAAATTTGCTCGATTGAGAACTATGATCCGTGAAAAACGTCGAGGTAAACTCTCCAAAGGGATTCTGCTCCAACAGGACAATGCAAGAGTTCACACTTTCAAAATTGCAATGGATGCTGTTGAGCCAAATGGGTATGAGTTAATACCGCATCCTGCCTTTTCCCTGGACTTAGCTCCTAGTGACTTTTTCCTATTCCTAAACTTGAAAAAGAGCTCCGCAAGCATGGCATTATATGTCCGTGGCAAATGAATATTTGTTGGACTGCAACCTCGAAATAATATGAACTGCTCCATATCATAGGCTTACTACATATCGAGTTTCACCATGTTCAGATCTGGCTGGAAACAAAATGTTTAGAGAAATTTATAAAAGGTTACTTATATAGATATTTGATGGACCATAACTGCTAAACATATGCGCTGCTCCACAACATGGTCAAATTATATACACATGTATCAAGTTTCAGCTTGATCAAATGTTAACTGTATGAGGACTTAGCCAGAGACAAAATGTTCACAAATTTTCAAAGGGGGACAATTCTGTAAATATTTGGTGGACTGTAACCTCGAAACAATAAGTGCTGCTCCACATCATGGTCTAACTATATATATAACGTTTCAGCTTGACAAGATCTAAATTGCAGAGGAAGTTAGCCGAAACAGAATGTTTCCAAAAATTTACAAAGGGGGATAACTTGGTTTTTATTTGGTGGACAAAATCCTCAAAACTATATCACTGACCACGTCAGGAAGGGCCCAACACAAAGCTGTCAAAGAGGTATGGTACAAGTTTTTGTCAGAATGTAGGCTTTGTGAGGGTAAGTATGTGTGTGAAGTTTCATGAGAGAAAGGCAAATACATTTGAAGTTATGACCGAGGTTAGGCTTTTTGGTTAAGGCAGAATGTTGGTTTCATGAGAGTAATACAAATACATGTTCTTTGGACAAAGGCAAGCAATATAGCTACGGCGCTTTGTCAGAATGTAGGTCTTGATATTGTTAGTAAGTGTTTCATGAGAGTAGGGCAAATACTTCTGATGTTATGAACTGAGGTTAAGTTTTTTTGGTTATGGAGTGACAAACACATGGAAAAACAAGATGTGTTTGTGAAACACGAACATGTCCCCGGGCATGGTCATTTTTTATTCACAGTTGCTCACAGTTCAAGATTTTTATTTGTGTGGGAAGCCACTGACACAAGAAACTTACATGCCAAATATAAAAGCTGTATCTCAAACGGTTCAAAAGTTATGACCAATGTTAACTTTTTCTTTTATGTAGGTCAAAGGTCAAGGTCACAGGTCAAATTTTTTTGTGTGAATGTAAAGCTCTTGTCACAAGGAACCTACATGCAAAATATGAAGGCTCTATCTCAAACCGTTCGAAAGTTATGACAAAAAATGTTTATTTTTTTAAGTAGGTCAAAGGTCAAGGTCACAGGTCAAAATTTTTGCATGAATGTAAAGCGTTTGTCACAAGGAACCTACATGCTAAATATGAAGGCTGTATCTCAAACGGTTCAAAAGTTATGACAATGTTAACTTTTTCTTTTATGTAGGTCAAAGGTCAAGGTCACAGGTCAAAATTTTTTGTGTGAATGTAAAGCTCTTGTCAAAAGAAACCTACATGCAAAATATGAAGGCTCTATCTCAAACGGTTCAAAAGTTATGACCGAAATGTTATTTTTTTATTTTAAGTAGGTCAAAGGTCAAGGTCAAGGTCACGGGTAAAATTTTTTTGCATGAATGAAAAGCTTTTGTCACAAGGAACATACATGCTAAATAGGAAGGCTGTATCTCAAACGGTTCAAAAGTTATGACCAATGTTAACTTTTTCTTTTATGTAGGTCAAAGGTCAAGGTCAAGGTCACAGGTAAAATTTTTTTGCATGAATGTGAAGGTCTTGTCACAAGGAACCTTCAGGCCAAATATGAAAGCTCTATCTCAAACGGTTCAAAAGTTATGACCAAAATGTTATTTTTTTAAGTAGGTCAAAGGTCAAGGTCACAGGTCAAAATTTTTTGCATGAATGTAAAGCTTTTGTCACAAGGAACATACATGCTAAATATGAAGGCTGTATCTCAAGTGGTTCAAAAGTTATGACCAATGTTACTTTTTCTTTTAAGTAGATCAATTAACTTTTTCTTTTATTTAGGTCAAAGGTCAAGGTCAAGGTCACAGGTAAAATTTTTTTGCATGAATGTGAAGGTCTTGTCACAAGGAACCTTCAAGCCAAATATGAAAGCTCTATCTCAAACAGTTCAAAAGTTATGACCAAAAATGTTATTTTTTTATTTTAAGTAGGTCAAAGGTCAAGGTCAAGGGTCAAAATTTTTTGCATGAATGTAAAGCTTTTGTCACAAGGAACATACATGCTAAATATGAAGGCTGTATCTCAAGTGGTTCAAAAGTTATGACCAATGTTATTGTTTTCTTTTAAGTGGGTCAAAGGTCAAATTTTTTTGCATGAATGTGAAGGTCTTGGCACAAGGAACCTTCGGGCCAAATATGAAAGCTCTATCTCAAAGGGTTCAAAAGTTATGGCCAACGTTAAAGTTGTCCACGTACAAACCAACAAACCAACAAACAGACAGGGCAAAAACAATATGTCCCCGCTATCGCTACCGGGGACATAAAAAGAAATAAATTTATGGGGTGTAGGGCCCTAACAACAGGCGCTGCTCCACATCATGGTCTAACTAAATATCAAGTTTCAGCTTGATCGAATGTTAAAAGTAGAAGGAGTTAACAAGGAACCAAAATTTTACAGAAATATTCAAAGGGACTTAAATTTGTAAATATTTGGTGGACCATATCCTTGAAACAATATGCGCTACACCATCTCATAGTCTAACAATCTACCAAGATTCAGCTTCATCCAATGTAAACTAAGGGAGGTGTTATCTGAAAACGAAATACTTCACAAAATTTTCAAAGGGGCATAACTCTGTAAAAATTTCGTGGACTGTAACTTTGTAACAATATGCAATACACCACCTCATAGTCTTCTCTCTACCAAGTTTCAACTTCATCGGATGAAAACTGTAGGAGGAGTTATCCGGAAACAAAATAGTTCACAAATTTTTCAAAGCGGCATTATGCTGTAAATATTTGTTAGACTGTAATCTCAAAACAAAATGCGCTACAAAAGCCAATAGTCTTACTATCTACCAAGTTTCACCTTGATGAGATGAAAACTGTAAGGAGTTATCCGAAAGTTTCCAGAGACGGACTGATGGATGGACACCGACCCCAGACCATAATACACCCGTTTTGTAAAAAGGATATCTCTGGACATCATTTCCCGTTAAACGAAGTCGTGACGGCAGTTGAGGAGTGGGTTGGAGACAAGGACCCTGGCTTCTTCAGTTCTGTGCTGATGGCACTGGAACAGCATTGGTCCATGGGGCAATTACATCAAAAAGAAGAGATTGCTCTCACCCAGAAATAAGTAAGGCTGGTTTTAGCTCACCAGTCATGTAGTGATAAGGTGAGCTTTTGTGATCACTTTTTGTCTGTGTCCGTGCATCAGTGTGTAAACAATTTCTTCAAACGACATCTCCTCCTAAACCACTGAACGGATTTTGACCAAACTTCACAGAAATGATCCTTAGGTGGTCCCCTTTCATCGCTGTTCAAATGGTTCCGGTCCGCTGCACATCAAGGTCACAGGAGCCAAAAATACATTTTATTAATAATAACTTAATCTGAAACCAGGCCCAGGTCTTCAATATTCGGTGTGTAGCTTCATCTAGTGGACCTCTACCAAAATTGTTTAAAAATAATAGCCCTAGGGCCAAAAATACCCCCCTCCTGGGCCCTTTGGTTTTACATAGACTTACATAGGAAAAACCTTTAAAAAATCTTCTTGTCTGAAACTAGAAGGCTCAGGTGTTTGATATTTGGTATGAAGCCTCGTCTTATGGACCTCAATCAATATTGTTCAAAGTATAGCACTGGGGCCTCTGATTTTACATAGACTTATCTATGAAACCACAAGGCCCAGGTCTTTGATATTTTGCTTGAAGCTTCATGTGGATGACCTCTACCAAGATTATTCAAATCATAGCCCTGTGGTCAAAAATAGCCCCGCCCCAGGGCCCACCAGTTTTACATAGACTTACATAGGGATAATCTTTAAATACTTTTTCGCCTGAAATCAACAGTCCCATGTCTTTGATATTTGGAATTAAGCTTCCTCTAGTTGTCTTCTATCAAGACCGTTCAAATTAAAACCCGATAGGGTCAAAAATGGACCTGCTCCGGAGCCCAAAGGTTTTATATAGGGTGAAGGCTAAGCCTGTTCATCTCTGTCTGGTGCACTAGGACCTGATCATCAATGTCCACAAGGTGCCTTGACAGTGACATACAAGTCAGCTCTGTATTGTCAAAGGGAACCACTGACCCATTACCACCCATCCGCCTCCCTTTGTCACCATGTGACATTATTAGTTAGACTGAGCCACTTCATCTCCTTCTGTTGCACTAGGACCTGACTCTCAATGTCCACAATGTGTCCAGATAGTGACATACAAGTCAGCTCTGTATTGTCAGAGGGAAACACTGACTCATATGTCTAGCATCTTTCTGTATAATAAGGATCAGGTGAACGATCCAGGGCCATTATGGCCCTCTTGTTTATAGACTCACCCTCGTAACAATGGTTTGGGCCCCTGGGACTAGAAAGACCCTGAAACTCTAAGCTTCTGAAATGGACTTTTCCATCTATGAACATCATAGAGGATCTTACATGAGTGTTCATGTATTATTGAACTTATTAAACAAGTTGAGGAAAAGGGATAAATTGCAAGGCTGTGCTGAGCATGATAGCCCTGTTCCTCAACGAGGTTAGTAAATTTAATAATACATGACCACGAATGCAAGATTCTATTTATCATATGACATTAAAAGGCATTTTAACCACAATTTTTCAAAAAATATGTCAATATTCTGCCATTCGTTACGAACGTCGTACTTCTAACATTACAGGGTGATCTAACTAATTTGCATATTTAATCCACTAGTGGATTACCGAATTTAACACATGACACCATTACATTCTCAGACCCGATGTCATATGATAAATGTCCATTCTTTTTCATAGAACTATAAACTATTAATGGACTAGCAACTTGTCAATAGAACTATAAACCATTAATGGACTAGCAATTTGTCTATAGAGCTATAAACTATTAATTGACTAGCAACTTGTCCCTTGAGCTATAAACCATTAATGGACTAGCAACTTGTCCATAGAGCTATAAACCATTAATGGATTAGCAACTTGTCCATAGAGCTATAAACCAGTAATGAACTAGAAACTTGTCCATAGATCTATTAACCATTAATGGACTAGCAACTTGTCCCTTGAGCTACAAACCATTAATGGACTAGCAACTTGTACATAGAGCTATTAACCATTAATGAATTAGCAACTTGTCCATAGAGCTATAAACCAGTAATGAACTAGAAACTTGTCCATAGATCTATTAACCATTAATGGACTAGCAACTTGTCCATAGAGCTATAAACCAGTAATGGACTAGCAACTTGTCCATAGATCTATTAACCATTAATGGACTAGCAACTTGTCCATAGAGCTATAAACCAGTAATGGACTAGCAAAACATGCAGATCCTGATGAGATGGCGCATTATGAGCCATCTCATCAGGATCTAAAATGTTTGCATAGGTACATTTTGAAGATCCCATGTAGCTTTCAGTACTGGGTTATTCTACTGCAGTGGCTTCAGTAGAACAAGGCATGTTGTGCTTACAGCAGGTGTGGGATGGGGGAGGGATGGGAGGGGGTGGGGTGGAGTGTGCTGTTTTTAGTTGTTTTTTTATTCTTCTTCTGTATCCTATCTTTCCTTTTTCTAATGTCCATCTCTTGGGAGACGGCTTGGGATACACGGTTGCTTAAGGTCTCCGCCACTGATCCAGCCCATCATAAAGTGAGCTATTGACTGGGCCATAAAACTACAAAACAGGGTACAGAGTCTACTGGGTTAAAAGCCAGCCTTGGCTGCTCAGTTGGATGTGCATCTGACTGTTGATCAGGAGGTTGCAGGTTCAAAACCCTGTGGGTGGGCAATATTCTGCCATCGAGATTGTTCATGAAATCTTTCTAAGATCAATCTCTCCATTCCGCTGATTTAAGAAGGGCAGTTATCAGTTTCTGGCAAATGCCAGCTAACTGCGTATGTATAAACCTGCCCATGAAAAGAGTGATTAGGTAAAATGATTGCTTAATATGAGCTAAATTGTTGAATGGGCCATTAAAGTACAAACAAACAAACCAACCAAAAGGGTTAAAAAGGCTTATTTTTCAAGTGGTTTTAACTACTGACAACTGCAAACCAACATACCAAGTCAGTGAACCATAAAATGTAGGTCAAGGTCAAATATGGATGCTTGCATGTAAGTTGTCATCCCCAGATACAAGTTTGTACCAAGTATCATTAATGAAGCTCTTATAGTTCATGAGAAATAAACTTGACCATTAGGGTGAATGCTAGGGTGGTCGCAAATGTTGACGCCTTTACAAACGGACGGAAAACCGGGCACCTATATCGCACAATGCTAATAGCAGGCACGACAATGACCCAACTTTATATCATCACGAAAACATGCCTATATAATTTTGACCCCACTGAAACCCACTCTTATATAGCAAAATTGGGGTTTACGGGGATAAACCTTATTTTTCTTATTTTCGTTAGAATGAGAAATAAGAAAGCAAAAATCAGCATTTTTCATCTTAAAATGTTCATTTTTTCGGCAAGGTTACAATGTATTTGTATAGGAGTGTTTTCATAACGTGATCACAGAACAAACCTGCTTGTGCTAGTCTGACAGCTCCCATCCCCTTCTCCACAGCACTGTGAGTTATCTGCCCCTGACTCCTCTCTCTTCCTTCTTGATATAGACTGGGAGAATTCTACAGCAGACAGGGCCGAAGAGGCACTCACACTTGTATCCAATGGCACCTAAAACAAATGAAAAAAGTTTGCTTGTTTGCAGTTTAACTACCCAGTCAACACTATTTAGGTCATGCCGTCAGTTTACCTGACCAATGTTTTCATTAGCAGACTTACTGGACTCTGGTTGGGCTCATCAGAGTCTAACTGTTGGTTTTCTTTTGCTCCAGCACATCAGTGGTTTCTTGCTGTGAGTCCTCACCGTTGTTTCATCTCTGTGGTTGTTTGATTTTTGTGTTCAAGGAGATATTGCACTGATGAGTTGGGTCTTCATGCAGACTGAACAAATTATTTGTCTAAATTGCGACAGAAGAAAGGGCAAGGATTGTGGCCATGTAAAATCGATTTAAGCCTTGGCCATGTAAAATCGATTTTAGCAACCCCCCCTCCCCCCACCCGTGTGGAATTCGTTTCACTGACCGTTCGAAGGTGGTTCTTCTGTCGGGATTTATTTTTGTTATGGCTTGTCTTTGAGTGTGTGTTTGGCTTGTGCTATTTTGTTTTGGATAGCCAAATGGCCATTTTCTGAGAAAGTGACTGTCCTTTTGGCTTTCCGCTATTGATGTTTCCATTAGGGTCTAGTTGTTCCATGTTTTTGGTGTCTCTGATGGGATCTGTGGGTTAATTGTATTGATTCCTGATCACTGCCTTCACTTCTTTTTTTATATGGAAGCAGTTTACCAGTACCAAGTATATTCCTTTGCCGGAAACTGACAACTGTCCTTTTTGAATCAGCAGAAGGGAAAGAATGACTGTAGAAAAGATTTCATGATAAATCTCCTCAAAAGAATGTTGCCGACCCCGGCAAGTATCAAACCCTGAACCTCCTGATCACCAGTCAGACGCGCATATGGCTGAGCTATTGAGGGTGACAATTAAACCCTGGTCCTGCTGAATACTTAAATATGCCACACCAACTTCTGATTATCAACCAATCAGATTACTTGATGCAAATTATTGCAACAAATTCATAAACTGAATGACAAACAATGAAGATCCTAAGGGCAATTCCAGAATTAGTCAGGGGGGGTGGGTGGGAGGCACTTTTTTAAAAAACCCACCACCCGTAAAATATAATTTTCCCTGACCCCCAGTACCCATGAATTTAAAAAAAATGAGAACCCCGCCACCCCCTATTTAAGAATAAATTCAATACCCCATCCACAGTCCATAAAATTTTTTTTTTACCCCCACCAACCGTAAAAAAAAATGTATGTATAAAATTACCCCCCCCCCCCCACACACACACACACAAAAAAAAAAAAAATCAATGAATAAATAAAGAAATGTTAAAATGGTTAAAGGCCGGAGTGATTTGACTGTACTCAACAGCTGTATACTTTGTTTCCTTTTTAGAACATGTCATAGAAGAATATATAGGTTTTTCAAGCCTATAGTCACATCTGAATTAGTATTCACCACATAATCGAGATACCAGTGCAATTTGGTGCATTCTGGTGCATTCTAAGACCCTTTTTAGCCTTTATATTTCTTACAGTTTTGGGGGCATTTTTTTTTTAAAATTGAGAAGATTGTTGTGAAGTCTTTTTATTCCATTACAAGCTTCTGAGATGTTCCTTGAATACTTCCATGTAAATGACAAACACATCTCTGCCTTTAAATGCATGGGTGAAAGTTGCCAGAAATCCAAATACTGAAAAATTGGCTGGGGGTCAAGGGGGCCGCCTAGGCCCCCTTGTGAGTCCAGGGCAATGCCCTGGTGGGAGCCCAGGGGGCAAAGCCCCCGGAAGCTCCTTGATTTTAGCAATTCAGAACCCCCTAAAACCCCTAAAAATTGACAAATTTTTTCTGCATGAAAAAACTAAGTCCACACCTAAAAAAAAAATTGAGCAGGGGTTCCCCCCACTAGGCGCTGGCCAGCTTTGTTCACCCCCCGCCCATAATAATCCCGGCCTTCAAAAGAGTTGGGCAAAGACAGAGTGAAGAAGTGGGTGGGGTGTCTGAAATGCAAAGTAAACAAAGTTTCCAGAACACCTTCTTCTTCAATTGATAGAACTTTTGGAAAATTGATAAATGTAATTAAATGCCACATACCTTAAACGCCCCTTTTTGTGCCTCCAATCCAACACATTTATCATAAATATAACAATGATGGCTGATTTTTCCACTCGTTTTCCTAGCGTGTTCACAATAAATGCCTGTCCTTTACTGTCTATCTATCCATCTATCTTCTAATACTGAGTCGGTCATACTTAGCCATTACCTCAGAGTCATACTTGGTCATTACCTGGGAGTCTTTTTTCGGAAAATCGTCACCCCCCCCCCCCCAATTTTCTCCTCGGATCTGCATGAATCACAAGATCGTCAAAATCGGACCTCCGATCCGCGGTTATACGCGTTTCCACGGAACTATCACATCCCTGAATTATAAAAGATGCGCGAAACCTCTCGTGGGGCGAAACCTCATAGTGGCGAAACTCTTGGTGGCGAAACCTCCGATGGCGAACTTGTTTGGTGGCGAATCCTCTGTAAACGCTGTGTTTCACCCAAAGTTCTGTGTTTTACCCCAAAACATGTAAGCAAACATTCGGAATCATTCGCGCGTTTCACCGCCGTTAAAAAATAGAGAAGTTGAATTTCTACCCGTAATTAATTAATTACCGTTAGAGTAGTTTTCTACCCATAATGATTTAATTGTGGGTTTGACAATGACCCCCACCAGGCATGGAATTCAATTTTCTCTGGACCCCCCCACCCGTGAAATACAATATTCACCCGACCCCACCACCCGTACAAAAAAATATCGGGTGCCGCCCGCCCTCCCCCCATGGCTAATTCTGGAACCGCCCTAATCAGATGGCTTCCTCAGAAGCCATCTGATCTGGAACTACATTGTTTGAAAGATAAGACATATCCGGGCTCAGCAGGACTAGGGTTAAGGACTAGACCACATCCTCTTTATAACATTAATGTTGGGATCCAAAGTAATCTAGACAATCATGAAAAGTGATGAATGTCCCTGTCATATCCCTCACCAGATGAGTAATTTGTTTGACTTAGTCGTTCAAACGGACATAATTCTGCAATAAGGGGCTGGATCAGAATCCTGTTTCCTTTATGCAGTAATAACAACATGCCCTCTTATTAAGAGAATGGAGAAGGTCTTGGCAATCAGGGGCCAGTTGTTCAAAGCACATTAGCTTAACAAGCTCGTTAGTGATCAAATTGTTAACTGTTCTAGTAAGTACATGTAATACAGTGGTACTTTTTCCTGAAAATATGTGAGCAGCTTTTGCAATTGCAAAAGCTGCTTACATTTTTTCAGCAAAAATATTAGCATATTTGCCATATTAGAGGATCAAAGTTTTAAGGATACGTTAACTAACGATGCTGTTAGGTTTGAACAACGGCCCCCGTCCATCGGGGCTTGAAGAAAAAGATGGGCTGCATGATGCTTTCAAGCAGAGCTGAAACCGACCCGCACACAAGTACTGGTAAACCGCTTAGAGGATGTAACCTGCCCAGGCAATGCGGTGCAAGTCTGACATTCCATGCAAAAAAAACCCTATTGGTTTCATTGGGTGGCAGGGCTTGAGATGTCATTTCATCTCAACATTGGGTAAAAGTCCCACAAAATTGGGAGCAACATCTCCAAAATGACCTTTACAGTGTTGACTGGGACTTAAAACTCAAATCAAACAAAACAAACAAAACTGGCCCCAGGAAAGACTCATTGTAGGTTTTGTTGTGCACTATTATAGACAAAATGACAATTAATGGTTCTGTTTGTTTGAATTGAGATTGAACAACTTATCAACACTATTTAGGTCATTTTTGAGATGTTGTTTCCTATTTTGTGGGACGTTTACCCAACACGGAGATGAAATGACATCTCAACCCCTGCTGCCAAATGAAATCAATAGAGTTTATAAGCAGGTTCTATCAGACTCGCACCACTTTGCCTGAGCAGGTTTACACCTCCTAAGTGGTTTACCAGTACTTGTGTGCTACGTTTCAGCTCTGCATGGTAGTATCATGCAGCCCAATCTATTTCTCCAACCCATGATGGGCTGGGGCCATACCATTAACCCTTATCTTGCTGTTCACGACAACCCCTATCTTTGCAAACAGTGTAGATCCAGATCAGATGGCTTCTGAAGAAGCCATCCGATCAGGATCTACACTGTTTGGCATTCAGTTTATGAATTTGTAGAAATAAATTACATCAAGTAATTTGATTGGTTGATAGACAGAAATGGGTGTGGCTTAAATGAATATTCAGCAAGATGAGGGTTAATGATCACTTGTCAATATAATATTTTTGTTTGGATATGGCATGGCTGTTTACATTCTGATAACACAGCCATGTGACAAAGTGCGTTCTTTCTTATCACCAAAATGAAATTTTGTGATATTTTCCTTACTTAAGACTTAAAACATAGGTTCTGGGTGCTCGTTAGAACCACCTCATTGTAACGAGTACCCACAACCTATGTTTTGGAGCAGAAATAAGGAAAACTAGACTTGCTTGCTTTCTGAGAAAAAAGATGTCCCCCCACCATATACCCCTTTCAAAACAAGCTTATTTTAACAGCACCACTGTGACATTGAAAATAAGGTCACAAAAACCTAATTAGTTCTTCATCTTGACCTAATGTTATATCCAAGAAAGTGTCATGCCAACACATACGCATATGCAGACACATAGCCGACAGGATCCGCACCAAAAGCAATATGTCCCCCCCCCTCCCCTTCAGTAGGGGGACATAATAATGTATACTCCCTTAAACCCTAGGTTTCTCTATATAAAGTGGGGTTTACGGGGCTGTTCATTTCACTGACTCGTTAACATGATGAACTAACAGCAATTCTGCTTAGAACCCCAACTATAGTGTTGTAAAGAGGTCATGGTTTGCCCCAGCCCATCTGGGCTTGGAGAAATAGATGGGCTGCAAGGTGCTTCCATGCAGAGCTGAAACCTACAACACCAGGAGTACCGGTAAACCGCTTAGAAAAGTCTAAGCCTGCCCAGGCAAAGTGGTGCGAGTGGGACTGTCAATGCATATAAACCCTAATGGTTTCATTGGGCAGCAGGGCTTGAGATGTCATTTCGTCTCAATGTCGGGTAAAAACCCCCACAAAACTGGAAGCAACTTCAAAATGACCTAAATAGTGTTGAGGGGGACATTAAACTCCAATTCAAACTAACAAACAAAAGAGGTCATGGTGTATTTTGATCACCAATGTTTTCCTACAGAATATGAGCCAGCACACGACAAAACCTACAATAAGACATGTGCGCCAAGCAAAGAATCAGATCAGCCTGCATATCCATATAGTCCAACAAGAGACTTCTCTTGCTGCATGAAGGAGCAATAGGCCCTTAGCTATCTATCCTTAGAGCACACAGCGAAGACCCTGATCAGAATGCGCATATGCACAGGCTGATCTGTCTTCGCTGGGTGCACGTCTTATTGTAGGTTTTGTCGTGTGCTGGCTCTTATGTGGGCCCCGTCAAGCGATTTTGGTACTTATCGCCTATGCAAGCAGTGAAGGTTCAGGCGAGCCTGCGCATCCGCGCAGTCTCGCCAGAACCTTCGCTGCTTGCTCATACAAGCAGTGAATCAAGAGGAACCTTCAGACAGAAAGCCATATCCCTTGCCCCTCCGAATGGCTGGGCATGCGCAGTTAAAATTTGTCATGACGGAATGCTCGAAGATACAAATTCGCTTGGCGGGGCTCATGTGTTATCTTTTACCTGACACATAGCACAACAAGTATCTGTTTTCTGTACACAGTTGGAATCTAGCTTCTCACCCGTCCTGTAAACAACGAGAGCAGTTTCTGGACAGTTGGGCTCACCTGCCCAAACCTCATCTTTTACATCAAGAAATCACGCCTATATAATTTTGAACCCCTTGAACCCCACTTTTATATAGAAAAACTGGGATTTACAGGCTCGGGTAAACCTTATTTTTCTTATTTCTGCTCAAAATATAGATTGTTGGTACTCGTTATAACCGCCTCATATAAAATATAGATAGTGGGTACTCGTTAGAACCGCCTCGATGAGGCGGTTCTAACGAGTACCAACAATCTATATTTTGAGCAGTAATAAGAAAAATATCACAATTTTTCATCTTAAAAATTTCATTGTCTCGGCATAAAGGTTACAATGTATTAGTATAGGCATGTTTTCGTAGTGACCCAGAAATTAACGTCTGTGACCTTCACCTTCGGTAGTGATAAAATAAAAACTTTCATCCCGGGTTGATCATACTGCCAAGTATAATAACAGATATTTTGTGATAATTTAAAGATTTTGTTTGATTTGAGGTTTAACGTCCCCGTCAACACTGTAAAGGTCATTTTGGAGACATTGCTTCCAATTTTGTGAGACTTTTACCCGACATTGAGATGAAATGACATCTCAAGCCCTGTCGCCCAATGAAACCAATAGGGTTTATTAGCATGGACAGTCCACCTTGCACCGCGGTTCCTGGACAGGCTTAGATCCTCTAAACGGTTTACCAGTACTAGTGTGCGGGCCGGATTCAGCTCTGCGTGGAAGCATCATGCAGCCCATATATTTCTTCAAGCCCCTATGGGTGGAGGCGTTATAATTTAAAGATAGTTTTCCTTATTGCTCCATAAAAACCTATGTTGTGGGTACTCAATAGAACCGCCTCAGCGAGGCACTTCTTGGGACACTTTGTGCCTCCATATCACTTACTTTAGGTGACTTGAGATTATAAGAATCTGATATGGGTGTGAGGGGTGGATTGAAAAATCCGTCCCGAGGGACACTGTCCGGCATCACGAGGCTTGCCGAGTGATGCCGGACAGTGATCCCGAGGGACGGATTTTTCTATCCACCCCTCACACCCATGTAGGATTCTTTTTCTTGCATACCTTCCATTTCTATTGCGAATTTTTAATGCTGCTGTCACTTCGGTTACCAACGTCCGCCATTTTGTGATGACACAACAGGAATGTTTAGTGACGTCACGCATGACGCCGCCGCACATGAGGTTGTAATCAACCAGTGCATTTATCAAACATGCGATTAGATTCGATTTGGGGTCGGAACACCAGGGTCAGAACATAAATTTCTATCCCAGGGTAAAATCACGGATTCCCTTGTCTGGTGTGCAACAAGCTACATTCTTTGATTGTGCCCATTCCTGACTGAACTTTTCTTACTAGATACATCTAAGCTGTTTACCAGTACTCAAGTTTGGTCAGTTTCAGCTCTGCACACCAGCTCCATACAGCCAAACCTACAGTAGAACTGCGATGGCTCGAACACCGATGTGCCCATTCCTGACTGAACTTTTCTTACTAGATACATCTAAGCTGTTTACCAGTACTCAAGTTTGGTCAGTTTCAGCTCTGCGCACCAGCTCCATACAGCCAAACCTACAGTAGAACTGCGATGGCTCGAACACCGATGGCTCGTTTACCATGGATGAGTCGAACCCATTCTTGAGCCCCTTGCGAATTCTCTACATAAGACATAGTGGGAGATAATTAAGGAGATTTTAGTCTTTTATCTTGCAAATGCATGCTGTGTGTACTCATTAGAATCGCCTCGATGAGGCGATTCTAATGAGTACAAACAGCATACATATTCATTATAGAACACCGAAAAGATGTCTAAAAGTATCTCGTTATGCCTCCTGACAGTAACCGCAGTGGCTCGAACTAACCCTGTCTCGAACAGATTTTCGAGGTCCCAAAGGTGTTCGAGCCATTGAAGTTTGACTGTATTTCTCCAAGCCCAGATGGGCAGGGGCTGTTTTTTGTTTCGGTTTTGGTTTTACGGCCCTTTCAAGATTATTTCTCTTAAATTGAGCCAATCTTTAAACAGGTGGGTGAAAACAGGAGAACCCGAAGAAAAAACAACATACCTTCCCTTGAACTTGACATCTCACATGTGACCTGAGCTAGGCTCAAACCACAGTGGCGAGAGACATAATTATTGACCAATTTTGTACCAGAAACCCCAAAATGGGTAGTTGGCAAACAGTGCTGGACCAGATCAGATGCCGCAAAAAGCGGCATCTGATCAGGCCTACAATTCTTGCAAAAAGTTGAGCCATTTTCCAAATAAATTTTGAAGAAAACACAACCTGTCACCCCTAGATTTGGAAAAGGACTCCTAAATATAAGGAGGAAAATTCCATGCGGTACAAAAAGGGTTAAGAGTCAGCACTGCAATCCACTAGGCCACGGAGGCCGGTTGGGTCGGGGCTTACTCTTCAAGGTTTGTAACCAGGCAAAACACAAGCTGGTAGCAGCCAACACAGACACTGATTAGACTGCACAGATGTGCAGACTGCTCTGCACATTTTGTGATTGCAAATGCCATAAAACAGCTGATGGTTTTAACCCTTGTCCTGATGATTATTCATATATGCCACAACCACTACCGATTTTCTACCAATCAGATTACTTGATGCAAATTATTGCAACAAATTCACAATCTGAATGGCAAACAATGTAGATCCTGATCAGATGGCTTCGTCAGAAGCCATCTGATCTGGATCTTCATTGTTTGGAAAATAAGGCATATCCGGGCTCAGCAGGACAAGGGTTAACCCTTTTGTACCAAATGGAATCTTCCTCCTTATATATGACAGGAGTCCATTTCGGAATTTTGGGGCGACAAATTGTGTTATCCTTAAAATTTATTCAGGAAGTATCTGAACCTTTTGCAAACAGTGTAAGCCCTGATCAGACGCCGCGTTTGCGGCGTCTGATCTGGGCTTGCACTGTTTGCCAGGGTACCAATTTTGGGGTTTGCGGTACAAGATGTGTGAAGGGAATGTTTTGTGGCTGTAAAAAGTCTCCCTGCCCTTCATCATAAGTGTCAGATATATTTTCAGGTACTTTTTTGACCACTGATTCCATTGTGGAATTTTGAAAATGTTTGAGGGTCACTGATGAAGCCTAATTGGCCGAAACTAGCTAGTCTGGCCCAGAAAACATGTGTACACTCCATAGTTTTCAATTCTGTGTCGTAGAGTGAGTGAGTGAGTAAGTGAGTGAGTGAGTGAGTGAGTGAGTGAGGGAGGGAGGGAGGGAGTGAGTGAGTGAGTGAGGAGTGAGTGAGTGAGTGAGTGAGTGAGTGAGTGAGTGAGTGAGTGAGTGTTTGAGTTTACGTCCCACCAACAGCTAAGGTCATACGGAGATGGGACCTCGGTTCAAAGACTCATCCGAAAGTCTGGTGAAGCCCGGGATCAATCCTGCGATTCCTGGTTTACAAGGCGAGTATCTTAACCGCTACACCACGGAGGCTTCTGTGTTGTAGAGACCATGCTTTCAAAGGATCACCTTTCTACAGATGGTTGGTTGATTTTAGGTTTAACGTCCCCGTCAGCACTGTAAAGGTAATTTTGGAGACGTTGCTTCCAATTTTGTGCGATTTTTACCCGACATTGAGATGAAATGACATCTCAAGCCCTGTCACTCAATGAAACCAATAGGGTTTAGTTGCATGGGAAGGCTTAGATTCTCTCAGCGGTTTACCAGTACTAGTGTGCGGGCCGGATTCAGCTCTGCGTGGAAGCATCATGCAGTCCACATATTTCTTCAAGCCCCTATGGGCGGGGGCTTACCTTCTACAGAACATATTTCTCACAATGTAGCAAATTTAATGTAAACAAAAGTATGCTGATACCAGTGCAGACCATGTTCAGACTGTTCCTATAAGCAGTCTGACCTGGGTTTACATTGTTTGCTAGCTCCTATTTCAATATTTACTACTGGTAAATGGTAAGTGGGTATTTGATTTTATGTTCCACCAACAGCTTAGGTCATATGGCGACGGGACCTCGGTTTAAAGACTCATCCGAAAGTCTTTAAATGGTAAGTAAGTAAAGCCTTCATTTAACCCATTTAGTACCGGAAACCCCAAAACGGGTACCCTGGCAAACTGTGCAGGCCCAGATCAGACGCCGCAGAATGCGGCGTCTGATCAGGGCCTACACTGTTTGCAAAAAGTTCAGCCATTTTCCAAACTAATTTTGAAGAAAACACAACCTGACAACCCTAAATTTTGAAATGAACTTGTGCTTTATATGAAGTGGAAGATTCCATTTGGTACTAAAAGGGTTAATGTGGGTGAAAACATTTTGCAGATAAGCCTACCTCATTATATTACTGACAGTAGAAGGAAAGTCAGCCTGTAAACCTGTCACAAATGATTCTGTAAGGTGCTCTATACTGACACCAACTGAGGCCTACAAAATATGATGAAAATGGGCTCTTAAGGGGAATGGGAACATCATCAGGGGAGGCAACTCCTGCAAAAATATTTTTGTCTCCCATGTCAATAGGGGTCCACTCTTAGAAATAGGAGTCAACTCTTAAAGGAAAGAATTTGCTCCTGAGGAGCAAATTCTCTAAGAGTGCACCCCTTTTTCAGTGGGACAGGGCTTGTAGAAAAGCAAACAGGAAGTCCCAAAAGTTGTCTCCCTTTGAAAAATGTCGGAAAAAATCTGCCAGATGTTAAGTCCAACAAAATAGGCAATAAGAATTGTGCGTTCTTGCACATCAGATAAGAATATTTTTAGACTGGGATAGAAATTCTGTTCTTATCCTGGCGTTCTTACCCAGGGACAGGGTAAAAATGCAATATTCTCACGTGTTTGTAATATGCACTGGTTGAATACGAACGGATATGTGGCATTGTGCAGCAAGTTACCTGACATCACTAAAATCACACCATTGTCATCACAATATGGCAGATGGCAGCAACCCAACTGACTGCATTATTAAAACTCTACGGTCAGAAATAAAAGGTATGCAAGAAAAAGAATCCAACATGGATGTGAGGGGTGGATAGAAAATCCGTCTCTCAGGATCACCGTCCGGCATCAATGGGCAAGCCTCTAGATGCCGGACGGTGACCCTCAGAACAGGTTTTTCTATCCACATCTCACACCCATGTAAGATTCTTATAATCAGCAATAACACAGACAGTCTGCATATCCATGCAGCCTGGAAGGGCTGAGCAAAATTGACAGTTTTCGGGAACCTATGACCTTGATGTTAAGGTCAAGGTCACCAAGATCCAACCAAATCTTTGTTAGGTTGCATTGATATACGAGGACTGTTCAAATATGAATGCAAGTAGAACGTTTTCTCATGCACTATTGCGAAAATCACCTGGAAATAAATATCACAGCGTAGAAAAAAAGTATATGTATACATTGATACCAAACCTGTTAAAATCCGTCCACTTTAGCCATGTATATCGTTCGATAAACACTGTCTACTTTTGTATACTAATACAAAACATGGTTGGAAGAAGGTCAGAGTACGGCGTTGAAATACGGTCCTACATTAAGACATTTTTGATGAAATATGTTCGGTTTATGGGCATAATTAAATGTCTTTTCTGACAGTTTTTTGTTGGTGTAAGAAATTCAGCTGTGGGCTAGGCTCAACAGAAGATGCACCACATGATTGTCTGCCGAAAAGAGCAACATCTGCCGAGATGGTTGCTTGAGTGAAAGAAATAGTTGCTACCGATGCACGATACACCACTAGGCAAATAGCTAGTATGGTTTGCATCTCATTAGGAGCAGCTCATACAATTCTGAAACGGGATTTATAAATGAGAAAGATCTGTGCTAGATGGATTCCCCATCTGTTGACAGATGAGCAGAAAAAGACACGAGTTCAATGCGCCAAGAAGTTGCTTAAAAAGTTTCCAAATTACAATACACGATCTTTCGCTAATGTCGTCACAGGTGACGAGACATGGGTTCACTTTTTTGAGCCAAAACGAAAGATTCAGAACAAAATATGGGCAACAAAGTATTGCAAAAGACCATGCATTGCAAAGCGGACCATGAGCGTCAAGAAGGTAATGTATGCCATATTCTTTTCAAATCAGGGCCCTGCTATTCAGGTTGCTGTGCCTAAAGGCAAATCTGTAAATGCGAAGTTTTACAAGAATAAAGTTCTTCGAAAATTGAAGAAATATTTCAAAGAACGAAGACCTGCAACTGGTTTGGCCAATGTCAGATTGCTATATGACAATGCGTCATTGCACAAGGCATTCATTGTGCAAGAGCATCTGAAGCAGGAAAAGGTTGTTGAACACCCTCACCCCCCGTATTCCCCTGACCTTGCCCCGTGTGACTTTTTTTTGTTCCCGCGGCTGAAAAAATACCTTTCTGGTCGAAAATTTGTACAGCGCAAACACCTCGGTTCTGCAAGATTCCAGTGCCTTCATAGTATACCTCGAAAAGACTACCAAAATGCATTCAATGATTGGATCAGAAGACTGAAAGTTTGTATATCTGTTAAAGGGGAATACTTTGAAAGGACAAAATAAATTTTTCATCGAAATCTATCACGGAATCATTTTTATGTCCTTAGTTGCATTCATATTTGAACAGTCCTCGTACTGTACCAAGGTTGACCAAATTTCTCCATTCGTATATAAAATAGGGTGCAGACAAGCGAAAAATGACAGTTTTGAGGGTCTTGTGGCATTGAAAATAAGGTCAAGGTAACCAAAATCTATTAAATCTTTGGTAGATAATAGTGATATAGTGTACCAAGTTTGACCAATATTCATCAATGCGTTCATGAGATTGAGTGCAGACAAGCCCATTTTGGCCCAAAATGAAGTTCTCGCAATCTATTTTTTGAGCAGAAATAAGAAAAATATCTGAATTTTTATCTGAAAATTTTCATTTTTAGGTGGTAAAATTTTCCAATACATTTGAATAGGCATGTTTTCGTTGTGGAAAGATGAAAACCTTGCCAACTTATTCTTCACAATTTCTTATGGGGAATTGTCAGTTATGAAGTGGACAACTCATGTCATAAAAATCGTATGTCCATACGTGTAATAACACATGCCAATTGGGGCCTAATGGCATGATGCCATCTGTGTTTTTTTTTCTACCGAATTTATTTTGAACTACTTTGGGATTAAAATCCATTTTAGAATCGTCCTGTGATAAACAGAATCTTACATATGTGGTCATTTCATACAATATTTATGAATCTCGCAGTAGGCTTGGTGCATAATTTGGTGTGAAATGACTTCTCGTGTATTAGATAGAGGATCTTACATAAGGCAAGTGGTCATTTTATCTGATATTTATGAAATGAGCCTTCGGCGAGTTTCATAAATATCATATGATGAAATGACCACAAGTGTAAGATTCTGTTTTTCATATCACCACTTTAAAATGGATTTTATCATCTTTAAACAAGACAAAGATGAAAAAAAATGCATGGTTGACATGGATTTCTTCATGACATTACTTACTCTCGCCAAAGTGTTATTATACGTGTGGTCATACGATATTTATGACATGATGTTATCCACTGCTTATCAACGACAGCATGTGATAAACTAGAATTTGTTTTTCTACAAAAACACAGATGTCTCCCCCGTTTTTGACTGCTAAGTATAACCTTGACATTGGCGGTATTGAGCTGGGTCTTGTGTGCAACACATCATCTAATGACCGGCCCCGATAGCTCAGTTGGTACAAGATACAAGATACAAGAATCTTTATTTTGAGTCGGTTTTAACATAACGAGAGAACATTAGCTAGGAGCTATTTACCGACTAGGTTAACAAACAACGTAACTATTTAACACAATATCCTGTAAGAGAAACACATGATTAAAATAATGTTATATATATAATTATGACAGCTAAACCTTGTTAAACTATAAGATAATCTATATAGGGGGAGTTCTAAAATAAGCACATGAAATGGATAGGCACAGTTAATGATTTATAATCATAAAGAAATGATAATCAAAATAAAATATAGGGCTGCAAAGTAATAAGATCATAGTAATAATAATAATAAAACTAACAAGCACAGCAAGCAAACTGGGATAAATGACATAAAATACTGAAATAGGGGCTGGTAGAGTGTCCGCTCCGGGGAACGGGAGGTCTCGGGTTCGATCCCGGGCCGCGACATACCAAAGTCGTTAAAAATGGTACTAGCTGCTCCTTGCTTGGCACTCAGATTTACGTGGTAGAGCTAGGACTGGTCGATCCAGTGTCAGGATAATGTGAATGGGTGTGGTATCATGTAATGTGTCTGGGACATGATACTTCAGTGAGGCAGCACTATAAAAGTGAGCATTGAGCTCCCTGTCGCAACCAGACACCGTCGTGATATGACTGAAAATTGTTGAAAGCGACGTTAAATCGGAATTCACACACACACATCATCTAATGAAGATGAACATTTCTGCATAGTAACTTTAAACATGTTCATAGAAAAATAAAGTTATTGGCCGTAAACAAAAAAAAAACTTTTTTACCTTTGACCTCTAAGTATGGCCTTGACCTTTGAGGTACAACACATCGTCTCAGCTAATTTTCCATGAGGAATCCATATATGAAATTTCAAAACCCTAGCATACACGGTTCTAAAGTTATGCTATGCATCACTTTTAGCATACATTACAATGGGCACAAATTACCAAAATGACAAAGGGCCATAACTCACAAAGTATTTTTCGGAATTTTGTCAAAAGTTAATCAGTTCATCTACTCATCAACACCAATATATTCACCAGCTTTTAAGGCTCTAGCTCCAATAGTTTTTGAGATATCTTGCTGACAAGATTTTATTAAAAAAAATTTCAAAGGGCAATAACTCTTGAAGGGGGCATAATCCGGATGAGAAAAAAATACGGGTCAGCTAATTTTCCATGAGGATTCCATATATGAAATTTCAAAACCCTAGCATACACGGTTCTTTAGTTATGCTATGCATCAAAAGCGTAACGGACGGGCGATCGAACCAAAACTAATATGCCCCTCCAACTTTTTCAAAGTTGGGGGCATAATAAGAAAGTTATTGACAGAACACAAAAAAAGGCTCTTTTTTTACCTTTAACCTCTATGTATGACCTTGACCTTTTAGGTACCAAACTGGGTCATGCGTGCAACACATCATCTCATGGTGGTTAACATTTCTGCCTAGCAATTTCAAAATCGATCTAAAAATAAGAAAGTTATTGACCAAACACGAAAAAAGGCCCCTTTTTTACCTTTGACCTCTATGTATGACCTTGACATTTTAGGTACCAAACTGAATCATGCATGCAACTCATCGTCCCATGATAGTTAACATGTTTGCCAAGTAACTTCAAATTCTATTTAAAAATAAGCAAGTGATTGACAAAACCCGAAAAAAGGCCCCTTTTTACCTTTGACCTCTAAGTGCGACCTTGACCTTTGAGGTACCAACCTGGGTCATGCACGCAACACATCGCCTTATATTGGTTAACATTTCTGCCAAGTGATTTCAAAATCCATCTCAAAATAAGAAAGTTATTGACCAAATACGAAAAAAGGCCCTTTTTTGACCTTTGACCTCTAAGTATGACCTTGACCTTTGAGGTACCGACCTGCCTCATTTGCACCACACATCGTATCATGGTTGCAAATAATTATGCCAAGTAATTTTAAAATCCATCTCAAAATTAGAAAGTTATTGACCAAATACGAAAAAAAGGCCCCTTTTTTGACCTTTGACCTCTAAGTATGACCTTGACCTTTGAGGTACCGACCTGCCTCATAAGCACCACACATCGTCTTATTGTTGTTAATAATTATGACAAGTAATTTTAAAATCCATCTCAAAATAAGAAAGTTATTGACCAAATACGAAAAAAAGGCCATTTTTGGAGGTTTGACCTCTAAGTATGACCTTGACCTTTGAGGTACAGACCTGCCTCATGCGCACCACACATCGTCTTATGGTTGTTAATATTTCTGCCAAGTAATTTTATAATCCATCAAAAAATAAGAAAGTTATTGACCTCGATGTGGCGATTCTAATGAGTACCCACAGCATACATTTTCATTACAGGACACCTAAAATATGTCAAAAAGTACCTCGTTATGCCTCCTGGCAGTAAGCCTCTGTGGCTCGAACTACCCGTCTCGAACAGATTTTCGAGGTCCCAAAGGTGTTCGAGGCATTTAAGTTCGACTGTAGAAAAGATATTTTTGTAAAAAAAGTTTTTGGTTGTTTATATTGGAGTTAAACATCCCAGTCAACACTATTTAGGTCATTTTTGAGCCAGTCAGTTTACATATCCACACTTTCCTGGGCAGGCTTATACGTAAACGGTTAACCAGTACAGAGCACATTCTTTCGCCAGAAACTGACAACAAACCTTCTTGAATCTGCGAAAGGGAGAATGACAGTAGAAAAGAGTTCATGATCAATCTCCACAAAAGAATGGTGCCGACCCCAGCAGGTATTGAAAACCCGTCCTCCTGGGCACCAGTCAGGCACGCATCTGAGCTACCAAGGCCAGCTTTAAAAAGTGTACATTCAAGATTTTGCAATCAGACTGACAATATAATCTATCTATTTTTTCTAAGATAAACTAAGAATCGAGGTGAATACCAAGTTATTGTCCAATCGGTGTTATAATGAATATTCTAATGCAATTTTGAATGTATCGTTACATTTGACTGGATAATGTCAAAAATATGGGACAGTATATCCTGCGATATACTGTGGGAAATCGACATCATAACATAATGTCGTTTTTCATAGGGTAGCATTTGGTTTTATGCAAAATAGTACAGTTTTTTTAACAAATAAAAATTATACGTGCATTAGAATGGGGATAACTGTTTTGAAAATTGTCATTTTGGAAGGTAAATCTGTGGTTTTACGGTCACAAATTCCGTTTTACGGCTCCGCTGATGCGTCGCCATAAAACAAAATTTGTGACCATAAAACCACCAATTTACTTCCCCAAATGACAATTTTGAATACAGTTATCCCCAAATTCTAATGCACTTACAAATGAGCCCCGCCAAGCGAATTTGTGTCTTTGAGCATTCCGTCATTTTAGCTAATTTTAACTGCTCATGCCCAGCCATTCAGAGGGGCCAGTGATATTGCTTTCTGTCTGAAGGTGCCTCTTAATCACTGCTTGTATGAGCGAGCAGCGAAGGTTCTGGCGAGACTGCGCGGATGCGCAGGCTCGCCTGAACCGTCGCTGCTCGCATAGGCGATAAGTACCAAAATCGCTTGACGGGGCCAAAATGTAATGCTACATTTGATTGGATAAGGTCAAAAATCTGCAACAGTATATTCTATGACATACTGCCTGAAATCTGATGTCATCATGTAACTCATTTGGTGGTGGTAAATTGTTGGCTTTACAGTGGCAAATTCGGTTTAAAGGCACCGCTGATGCATTGCCATAAAAAAACAAAATTTTCAACCATTAAACTGCTGATAAACCTCACCAAATGGCAATTTTCAATACAGTGAGCCTCCAAGTATTTTAAAGTACAAAACAACCTCTTTAAAACACTAATGTTGGGACCCGAAGCAGAAACCATGTTTAGAAAACAACTATCCGAATAAAAATTTATTTATTTGTTGGGTGGTTGGGTGAGACAAAGGTGATGTGTATCTTGCATCAATGGGACGTCCAACTGATATTGCCATACAGTTGGACAAGACCTGCTGTCCCCTGCTGTCCTTGCAGCAGGTAAGTGTAGAGGGTGGAATGTTACTTCTTCAGTTTCTACAATTCCATTCCCTTTCCTCTTTCTCCTTTGTCCCTCATCACGCTAACAAGTCCGTGAAATGAACACCCCCTTACACCCCACTTAATATAGAGAACACTGGGGTTTAGGGGGGTATACATTATTTTCCTTATTTCTGCCCATAGACTTAGGTTGTGGGTACTCGTTAGAACCGCCTCAATGAGGCGGTTCTAACGAGCACCCACAACCTATATTTATAGTAAAAATAACAAATATATCACAGATTTTCATCAGAAAAGTAGCCATTTTGGAGATGTGATAAATGCACTATGTCGCACGGGTATGTTATCGTTATGTTACGTTCATCTCTACAGCTATCTCTTCTATCTCTTTTCTCTCTCTGGGCGACAACAAAAATGACCCACAATGGTTGACATGTAGTTAAATCCCAAACAATCAATCAATCAATCAACAAGAAAAACGCCAAATAGCATTATGGACGGGTTTTTCAGGGTTAACCAAAAGGTAAACCGTGATGCGGCCGCCCAGCCGCTCGCCCGCCCGCACGGACATTGCTAATCTAAAGGACGGAATTTTTCATTGAAAAACCCGTCCAAAAATGTATTTTTTGTCACTTTTTCTATGTAATCTATATATTTTTGCATCCATTTTTAAATGATATTACAGTCAAAGCTGTGTTTTAATGAACACTGTTATAAAGACGTTAATGTGTTGTTAACCAATTAAATGCCAATCACGAGAATTGTCTTCTGCTTTGTCATCTACTTTAAAAATCATTTTTGCAAACACTGTACATGTTTGCCTGTATGCAAAAAATAATTTTATAAAAGTTTTCAAGAAGGTTCAGCAGACAAAATAAGCAAACAACATTGTATGCAAAAAATAATTTTATAAAAGTTTTCAAGAAGGTTCAGCAGACAAAATAAGCAAACAACATTTTCAGCTGTAGTTTTTCTCAGCGTTTTAAGGGTTAAGACATACCTTTGTAGTTAGAGTAGGTATAAAGACTGGTTCTACACCATGGAGATTGTTGTACATAGCTATCTCTTTAGAACTGAACTCCCTGGAAGAAGAAAAATTCTAAATGATTGTGATCATGTGAATTTCTCATTTTCTGGTCTTGATTTTCCAGGTCATGGATTAAAACTTTACTTCATTTCTTATCTGTATCACAAAGCCAAATTTACAGTGAATTCTTCAGCACAAGCTGTGTCAAAAAAATATAATAACAATCTTACACAGGTGTGAGGGTCGGATTATAAGAATCTTATATGGGTATGAGGGGTGGATGGGAAAATCCGTCCCGAGGTTCACTGTCCGGCATCACGAGGCTACCACCCCTCACACCCATATAGGATTCTTTTTTTTGCATACCTTCCTTTTCTATAGCGAATTTTGAATGCTGCTGTCACTTCGGTTACCGAAGTCCGCCATTTTGTGATGACACAACAGGAATGTTTAGTGATGTCACGCATGATGACGCCATGCATGAGGTTGTAATCAGCCAGTGCATTTATCAAACACGCGATTATATTCGATTTGGGGTCAGAACACCAGGGTCGGAACATAAATTTCTATCCCAGGGTAAAATCACGGATTTCCTTGCTGGTGTGCAGAAAATAATCGGTCAAGAGGGTCACTGTCTTGCCATTAGGAGGCTTGACTCGCCATGCCGAACAGTGCTCCTGAGTGATGGATTTTTCTATACATACTGAACATTAGTGAAAGATTCTTTTTTCTTGCACAAAGACAAGGAAATCCGTGATTTTACCATGTGATAGAAATTTATGTCCTGACCCTGGTGTTCCAACCCAAAATCAAATAGAATAGCGTGTTTGATAAATGCACTGGTTGATTACAACCTCATGCGCGGCGGCGTCATGCATGACGTCACTAAACATTCCTGTTGTGGCATCACAAAATGGTGGATGTCTGTAACCGAAGTGACAGCAGCATTAAAAATTCACAATAGAAATGGAAGATATGCAAGAAAAAGAATCCAATATGGGTGTGAGGGGTGGATAGAAAAATCCGTCCCTCGAGATCACTGTCCGGCATCACTCGGCAAGCCTCGTGATGCTTAACAGTGACCCTCGGGACGGATTTTTCCATCCACCCCTCACTCCCATATAAGATTCTTATATTCTTTCACACCATTCCAGATCCAATTTTTGATACCATTTTAAGTGATTAAATCCCCTCTGGTACAAAATGGGGATGATGTCCACCTTCTTAACAGTTCAATGTAACTTGTAATTCGTCATGCTGTGAAGAAGTCAAATTAGCAACATAGCTACATGGCCTCCTATACAACATAAACATTGACAAACCATGTGATAACTTTCCTGTTTTTTCTACATCTGTTGTACAAGAATCTAGTTTAGACAATATAATTCCAACTCTCCATTATTATGTACATTTTGAGCAATTTGTTGGTTGAAATAAAAGTTTTATACTTAGATAAATTCCATGAGCAAGAATCTAAGTACTATTTCAGACAGTGACGGGTAGTAATATAACGTGAATTCAAAGAAGCACATTTAGAACCTGTGCGTTATGTCATGGTATATTAAGTGATGAAATAGCGTTTGGTTTAATGATGAAAAACTATTGAAAACGCAAATGTGAGAAGATAAATACACTGAATTTCTAGATTTGACCTAGTCACTGAGATGAAATGACATCTCAAGCTCTCCAGCCCAATGATACCGATAGGGTTTATATGCATGGACTGTCCGACTAGCATCTCTTTGCCTAGGCAGGTTTGCTAGTACTCATGTACAGTCGGTTTCAACACTGCATGGAAACACCATTCAGTCCAATCTATTTCTCCAAGCCCAGCTGGGAAAGGGGGGGGGGGTCTAGATCAAACAGCAGATATGAAAAGTCATGATTTTTCTCTCTTACTTTCTTTACAGCAAACATACTAACCTCAAGGGTCTTAGGAACATAATATCACTATCTCTTTTATCTGCAAATGCCTGAAAAAAAAGCAAGTCATATTGTGAAACAATGAAGGCTTGAACACCAATGGATTGTTTACTATGGCTTCATCGATACAGAATACCAGGTTTTTGTCTTTTGATATCAAGTTTATCAGGATCGGCTTTGAGAACACATGTAGAATCGCTCTGCTCGAAGTTTATCAGGCTCGGCTTTGAGAACACATGTAGAATCGCTCTGCTCGAAGTTTATCAGGCTCGGCTTCACAAGAACGCATGTAGAATCACTCGGCTCGAAGTGTATCAGGCTTGGCTTCAAGAACGCATGTAGAATCTTTCGGCTCGCCGAGTGATTCTACATGTTCTTGAAGCTGAGCCTGATAAATTTGATATCAAATGACACAAATCTGGTATCCCATTTATCAGTTAATCCCCTTGTACACTCTTACAGTTTAGCCAATTTTTCCAGTAGTCCAGCTCATAGAAGTGCAATGTCATGTTGACCTGATAAAGCTGACTTGTCTTGAGATAGCATGTCTTTATCAAGTCAAGGTGTTACAATACAGTTAATATAGGGGGTAACTGATAAAACATGTTCTTTAGTCTCTAGGAAACCTTTCCTATAATTGCAGGTATTATTATAATTTGTGATAGTTTTCTTTTTATATCTTGAAAATAACATACCAGGGTCCAGTTGTTCGTTAGCATCGTTAGCTTAAAGAGCTTGTTAGTGGTCACATTGTTAACTAATCTAGCCAGCACAATATCTAAAATTTTGGAATTTTTACTGAAAAAAATATGAGCAGCTTTTGCATTTGCTAAAGCTGCTCACATTTTTCAGCAAAAATATTAGCATATTTCCCTATTTAAATTATCAAAGTTTTAACGATACATTGCGTTAGTTTTGAACAACTGGCCCGTCCTGCAACCTGCCACTGCACTTACATCAAGCAAGTGCAATACACTGTCAAGTGAAGGTGCATCAGTCTTTCCTTAGAAGAAGCTGACATGACTGCATGACTGAGATAACTATTTTCAATGCTCAAAGGACTATAGCTCCAAAAGCATGTAAACCAGAATTACAGATCTCATTTTCTGTAGATCCCCTAATGATGCTTCACATTTGTGTTAACAGGGGTGACAACCTACGTCATAGCAGAGATGTCGTACCCATTTCAGAAGCAGCCATATTGGTGTATATAGGGTAAATAAAATGCTTCCAACTAGAGTTGTACATTAAGAGTCTTCAGAAAACATACTTAAGCTGGTAACGAACAATATTTGTGTCCCAATGCACCGACTGCGCCTACTTGTTGTGAAAAATGCCTTTTGTGTAGTAAACGCCGGCAAACCTACAAATGGTTATGATGTCACTGCTCTGACGTAGGTTGTTCCCCCTGGTTAAGTTTACTGAAAATATCTCAATACAGTTTTCTATTTACAGACTGGTTACAAGTACAGTAAAATTCCTATTTTAAGACCACCTTTGGGACTGTTCAAAAGTGGACTTGAAGACCACTTTTGAACAGTCCCAAAGGTGGTTTCTGACCAGAGAATACTGCGTTGAAAAAACATAATGAAAGAATAACTGCAACCTACTATTTAAAGTGTTTTTAGAGCAGAATATGTCTTAATTTTAGGTGGTCTTAACCCTTGTTCTGCTGAGCCCGGATATGCCTTTTCTTTGAAACAATGTAGATCCAGATCAGATGGCTTCTGAAGAAGCCATCTGATCAGGATCTACATTGTTTGTCATTCAGATTGTGAATTTATTGTAATAATTTGCTACAGGTAATCTGATTGGTTGATAATCGGTATTAGGTATGGCATATATGAATATTCAGCAGGACAAGGGTTAAAAGTGGAATTTCACTGTGTATCGCAAAAACCATTTTTTTTTCGATGTTCAAAGAGCCATAACTCAAAAATTAGTAAAGACATACCTTGGTTCTTTTGTTCTACATGTCATCTTATGCTGCTTTACATTTATACAAGGCTTCAAGAAAATCTCTAGAAACATTTTCAAGTAAAAGAAAGGGCACAAGTGTAAGACTAGGATCAATATTTACAATGTTCAAAAAGTGACATCTCCAAAACCAGATAATTAAGAGTTATGGGTTTTCATCATCATCATCATCATCATCATCATCATCGAAGTTTTGATTAACGTGCAGGTACAGAGGCAATATACACATAAGTAGGCCCCCTTCCAGGTGGCTGGCTTGCTGCACGCATGGCAGATCTCATACCACATCTTCAGGTATGTCTATCATGAGGGTCAATAGCCGATATATATAATTGTCAACTCTCTGTCAGTTCTGGTGTTCTGCATACCATATCATGGTTATGTGCATAAATTTTCAAGAAAATATCTTGGAACAGTTATCAAGTTACACAGCAGAAACAAATGTATTACAGAAATCACTATTTTTAATGTTCAAAGGGCCATAACTCAAGAATTAGTTTAGTCAGAGTTATGTTTCTTGTGTTCTGCACCTTGTCTCATGATAACTTACATTTGTGGGAAGTTTCTTAAATTTTAAGTATCTAAGACAGTATCCACCTTACAGAGCAGACACAAGTACAATTGGTAGAAATGGCTATTTTCAATATTTACTACGTTGAACGGGCCATAACTCCAAAAGTAGGTTAGCCATGGCTATGGTTTTTGTGTTTAGCATGTCGTGCCATGGTGCTTTAACAATATGAGAAATTTCATGAAAATATCTTGGAACAGTTTTCAAGTTACAGAGGGAACACAAGTACATGACAGAAATGGCTATGTTCAAACTTGTTTAAACGGAGGTCATGGTTCATATGTTGTGCATGTCATCTCATGGTGCTTTACATATTTGTGAAGTTTCGTGAAAATATTTCAAATGATATCAAAGATATGGAGGGGACACTAGTACCTGAAAGAAATGGCTATGTTTAATCTTCAAAGGGCCATACCTCCAGAGTTATGGTTCTTGAGATCTGCATGTTGTCCAACTGTTTTTTAAATTAAAGAGCAGACATGAGTACATGGTACAAATGACTATGTTCAAAGTTTTGTTTGTTTGTTTGAATTGGGGTTTAACGTCCCCGTCAACAATATTTAGGTCATTTTGGAGCATTGCTTCGAATTTTGTGAGAGTTTTACCCAATATTGAAGTGAAATGACATCTCAAGCCCTGCTGCCAAATGAAACCAGAAGGCTTATATACATTAGACAATCTGACTCACGCCACTTTGCCTGGCCAGGCTTAGTCCTTCTAAGTAATGTGTGGTCAGATTCAGCTCTGCGTGGAAGCACCTTGCAGACCAATCTATTACTCCAATCCCCGATGCGCGGGGGCGATTATGTTTATTGTTCGAAGGGCAATAACTGCAAGAGTATGAAAATCAGAGTTACGGATCATATGTTCTGCACATCGTCTCATGGTGCTTTACATACCTGTGAAGTTTCATGAAAATATCTCCTACAGTATCAGTGTTATGGAGCGGACACAAAACTTTGAGGTGCTTATGGATGGATGGACAGTCACTCAAAATTTTGAAGGGTGTAACATAATACATGGCATTAATCAGGCCTCATACTGACCAAGCTTTTCCATGCCTGAAAGTCCAGATTTGACAGTCTTAACCCTTATCCTGACAACCATTACCTTTGCAAACAGTGTAGATCCAGATCAGATGGCTTCTGAAGAAGCCATCTGATCAGAATCTACACTGTTTGTAATGCAGTTTGTGAATTGAATGAATACATTTTATCAAGAAATGTGGATGTGACTAAATAAATTAAGGGTTAAATAGTCATTTTAAACAGAATACATGATGGAAAATCAAAACTAAAAGCCTAAAATAAAGAAAAATATCAAGCTCTAAAAGCCTGAAATCATGCAAATGCCTGAAAAATATGAGGCCTGATTAATTAGTGGATGCAGCCATATTCATTTTCAGCACATAGAATGAATTTATAATGAATAATTCCATTAAATGTGATCAGTAAGCTCTCATCCAATCAAAATGTGTATTGGGAGTTTTGATTTTTTAATCCTTAGCTTGCTCATTTGACTATTTTGAAATCAAAATTTCGAAAAGGTTATATGACACATATATATGGTGCATAATGTACATAATGAAATTTTGGATAAGTATCTAGTATTGTTACCAAATTCTAATCAGCCCCTGCCCATCGGGGCTTGAAGAAATATATGGGCTGCATGATGCTTCCATGCAGAGCTGAAACCGACCAGCACAAAAGTACTGGTAAACGGCTTAGAGGATCTAAGCCTGCCCAGGCAAAGCGGTGCAAGTCGGACCGTCCATGCTTATAAACCCTATTGGTTTCATTGGGCGGCAGGGCTTGAGATGTCATTTCATCTCAATGTTGGGTAAAAGTCCCACAAAATTGAAAGCAACGTGTCCAAAATGGCCTTTACAGTAATGAAAGGGACATTAAACCTCAAATCAAACAAACAAAAACCAAATTCTAAGTGTAACTACCCTATCACTGTTATACTACTCATAGGAACATATAAAATGGTCATGGATATTTTGTGTCATTTGAAGGATAGTTTTCTTTATTTCTCCATATAAACCTATGTTGTGGGTATTCATTAGAACCGCCTCTGCATATAAACCTATGTTGTGGGTATTCATTAGAACAACCACACAGAGGCGGTTCTAATGAATACCCACAACATAGGTTTTTATAGAGAATTGACAAAAACTATTCAATTATCATAAAATACCCACCTTATCTTATCCTATGACTACTTACAGTACCCATAGGGGCTTGAAGAAATATATGGGCTGCATGATGCTTCCACGCAGAGCTAAATCGGGCCCCCAGACTAGTACTGGTAAACCGCTTAGAGGATCTAAGCCTGTCCAGGAACCGCGGTGCGAGGGGCACCATCCATGCTAATAAACCCTATTTGTTTCATTTGGCAGCAGGGCTTGAGATGTCATTTCATCTCAATGCCGGGTAAAGGTCCCACAAAATTGGCAGCAATGTCGCCAAAATGACCTTTACAGTGTTGACAGGGACGTTAAACCTCAAATCAAACAAACAAAAACCAACTTCTAAGTGTAACTACCCTATACTACTCTGTTATACTACTCACAGGAACAAATAAAGTGGCCATGGGTATTTTGTGTCATTTGAAGGATAGTTTTCCTTATTTCTCCATATAAACATATGTTATGGGTATTCATTAGAACCGCCTCACAGAGGCGGTTCTAATGAATACCCACAACATAGGTTTTTATAGAGAATTGACAAAAACTATCCTTCAATTATCATAAAATACCCACCTTATCTTATCCTATGACTACTTACAGTACCCATAGGGGCTTGAAGAAATATATGGGCTGCATGATGCTTCCACGCAGAGCTAAATCCGGCCTGCAGACTAGTACTGGTAAACCGCTTAGAGGATCTAAGCCTGTCCAGGAACCGCGGTGGGAGGGGGACCGTCCATGCTAATAAACCCTATTGGTTTCATTGGGCGGCAGGGCTTGAGATGTCATTTCATCTCAATGTTGGGTAAAAGTCCCACAAAATTGGAAGCAATGTGTCCAAAATGATCTTTACAGTGTTGACAGGGATGTTAAGCCTCAAATCAAACAAAGAAAAACCAAATTCTAAGTGTAACTACTCTATCACTATTATACTATTGAAAGGAACAAGTAAGGCGGCCATGGGTATTTTGTGTCATTTGAAGGATAGTTTTCCTCATTTCTCCATATAAACCTATGTTGTGGGTATTCATTAGAACCGCCTCACAGAGGCGGTTCTAATGAATACCCACAACATAAGTTTTCATTCAGAATTGACAAAAACTATCCTTCCATTATCACAAAATAGCCACCTTATCTGTTCCTATGACTACTTACAGTTTCCATGGCAGCATGACTGCCACGACCAATAGCCATGTCTGTCAGGAGTCTAACTGCAAGCTGGGTACCACAGTTGCCTAGCATCACCTTGGAATACCCACAATGCCTTGCTACCTCCAAAATTAGCTTGTTCCTAAAAAAAGAAATTAAATTTTTACAACTCATTTTGGAAAAGCCCAAAAGGAGGCACTGGCAAACAGGGCAGGCCCTGATCAGATGCCATTCTGTGGCGTGTAATCAGGACTTTCAGTTTGCAGGAAATTCCAGTCATTTTCAAAATACAGTAAAACCTGTCTTAGTGGCCACCTCTATTAAGCAAGCAACCTGTCTTAAGCAAGCAGGTGTTTCGTTCCCCAAAAAGGTAAATGCTTTAAATTTCACCTGTATTAAGCAAGCACCTGTCTTAAGCAAGCATATTTTGGGTATCCCTTTGGTGCTCGCTTAATACAGGTTGGACTGTAAATGATCAGTGAGGTGGGTCTAACGAGCACCTTCAATCATGCTCAACAAAGAAATTAACCCATTTTGTACTGAAAACCCCAAAAGGGGTACCCTGGCAAACAGTGCAGACCCAGATCAGATGCCGCAGAACGCGGCATCTGATCAGGGCCTACACTGTTTGGGAAATGTTAAGCTATTTTCCAAATAAATTTTGATGAAAACACAACCTGACACACCTAAATTTTGAAATGAACTCCTGAATAAGGTGGAAGATTCCATTTGGTACGTCAAGAAGAAATTAAGAAAAGCACTGGCGGGTCCATTGTCTTCGAGTGTTTGCTGGGAAAATAGTTATGGACTGAGACTTAAACTGTTTCGTATAACTCTTAACCCTTTTGGTACCAAATGGAATCTTCCTCCTTATATATAGCAGGAGTTCATTTCAAAATTTAGGGGTGTCAGGTTGTTTTTTTTCTTCAAAATTGATTCGGAAAATGGCTTAACTTTTCGCAAACAGTGTAGACCCTGATCAGACGCCACATTCTGCGGCGTCTGATCTGGGTTGGCACTGTTTGCCCTGGTACCCCTTTTGGGGTTTCCGGCACTAAATGGGTTAAATTCCAGTTTTTAAGCAAAAAGTGTAGACTCTGGAGAGACGGTGTGTTTTGCCGCATCTGACCCTTAAATTCCTGTACTGTAAGCAAACAGTGTTGACCCTGATCAGACACCACTTTCTGCAGCATCAGATCTGGGTCTACACTGTGTCCCAAGCCCAACCCATGAGTCCAGCCCAGATTCTATAGATAACCCTATTACGCAACCTGCTGACCTCAATGCGATAAAATAAAAGCTGCTATTTTCTATAAATAAGTAAAGGTGGCCAGAATCTTCAATAAGGAAAATAATAAGAATATACCTTAGGGTTCTGATAAAGTCTTCTTTCGCTGAGAGAGATTTTAGAGAGCCCAGCAACTGTTTTAATTTCTCTTCTTTCTCGTCATAAATCTGGTACCGAGAGTCATTCCGTGGTGTGTCTGGAGGTACTGATGCATCTTCTGTGTTTCTGAGAAAAAAAGATGACAAACTTACCGCAAAAGTATAGCTTGATGGATAAAAAGAATTACCTGGCCCTGAGGTTTTAAAATATTTTTTCATGCTCAACTCACCTGAGCATGAAAATTGTTCTGCTCATAAATTTTAAAATGCCAACAAGTGTTGGCATTTTAAAATTTATGAACAGGACAAACCGTTACATTTATGGCTGATATGAGCAGGAAAATTGTTTGATTTGTTTGTATTTTGATACTTTTGAGCAGTATATATTCCATGCTCAGTTGAGTTGAGCATGAAAACAAGTTTTATAACTGCTGGGACAGGACTGAAACGTACTACAGGTAGACAATTCCATCTAGTTGAGATTATACACTTCACATATGGGATGATGCATCATGAATATGTGCCGACCCCCGCCCATCGGGGCTTGAAGAAATAGATGGGCTGCATGATGCTTCCACACAGGGCCGATTCAGCTGAAACCGACCGCATACGAGTACTGGTAAACTGCATAGAGAATCTAAGCCTGCCAAGGCAAAGTCCATGCTTATAAACCCTATTGGTTTCATTAGGCGACAGGGCTTGAGATGTCACTTCATCTCAATGTCAGTTAAAAGTCCCATAAAATTGGAAGCAATGTCTCCAAAACGACCTATACAGTGTTGACTGACATGTTAAACCTCAAATCAAACGAACAAAACCATGAATATGTGCTGCGATGATGTGTGACCCGGTGCCAATCACTTAGCCCTGATGTGTGCCAGTTCACCTATATGAAAATGGATATCTAAGGCAGGTAACTGCTTTAAGGAACTGTTGAGTAATAAATCACAGTTTGTGAGCGAGTGAGTGTTTGAGTTTTACGTCTCACCAACAGCTATGGTCATATGGAGACGGGACCTCGGTTTACAGACTCATCTGAAAGTCTGTAGAAGCCCGGAATCGATCCTGAGACCCATAGTTTACAAGGCAAGTAGCATAACCACTAAACCACGGAGGCTCCTAAATCACAGTTTGTTGGTCAGCTGAAAGTAGACAAATCACTTCTGCTATTCCCTGGTGATTTGATCTACTTTACAACTGAACTCCAAACTGTGATTTATAACTCAACAATTCACTGCTAGAGCGGATCTATTTCTTAAACTAGAAATGTGTCCATAGGACACAGATGCCCCCGCCTGAAAATATGTCTATGTTCGTATTCATCCATAGAAAGTTATTGACCGTGTTTAAGTTTTGGACCCTTTTTACACGTTTGACCGCTAAGCATGACCTTGACCTTGTAGGTAAGTACCTTGGTTTTGTGTGAGGCAGATTGGCTCATGATGGCCAACATTTCTGCCAAGTAATTTCAAAATCCATCCAGAGATAAGAAAGTTATTGACTGGGTTTAAAGTTTCGGGCCATTTTTTTAACCTTTGACCTCCAAGTATGACCTTGACCTTGGAGGTACGGATCTGGGTTTGCACGTGACACATTGTCTCATGATGGTTAATATTTCTTCAAATTAATTTTAAAATCGATCCAGAAATAAGTTAAGTTATTGACTGCGTTTAAGTTTCAGACCCTTTTTTTTGACCGTTGACCTCTAAGCATGACCTTGACCTTGGAGGTACAGATCTGGGTTTGCACATGACATATCGTCTCATGATGGTTAACATTTCTTCAAAGTAATTTCAAAATCCATCCAGAAATAAGTAAGTTATTGACTGCGTTTAAGTTTCAGACCCTTTTTTGACCTTTGACCACTAAGTATGACCTTGACCTTGGAGGTACGGACCTGGGTTTTGCATGTGACACGTCGTCTCATGATGGTTAACATTTCTGCCAAGTAATTTTAAAATCCTTCAAGAAATAAGGAAGTTATTGACTGCGTTTAAGTTTCGGACGGACGGATGGACTACTGGACGGACGGACAGGGGCAAGGCTATATGCCCTTTCCACCATTCTTCGAATGGCAGGGGCATAATAAAATATGCTTAAACCAAGACTGTCTTTACTCTTTGCCATTCTCCTAAAATTATGTTAGTAACTGTACATCCTGGGGTAGCAAAATCCAAATACATATACAGTGAAATTCAACTATTAAGACCACCTAAAATTAAGACTAATTCTGGTTCTAAGCTTACTTAGAAGTGTGCAGTTATTTTGTCTTTGTGTTTTCTTACAACAGTCTTCTGGTCAGATACCACCTTTGGGACTGTTCAAAAGTGGTCTTAAAGACCACTTTTGAACAGTCCCAAAGGTGGTCTCAATATAGGAATTTTACTGTATTCAAATTTAAGGATCTAAGAGGGGCTGAAATATCCTCTAGCCAACAGGCTAGAGGACACCATTACCTCTTAATCCGCCCTGTCCCCCTGAACTTGAGACAGTTTGCAGTACAATGTATTCTAATTTACCTAAAAGCTGGACTGGTATAAGGACTCATACTTGGTAATGTTACACTTGCAGTTCCAGATGATGATAAACTGTCAGTGTCACAGTCTGGAAAGCCTGGTTCTGAGACTGGTTCCTGGTTTGTAAGTTCTGCCTGAGATGTGTTCTCTAAATCTAAAGCCTAAAATATAATGGAGGACTTTAGAAAGAACTGAAAACATTTGCCAGTTATAAGAAGACTGGACACACTTTCAAGTAAAACAACTCATTCACAGATATTTTTGCCTCCAATATGGTTATCTTGCCTTAATCCATTATATACTGGTGGACACTTCCACTCTTAAAGGAAAACAACATCTGAAATCTGAAAATGCCGTCTGCTTATGTCGACTGCTGGATCTTCTTGCAAACTTTTCAGAAATATTGTTTCGTACAGGCAAACAGTGTGGACCCAGATCAGACTGCTCCTAGAGGAGCAGTCTAATCTGTGTCCACACTTTTTGCAAAAATGACTTTTAAAGTAACCGGCAGACGACAATTGACGTGATTGGCGTCTAATGGGTTAAATGTTGGATAAGTCAACTTGTCATTAAAGGGGTGTTGAGTCTATCTTGTTTTTGTTTTATTCTGTTTTTGATGGAAAATCCTCTTAGCAAACAGTGTACATCTTGATCAGATGCCACAAAATGTGTTATCTGATCCAGATCTGCACTGTTTGACTATGTCTCTTTCACAGATTTCTAGGTAAGAATGAAAAACTTAGTCACACAAATATGTTGTCTATACAGACAATTCAGATCCTCATGGTTTTGAGTAAATTAACCCATTTTAACCCTTAAGACACAAAGAAAAAGAACATCCGAAAATGTTGTCTGCTTACGTCATCTGCCAAGTTTTTTTTTCTTGCAAACTTTTTAAAAAATATTTTGATACAGGCTAATGGAGCAGTCTAATCTGGGTCCACATTGTTTGCGAAAATGAGGTTTGAAGTAACCGGCAGACGACAACGCAGACGACAATTGTCGTGATTGGCATCTTATGGATTAATGGGGCAACCCAAAAATGGGTCACTTGCAAACAGTGCAGGCCTAGATCAGACGCCGCTAGATTCTAATCAGGGTCTTCACTTTATGCAAAAAGTTCAGCCATCTTGGAATAAATATAAACAAGAGGTCCATGATGGACCTAATTCACTCACCTGAGTCAAGTTGTATTATTTTTTGATGATGTTTTTATTTTTGTCTATGTGCTATTTGTTCATTGTAGCAGAACCATTTTAGATCTTATGTGGAGGTTTTGCAAAAAATTTTCTTAAATTCAGTCACTGTGTTCAAAGGATGTGGATTCTCGGCATCTAAAACGCCTCAAGTGTGGAGAAGCTTGGGACAAACTGGGTTAAAATGATGTAATTTATTCCTTTTGAAATCGGGACATTGGCCTAGGAGGAGATGTCGTTTAAAGGTTTTTCTATTTTTAGCTCTGGCAGCCATTTTGTTCAGCGGAGCAGAACCATTTTAGCAATTTTTGTAGAGGGTCACCAGAGGAACATTTCTGTGAAATGATATTGAAATCCGGCTAGTTGCCTGGGAGGAGATGTTGTTTTAAGGTTTTTCTATTTTTAGATGTGGCGGCCATTTTGTTCAGCAACGCGGAACCATTTTAGCAATTTTGGTAGAAGGTCACCCAAGGAACATTTCTGTGAAATTATTTTGAAATCGGGACATTGGCCTAGGAGGAGATGTCGTTTAATGGTTTTTCTATTTTTAGCTCTGGCGGCCATTTTGTTCAGCGGAGCAGAACCATTTTAGCAATTTTGGTAGAGAGTCACCCAAGGAACATTTCTGTGGAATGATTTTGAAATACGGCCATTTGCCTAGGAGGAGATGTCGTTTTAAGGTTTTTCTATTTTTAGATGTGACGGCCATTTTGTTCAGCAGAGCGGAACCATTTTAGCAATTTTGGTAGAGGGTCACCCAAGGAACATTTCTTTGAAATTATTTTGAAATTGGGACATTGGCCTAGGAGGAGATGTCGTTTAAAGGTTTTTCTATTTTTAGCTCTGGCAGCCATTTTGTTCAGCGGAGCAGAACCAATTTAGCAATTTTAGTAGAGGGTCACCCGAGCAACATTTCTGTGAAATGATTTTGAAATCCGGCCATTTGCCTAGGAGGAGATGTCATTTAAAGAAATTGTTGACGGACAGACGGACGGACGGACAGACGGACGACGGACAAAAAGCGATCCCAATAGCTCACCTTGAGCACTTCGTGCTCAGGTGAGCTAAAAATCAACTCAACCTTGTACCCCTAAATTTCTAAATGGACACCAGCTATTTATAAGGTGGAAGATTCCATTCAGAGTAAAATGGGTTAATATTAACGGAAATGGATATGTCGGATATATTTTCAACCATTTTGTTCACAACTTGTCAAGGGAGACAATTTGATAAATCAATGCTATACAAAAAGGGGATTCATTTTCAGAGAAAAATGATCTGCTCCTTAGACATGTCAGAAGGAAATTATATCATTTAACCCTTAAGGGGAATTGGGACACCTGGCAGATATTTCTGCCATTTTTCAAAGGGAGACAACTTTCGCAACTACCTGTTCGTTTTTCTGTAAACCCTGTCCCACTGAAAAAGGGGTCAACTCTTAAAGGAAAGAATTTGCTCCTCACCCCTATTGACATGGGAGACAAAAGATAAAATACTTTTGCAGGCTTTGTTTACGTTACGTTGAGCGACGTGCCGTTATCGCCCTGAACACAGCGTTTTAGGGTTCTCTGATGACTTCAGATGGCTACTGGGTAACAACTTCATTGCAAAGAACATTCAGAACTGGCCATCATGTTGGTTCGCCCGTTGCATTTGAAGAGTTAATATGGAGTTTATATGGAGCTTTTGTGCGTTTTAGTCAAAATTTGCTGTTGGGATCGTAAGTTATGCAATAACAACGATCATCCATGATTATTTCATTGCATTAACATTTGCCGGATCCCTTGAAGATATTTGAACATTCGGCCTGGCAGCCTCCTGTTCAAACAGCTTCCTCAGCGACCGGCGAATATTAATGCATGAAAAACCATGGTTGATCCCTATAATATATCACTTGGAAGAAGAGAATGATGGAAACAGCCGCCCTTTTGAAATGTCACTCAAGATTCTATGACGGCCTTAAGTCATTTTCTCACGTCAAAACCATTACAGAAGGACTTAAATGCATGTGATACCATCCGTAATTTTGGTGGGATTTTCTCTAACAATGGTCAAAGGTTGGGAGAATTTGAAGGAAAATTACTGTCCATTTTTACAGTGATAGGATGGCAACAGATCAGCTCAAGTGCTGAACTATTGAGTAATAAATCACAATTTGTCAGTCGTTGTAAGCAGACAAACCCCTGCACTATGTGCTCATGATCTGATCTACTTAAAGACAAATGCTACGAATTCGCAGTTTTTGTATGATCATCAAAAATGAAAGTTATGCCAGAGCCAACATTTTACCGTTCTTGGGTAAGGAAATGGTTGAAATTTGTGGAACAGATATTGTTTTGGGTTCATTTCATTATTTAACATGTTCAGCTTGGCTATAAACTTCACGAAAACAGTAACATTGCAACTTTTGGAAATTTTAATTCTTCGGCATTTACCCAAAATCAGATCAACCTAAATGGTTACACACTTACTTAAACAATTTGCTGTAATGCATATTATGGCCAGCTACTATTTACAAGTAAAATCTAAGTTATCTGTCAATGATTCACCATCTTTTCATAGAATTTATATGTATTTTTACCATGTATTTCATCTGGGGGTAGGGGAACGGTTTGTTTAATAAAACAGAAATTAGCACGGTGACCCCTAGTTTTCTTTTAATTTTCTATTCTCTGATAACATCCCCTAGAGATAAAACCTTGTTTTATGAAAATTTCAATGTAACATTTTTCTATATGGTCCAAAATAATGCAGATAATGAATAACTTTTAAAGATATTTTGGGTGATGACAAAATTTGTTTTGCAAATAAATTTTCTGAGCTTGAAAAATTGGCTAAATTTAGGCAGCAGTATTTTTTAATATATCATTCTGACTGAAATAAATGTTTAAAAGCTAGGCAAAAGTCATTTTTGACTTGCTCTTTACTAACCTGGTAGTTCTCTGATATTTCTGGGAAAACAGTTTGAGGTGGTTTCCTTCTTGTTCAGATTACTTAAGATTCAGCACGGTGACATATGGTTTTTATTTCACATGTGGTGAGCCAGTATATGATACTGAACATATACAGACTCTTAAACAGTTTTCAATGTAGGAAGTATTTCGTAGCATATGCCCTTAACAACAGACTTCCAAGATGGGATTTATTACTATGAAAACAATTCACAGCTAGAGCTGCACTATTTCTTAAGGGGAATGGGAACACCTAGCAGATTTTTCCACCATTTTTCAAAGGGAGATAACTTTCAGAACTTTCTGTTCGCTTTCCTATAAGCCCTGTGCCACTGAAAAAGGAGTCTACTCTAAAAGGAAAGAATTTGCTCCTCAGGAGCAAATTCTTTCCTTTAAGAGTTGACCCCTATTAACATGGGAGACAAAAGTACTTTTGCAGTAGTTGCCTCCCCTGAAGGTGTTCCCAATCCCCTTAAATGTTACATGACAGAAGTAATAAAACCACAAATGCCCAATTTTCAACATTTTTACACATAAAACATCAAGGAAAATTGCATAGCATATGACATATTTATTTTCCAGAGGATATGAGATCAGAAATTTCATCTGAATAATCTTTTTGTACCAAATAGAATCTTCCTCCTTATATATAGCAGGAGTTCATTTCAAAATTTAGGGGTGTCAGGTAGACTTATAAAGTCTGTTGAAATGAGACTTTTTTATTAAGTAATCCTTAGATGAATAAAAATATACCCCTTCCCTAGTTCCCCTTGCAAATTAAATCTCTCTCTCTCTCTCTCTCTCTCTTGAGCCCTATTTCAACACTTGATGTTAGACAGTATAAAATAAAATCTAGCCTGGCATGATGGCATAAGATAAAATGTGGCAAGCATGAACAAAACCATTAACATATAGGACTGATATCAGTCTAGGGTGTCAGGTTGTATTTTCTTCAAAATTTGTTTGGAAAATGGCTGAACTTTTTGCAAACAGTGTTGGCCCTGATGAGACACCACATTCTGCGGCATCTCATCTGGGCCTGTACTGTTTGCCAAGGTACCTGTTTTGGGGTTTCCGGTAATAAATGGGTTAAGATCACATTGACAAGTCTGTGTCATGAACAGCCCTCTAAACCCATTTTATACACAGAAAACTGGGGTTAGCTGGGGTATACATTATTTTCCTTATTTCTGCTCCCAAGACATAGGTTGTGGGTACTGGATAGAACCGACGCAACAAGGCTGTTCTAATGAGCACCTACAGCCTATGTTTTGAGTAAACAAAAGGAAAATATCACAAGTTTTCATCAGAAAAATAAGCTCTTTGGATTTGCTATTGTATTGATATGGAATGTCACGTCACGTCTGATCTTCTCTAAGGGTAGCAAATAGAAAATGATATTTTCAAAAGTCTTCTATTTGTTTGTTTGATTTGAGGTTTAACATCCCCGTCAACACGGTAAAGGTCATTTTGGAGACGTTGCTTCCAATTTTGTGGGACTTTTACCCGACATTGAGATGAAATGACTTCTCAAGCCCTGTCGCCCAATGAAACCAATAGGGTTTATAAGCATAAACGGTCCGACTCGCACCGCTTTGCCTAGGCAGGCTTAGATCCTCTAAGCGGTTTACCAGTACTCGTGTGCGGGCCGGTTTCAGCTCTGCGAGGACGCATCATGCTGCCCATATATTTCTTCAAGCCCCGATGGGTGGGGGCAAACTCAACAAGTCTGTGTCATGAACAGCCCTCTAAACCCATTTTATACGCAGAAAACTGGGGATAGCTGGGGTATACATTATTTTCCTTATTTCTGCTCCCAAGACATAGGTTGTGGGTACTGGACAGAACCGACGCAACAAGGCTGTTCTAATGAGCACCTACAGCCTATGTTTGGAGTAAACAAAAGGAAAATATCACAAGTTTTCATCAGAAAAATAAGCTCTTTGGATTTGTTATCGTATTGATATGGAATGTCACACCTGATCTTCTCTTAGGGCAGAAAATAGAAAATGGTACAGTCGAACTTCGATGGCTCAAACCCTTTGGGACCATGAAATTTATTCGAGACAGCGGTAGTTCGAGCCACTGAAGGTCACTGCCAAGAGGCATAACGAGATACTTTTGAACATCTTTCAATGTTAGATAATGAAAATGTTTGCTGTGTGTACTCATTAGAATCGCCTCACAGAGGCGATTCTAATGAGTACACACAGCACACATTTGCAAGATAAAAGACTAAAATCTCCTTTATCATCCCCCACCATTTCTTATCTTGAGGATTTTTCTAGGGGCCCAAGTACGAGTTCGACCCAGCCATGGGAAACAAACCATCGGTGTTCGAGCCATCGAAGTTCTACTGTTTTTTCAAAAGTCATGTCTGGCAGTTAACCCGTCAGCAGTTAAAAAATTTACACCAACCAACCTCTTCCAGTCCTTTCATATAGCAGGGAAATCCTGCTCTGTACATGATCTGTTGTACCTCCTCACACTTAGACAACCTTTCTTCCGCTGACCAACCCAATACTACCCCTTCTGTAATATGGAAACAGATAACAAAATTGTTTTCTGAGGAAAACTATGATCTCCGCCCCCTGCCCCGCACACTCCTCACAACAAAATATACCTTAACTCCCAACTTACCTTGAAAACAAGGTCTAGGTCATTAACCCTTTTTGTACCAAATGGAATCTTCCTCTTTATATATAGCAGGAGTCCATTTCAAAATTTAGGGGTGTCAGGTTGTGTTTTCTTCAAAATTTGACTGGTAAATGGCTGAACTTTTCGCAAACGGTGTAGGCCCTGATCAGACGCCACGTTCTGCGACGTCTGATCTGGGCCTGCAATGTATGCCAGGGTACCCGTTTTGGGGTTTCCAGTACAAAATAGGTTAAATTCCAATCTGACAGGTCTTTGGCATGTTGAAATCATATATATTGCATGTTGAAATCATATATATTACATGTTGAAATCATATATATTGTAATAACTACTCCTTTATCATGTATTAATTACAATATACTTTCTTTTTGAATATGCAATATGAACGTGAAATCCGTGCATGTATCAAGTTTGCTGAGGTTTTAGCACCTGATGTAAGATCACTGAAGTCCAATCACTTCTTTGGCATGTTGAAATCATAAATATTGTAATAAATATACTTTCTTTTTGAATATGCAATACGAACGTGAAATCCGTGCATGTATCAAGTTTGCTGAGGTTTTAGCACCTGATGCCAGATCACTGAAGTCCAATCACTTCTTTGGCATGTTGAAATCATATATATTGTAATAAATATACTTTCTTTTTGAATATGCAATACGAACGTGAAATCAGTGCATGTATCAAGTTTGCTGAGGCGTTAGCATGTGATGCCATATCACATGCCCATATCACACCCTAAAAACTATATCATACACCCTTTTTCCATTACACAAACGCGCCTATACAAATACATTGCCACCTTTATAGCCGAAAAAATGAAAATTTTATGATGAAAAATGGGATATTTTTCTTATTTCTGCTCCAAATATAGATTGTGGGCACTCGTTAGAACCGCCTCATCGAGGCGGTTTTAACGAGTACCCACAATCTATATTGTAGAGCAGAAATAAAAAAAATAAGGTATACCCCCAGAAACCCCAGTTTTACTATATAAAAGTGGGGTTCAAGGGGGTCAAAATTATATAGGAGTGTTTTCTTGATGATTCCTTTGATGTAACAATCTTCAGAACACTCGGCTGTCTTCCTATCACCACAATTTCTGGCAAATAGTGAAGGCCCTGATCAGAAGTCACATTTTACAGCATCTGACCTGTGCCATAAAAATGCGTTTCTCTCCTAATAGCCTTGTTATTAGTTGGTTCTGATTAAAAATGTATACACATAGGAACTATATAAAGTAGAAACAAAGCCAACTACAGTTCAACCTGTATTAAGCAAGCACCTAAGGGATAAACAAAATGTGCTTGCTTAGGACAGGTGCTTGCTTAATACAGGTGGGTCTTAATGCATTTGCCTTTTCGGGGAACCAAATACATGCTTGCTTAAGACAGGTTGCTTGCTTAATAGAGATGGCCACTAGGACAGGTTTTACTGTATTGCTTTGCTTTTCACCTTAAACTTTGCTTTGTTAACCCAGTGTATCAGGGGGAACAACCTAGGTCAGAGCAGTGACGTCATAACCATTCGTAGGTTTGCCGGCGTTTACTACACAAAAGGCAATTGTCACGACAAGTAGGCGCAGTCGGTGCATTAGGACATAAAAAAATCAAACATACTGAAATCTGTCTCAGAAATGTGGCCTTTTCTTTAAATAATTCGACACAAGCTGAATTGGCAATGATGTCGGAACTACCATTGTTTACAACGCCGAATCAAATCTTGTGGCGAAACTATCGAAGCCTTTTCAATGTTTCTAGCTGGAATTAGCTTACTGGTGGGATGCAAATATTGTTGCTTACCAGCTGAAGTGTGTTTTCTGAAGATTCGGAATGTACAAACCTAGTTTTAAGCATTTTATTTACCCGTTTTACACCAATATGGCCGCTTCTGAAATGGGTACGACATCTCTGCTATGACGTAGGTTGTTACCCCTGTGTATGCTAGTGGACTCTTCCATTGCTATATGTTGGATAAGTCCATTAGGTATATAAGGGGTGTTAGGATTATTTTTTTTTTTTGCTTTTATTCTATTTTTGGTTGGAACATTCTGTTAGCAAGTAGTGCAGGCCTTGATCAGACGCCGCATTCTGCGCCAGCTGATCTGGGTCTGCACTGTTTGCCAAGGTATCCCTTTAGGGATTTCCCACATACAATGAGTTAAACATAAAAATATTCAACAATTTTTTAAAAGGACAAAGATTTGGAAATATATGATAAAAAGAATATGATATGGCATTTTTCATATCATACCCCACATCAGCCCTCGACCTCATTACGAAAACACGCCTATACAAATACATGGCCACCTTTATCACCAAAAAAATGAAAATTTTAAGATGAAAAATTGTGATATTTTTCTTATTTCTGCTCAAATTATAGATTGTGGGCACTCGTTAGAACCGCCTCATTGAGGCGGTTCTAACGAGTACCTACGATCTATATTTTAGAGCAGAAATAAGAACAAGAGCACCGCAAGCGGGTGCCAACGCTCGTCTGCAGTTTCTTTTAGAAAACAAAAGTTCTAAGTCAAATCAAATTGCAAGATGGAGTTATAAAACTTGTAGGGATTGTAGCTCTTGTGATGGTGAGTATGTGTATGAAGTTTCATGAAGGTAGGCCAAATACTTTTGGAAATATGGTCAAGGTTAAGTTTTTTGGTTAATTTTTCGAAAAATAGGTCAAAGTTCAAAGGTCAAGGTCACAGGTCAAAAAGCGTGGTATGACTGAAAAGGTCTTGTCCCAAGGAACATTCATGTGAAGTTGGAAGGCTCTGTTGTGAATAGTATTGAAATAAGAGACAAAAACAATTTAAAAAAAACGGAGAGAAAAGGGGAGATTATTCAATCAAATTGCAAGATGGAGTTATAAAACTTGTAGGGAATGTAGCTCTTGTGATGGTGAGTATGTGTATGAAGTTTCATGAAGGTAGGCCAAATACTTTTGGAAATATGGTCAAGGTTAAGGTTTTCGGTTAAATTTTCGAAAAATAGGTCAAAGTTCAAAGGTCAAGGTCACAGGTCACTAGAGCCAGTGTTTATGAAACACAATGCCCCCAACTGCTTGACCCTAACACTGCTTGTCCCTAACAGTAATTGAGATATCTTGTTTTTATGTGGCTGTAATGCTGAAATTACACAAGAAAAGCTGTAGTTAATCATCTACTCATCATCCCTGACCAGTCTGTGAAGTTTCGGGGAAAAACCTAAAATAGTTTTTTAGATATCTTGCTTACAAACTTAAAACGCGAAAAATTTCAAAGGGCCATAACTCAAGAAAAAAATTTCGGATTTTTTTCAAAAGTTAATCAGTTCATCTACTCATCATCCCCAACCAGCCTGTAAAGTTTCAGGGCAATAGCTCAAACAATTTTTGAGATATCTTGCTTACAAGCTGAAAACACGAAAAAAATCAAAGGGCCATAACTCAAGAAAAAAAAATTGGATTTTTTTCAAAAGTTAATCAGTTCATCTACTCATCATACCCAACCAGTCTGTGAAGTTTTGGGGAAAAACCTCATATAGTTTTTGAGATATCTTGCTTACAAACTTAAAACGCGAAAAATTTCAAAGGGCCTTAACTCAAGAAAAAAATATAGGATTTTTTTTCAACAGTTAATCAGTTCATCTACACATCATCCCAAACCAGCTTGTAAAGTTGCAGGGCAATCGCTCAAACAATTATTGAGATATCTTGCTTACAAGCTGAAAACACGAAAAAAATCTAAGGGCCATAACTCAAGAAAAAAAATCGGATTTTTTTCAAAAGTTGATCAGTTCATCTACTCATCATCCCCGACAAGTCTGTGAAGTTTCGGGGAAAAACCTCAAATAGTTTTTTAGATATCTTGCTTACAAACTTAAAACGCGAAAAATTTCAAAGGGCCATAACGCAAGAAAAAAATTTCGGATTTTTTTCAAAAGTTAATCAGTTCATCTACTTATCATCCCCAACCAGCATGTAAAGTTTCAGGGCAATAGCTCAAACAGTTTTTGAGATATCTTGCTTACAAGATTTCATAGTATTTTTTACAAAGGGGCATAACTCAAAAAAGGGGCATAATCCTGACGAGAAAAAAAAACACGGGTCAATTATTTTTTCATGAGGAATCCATATATGAAATTTCAAAAACCTAGCACCCATGGTTCTAAAGTTATGCTATGCAGTAAAAAGTGGGACGGACGGAAGGACGGACGGACGAACAGGGCAAAACCAATATGCCAAAACGCGAAAAATTTCAAAGGGCCATAACTCAAGAAAAAAATTTCGGATTTTTTTCAAAAGTTAATCAGTTCATCTACTCATCATCTCCAACCAGCCTGTAAAGTTTCAGGGCAATAGCTCAAACAATTTTTGAGATATCTTGCTTACAAGCTGAAAACACGAAAAAAATCAAAGGGCCATAACTCAAGAAAAAAAAATTGGATTTTTTTCAAAAGTTAATCAGTTCATCTACTCATCATACCCAACCAGTCTGTGAAGTTTTGGGGAAAAACCTCATATAGTTTTTGAGATATCTTGCTTACAAACTTAAAACGCGAAAAATTTCAAAGGGCCATAACTCAAGAAAAAAATATAGGATTTTTTTTCAACAGTTAATCAGTTCATCTACACATCATCCCAAACCAGCTTGTAAAGTTGCAGGGCAATCGCTCAAACAATTATTGAGATATCTTGCTTACAAGCTGAAAACACGAAAAAAATCTAAGGGCCATAACTCAAGAAAAAAAAATCGGATTTTTTTCAAAAGTTGATCAGTTCATCTACTCATCATCCCCGACAAGTCTGTGAAGTTTCGGGGAAAAACCTCAAATAGTTTTTTTAGATATCTTGCTTACAAACTTAAAACGCGAAAAATTTCAAAGGGCCATAACTCAAGAAAAAAATTTCGGATTTTTTTCAAAAGTTAATCAGTTCATCTACTCATCATCCCCAACCAGCATGTAAAGTTTCAGGGCAATAGCTCAAACAGTTTTTGAGATATCTTGCTTACAAGATTTCATAGTATTTTTTGCAAAGGGGCATAACTCAAAAAAGGGGCATAATCCTGACGAGAAAAAAAACACGGGTCAATTATTTTTTCATGAGGAATCCATATATGAAATTTCAAAAACCTAGCACCCATGGTTCTAAAGTTATGCTATGCAGTAAAAAGTGGGACGGACGTAAGGACGGACGGACGAACAGGGCAAAACCAATATGCCCCCACAACTTCTTCGAAGTTGGGGGCATAAAAAAGCGTGGTATGACTGAAAAGGTCTTGTCCCAAGGAACATTCATGTGAAGTTGGAAGGCTCTGTTGTCAATAGTATTGAAATAAGAGACAAAAACAATTTTAAACTAGAGCCAGTGTTTATGAAACACAATGCCCCCAACTGCTTGACCCTAACACTGCTTGTCCCTAACAGTAATTGAGATATCTTGTTTTTATGTGGCTGTAATGCTGAAATTACACAAGAAAAGTTGTAGTTAATCATCTACTCATCATCCCTGACCAGTCTGTGAAGTTTCGGGGAAAAACCTAAAATAGTTTTTTAGATATCTTGCTTACAAACTTAAAACGCGAAAAATTTCAAAGGGCCATAACTCAAGAAAAAAATTTCGGATTTTTTTCAAAAGTTAATCAGTTCATCTACTCATCATCCCCAACCAGCCTGTAAAGTTTCAGGGCAATAGCTCAAACAATTTTTGAGATATCTTGCTTACAAGCTGAAAACACGAAAAAAATCAAAGGGCCATAACTCAAGAAAAAAAAATTGGATTTTTTTCAAAAGTTAATCAGTTCATCTACTCATCATACCCAACCAGTCTGTGAAGTTTTGGGGAAAAACCTCATATAGTTTTTGAGATATCTTGCTTACAAACTTAAAACGCGAAAAATTTCAAAGGGCCATAACTCAAGAAAAAAATATAGGATTTTTTTTCAACAGTTAATCAGTTCATCTACACATCATCCCAAACCAGCTTGTAAAGTTGCAGGGCAATCGCTCAAACAATTATTGAGATATCTTGCTTACAAGCTGAAAACACGAAAAAAATCTAAGGGCCATAACTCAAGAAAAAAAATCAGATTTTTTTCAAAAGTTGATCAGTTCATCTACTCATCATCCCCGACAAGTCTGTGAAGTTTCGGGGAAAAACCTCAAATAGTTTTTTAGATATCTTGCTTACAAACTTAAAACGCGAAAAATTTCAAAGGGCCATAACGCAAGAAAAAAATTTCGGATTTTTTTCAAAAGTTAATCAGTTCATCTACTCATCATCCCCAACCAGCATGTAAAGTTTCAGGGCAATAGCTCAAACAGTTTTTGAGATATCTTGCTTACAAGATTTCATAGTATTTTTTGCAAAGGGGCATAACTCAAAAAAGGGGCATAATCCTGACGAGAAAAAAAACACGGGTCAATTATTTTTTCATGAGGAATCCATATATGAAATTTCAAAAACCTAGCACCCATGGTTCTAAAGTTATGCTATGCAGTAAAAAGTGGGACGGACGTAAGGACGGAAGGACGGACGGACGAACAGGGCAAAACCAATATGCCCCCACAACTTCTTCGAAGTTGGGGGCATAAAAAACGGAGAGAAAAGGGGAGATTATTCAATCAAATTGCAAGATGGAGTTATAAAACTTGTAGGGAATGTAGCTCTTGTGATGGTGAGTATGTGTATGAAGTTTCATGAAGGTAGGCCAAATACTTTTGGAAATATGGTCAAGGTTAAGGTTTTCGGTTAAATTTTCGAAAAATAGGTCAAAGTTCAAAGGTCAAGGTCACAGATCAAAAAGTGTGGTATCACTGAAAAGGTCTTGTCCCAAGGAACATTCATGTGAAGTTTGAAGGCTCTGTTGTAAATAGTATTAAAATGAGAGCAAAAAATGTGTTTCAGAAAAAAATTGGAAAAGGGGAGATAATTCAGCCAAAATCAATAATGTTGTTATGGTCCTTGGTCAAAATGTAGCTCTTGTGATGATGAGTGTGTGTATGAAGTTTCATGAGGCTAGGTCTAATACTTTTTAAGTTATAGCCAAGGTTAAGTTTTTTTGGAACGACGCAGGACGACCCAGGACGACTACGCAGACGCCGGAGTGATGACAATAGCTCGAAAGTTTTTTTTTCAAAAAACAGACGAGCTAAAAATAAGGAAACCCCAGTTTTACTATATAAAAGTGGGGTTCAAGGGGATCAAAATTATATAGGCGTGTTTTCGTGATGTAATCTCAGGTCAATCTCAGGGACAATTCTATATCACTTAGAAAGGTGGGTCAATCCCCGAAAATTATAGCTTTTAAATAAATATAATATACTGAGTTTTCAAGGTAAGAAAACTTACCATCTATATAAATCAGTCCTGGCTTGAACCGTAGTTTCTTGTGTGCCCTTTCACTCAGACCCTAAAAATACATACACGTAAACACAGTGAAACTTTGATGTGAAAAGGGAAATCAATCATTTTTTACCCTTTTACAATCAATTCAACAGAAAAAACACATTTCCTTCAAACCTGACCACAAAAATTGTCTAAACATGTCCTAGGACAAGTAAACTTTAACTTTTTACTTAACCTGAGTGCAATAAGACAAGCGGGACCATTACCAAAACATGCCTAGATTCAAACATATTCAAAATCATATCACCATAATTGAAAAATTTTAGATAAAAAATCCTGATATTTTTTATATTTTTTACTCAAAAATATATTGTGAGTACTCAGTTCTAACGAGTACTCATAATATATGTTTTTGAATAGAAATAAGAACAAGAGCACCGCATGCAGGTGCCAATGTTTGGCTGCAGCCCCTTTTCATAATGAACAACTAGTCTGAGTTTCAAGTAAATATGTTCAACTTCAGTAATGACAGAGATATTATAAAATGTCCAACATTTTGCAAGACGACGACGCAGACGAAAATGTCCAAGTTTTTTCACGGCGGCGACGCCAGAGCTATGACAATACCTTGTCACTTTCTTTGAAAACAGGCGAGCTAAAAATAATGCGTAGCCCTGTAAACCCTTGTTTTAATATATAAGACTGGGGTTTAATGCGGTCAAAATTGTATAGGCGTCTTCTCATGATGCAATAGCCGGCACGGTACTTTGGGGTATTTGTGCAGCCCTATATTAGACCATTCTATAGCTCGTTTTGGAATTTAATGGTCAAGTCAACACTATTAAGGATGCGATGAGTCAGCCAGGCTCACAGATCATCAGTATGAAGGTTGATTTCCATCTTGGCTTTGGTGATTTCAACCTTTTTTCTTGGCAGAAGCATATTTTTTCTTGAAACAGAACAATTCATCCCTACGATCACTGCCTGGCATCACTAGGCTTGCCAAGCCTCGGTATGCCGGTGACCTTTGGGATAGATTATATAAATCTACTTCTGATATGCGGGTCTCTTGATTCTGATATGGGTCTTTCCAACCCAAGGGATGACCATGCTGAGCGGAACCGAGGCTATGCCTCGGTTTCGCTCAGCACAGTCATCCCAAGGGTTGAAAAGGCCCATCTACAACAGAACACCACATTGGATTCTTTTTCTTACACAACACCACCCAAAATTTTTCATTTTACTTTATTTAACATTTTATTTTTCACCCACTATTCTTTAATATGTAGTTTGCCAGGGTGAGAACAAAATTTCTATTCCAGGCTCAATTCACGGATATTCTTATCTGGTGTGCAAGAATTTTCTTCTACCCCCCACCCACTTCTCCCCACTTCAACTCAAGGGATGACCATGCTGAGCGGAACTGAGGCATAGCCTAGGTTTCGCACAGCCTTGTCATCCCAAGGGTTGGAAAGGCCCATCTACAACAGAGCACCATTGGATTCTTTTTCCTGCACAACACCACCGAGAATTTTCATTTTACTCTATTTAATGTTTAGTTTTTTGTGCACTATACTTATGTAGTTTGCCTGGGTAAGAACACCAGGGTGAGAACAAAATTTCTATTCCAGGCTAAATCCACGGATATTCTTATCTGGTGTTCTACCCCCACACCCCCTTCTCCCACAGCTCATCTGATTGCGTTTTGTATTCCTACCTCCAGTATAAGATGTAACAGTGCCGAGGAGTTAGGACCACCAGAAAAGGCCACCAGAACCATCTCTCCATCTCTCACCAGCTTAGTCTTACCAATAGTCGCCCGGAATTTGTGGGTCACATACACCTGGAAACAGGCTCTGCAAAGAGAAATCAATGAAGAGTATTATTTGTGTTTGTTTGTTTTGGAGTTTAACAGCCCAGTCAACACTATTGTAGGTAATTTTTGTGCCGGTCAGTTTACCTATCCACACTTTTCCCGGGCAATTGGCAAGCTTATATGTAAGCGGTTAACCAGTACAGTGCACATTCTTTCACCAGAAACTGACAACAGTCCTTCTTGAATCAGCGGAAGGGAGAGAATGACCATAGAAAAGATTTCATGATCAATCTCAACGAAAGAACTTTGCAGACCCTGGCAGGTATCGAACTCACGTCCTCCTAGTCACCAGTCAAACGTGCATCTGACTGAGCTACCAAGGCAGGCATGAAGAGTATTCACCCTTTTTGTACCAAATGCAATCTTCCTCCTCATATATTGTGCAGCAAGAGTCCCTTTCAAAATTTAGGGGTGTCAGGTTGTGTTGTATTCAAAATTCATTAGGAAACTGGCTTAACTTTTTGCGAACAGTGTAGGCCCTGATCAGACGCCAAGTTTTGTGGCGTCTGATCTGGGCCTGCACTGTTTGCCACTGGGTACCCGTTTTGGAGTTTCCGGTACAAAACATATTTACCAAATTGCAAAGCAGATGATATATTTTTTGTTTATCATCACACGAACAAGTGCACATGTTTCTAAAAATGAATACCCCCCTATACCCCACTTAATATAGAGAACACTGGGGTTTACATTATTATTCTTACTTCTTCTCCAAAACATAGGCTCTTGGTATTCATTAGAACTACCTCGATGAGGCAGTTCTAATGAGCAACCAAAACCTATGTTTGCAGTATAAATAAACAAAAAAACATGGATTTTCATCAGAAAAGTAACCATTTTGGGGATGTGAAAAACATGGGTATGTTATCGAAATGTTTTTCTAGCAGAGATATCGGGCTTGAAATTCATCTGAATTCTGTCAGGCAAGTAAAATGTCCTAACTGTGAAGATCTTTTTGTTTTGATTGTTTTGTAATTAACACTTCAGTCAAACTCTATTTGATATTATATTACCTCAAGTGACTTTCCCACAAACAAAACTCCAATAGGCCTGAGGGTGACAATTCTTATTATCATACATTTAGTATAAAATACTTAGTTTTTGAATATGCGATACGAACGTGACACCAATGCACGTAACACGCTTGCACGCGCTGCCATATCGCATGGGCTTTATCATACCCCAAAAATCCATATCACAACCCTTTATCGCACCCCTAAGCCTTTATCTTACCTCTGACGTCACCCTATTCGGAACACGCGGCGTTCTTCCTTTTGCGGCATTTCGCATTTGTTGTTCAGGACGCCATTTGCAATTTGCAATATTTTCGTCTGTTCGAACTGTTTGGCAAAAAAAAAAAAAAACACACATGGCACGGCGCAGCGAATACGAGAGGAAAATGTAATTAACTTTGGAATTAGGCATATGCAATTAATACAATTTATTTTGAACATTTTTTTTTTTTAAAAAGTGAAATGTATGATAAATAAATTATGATATGGCATTTTCCATATCATACCCCATATCAGCCCTCGACCCATATCTATCAGCCCTTGGGCTGATATGAGAGTCTCGGGCTGATACGGGGTATGATATGAAAAATGCCATATGATAATCTCAATCTATCAACCTGCGATAATTTCAACTTTCACATGCGTGGAATCGGGTTCGCATGCCGTTCAGTTCTTCAGGAAAGCTGGAGACAAAAAGTGTCTAAACCAAAAATTGTAACAAGTCGAGAATATTTGGTACCAAAATTTTACTTTTGATTTAATTAACCCTTGTCCTGCTGAATGTTTATATATGCCACACCCAGTACTGATTATCAACCAATCAGATAACTTGATGCAATTATTTTTTTTTTAGTTTTGGTTTTACGGCCCTTTCAAGATTATTTGACTCAAATCGAGCCGATCGTTAATCAGAGGTGGGCGAAAACCGGAGTACCCGGAGAAAAACCACCTGACCTTCCGTTGCAGAACTTGGCGTCTCACATGTGACCCGAGCGAGGCTCGAACCACAGCGGTGAGAGACCTAATGATCACGAGTCAGCGCTCTTAACCACTAGGCCACGGAGGCCCGTTGATGCAATTATTGCAACAAATTCATGAGCTGAATGACCAACAATGAAGATCCTGATCAGATGGCTTCTTCAGAAGCCATCTAATCTGGATCTTCATTGTTTGAAAGGTAAGGCATATCCGGGCTCAGCGGGACAAGGGTTAAGAAAATGCATACCCAAACTGTTAGGGTTTTAGAAATAATGAAGTTATAGACATTTGAACTTATGAATTTCTGTTTTACCAGCTAATGTTGCTGACATTATCTGATAATTTGGAACGCCATGACGTCAAAAGTCGAGTTGGAGCTATCATGTACTTTTCATTAACAAGAGCACCGCATGCGGGTGCCAACGCTTGGCTGCAGTTTCTTTTAGTTCAACAAAAAAATTCTAAGTCGAAAAAGGGGCATAACTGTGCCAAAAATATTTTGAGGGTTACCTCACCTATTGGTATGAGTTCCCCTTTTCATAATGAACAACTAGTTCAAGTTTCAAGTAAATATGTTCAGTAATGACAGAGATATTACAAAATGTCCAAGTTTTTGCACGAGGACGATGCCAAAATTCTAAGTCAAAAAAGGGGTATAACTGTGCCAAAAATATTTTGTGGGTTACCTCATCTATTGGTATGAGTTCCCCTTTTCATAATGAACAGCTAGTCTGAGTTTTAAGTAAATATGTTTAGTAATGACGTAGATATTACAAAATGTCCAAGTTTTTGTAAAAATTCTAAGTCGAAAAAGGGGCATAACTGTGCCAAAAATATATTGAGAGTTACCTCACCTATTGGTATGAGTTCCCCTTTTCATAATGAACAACTAGTCCGAGTTCAAGTAAATATGTGCAGTAATTACAGAGATGTTACAAAATATCCAAGTTTTTGCACCATGATGACGCAGACGACGACGCCAGACAATACCGCGTCGTTTCTTTTGTTTGAAAACAGCGAGCTAAAAATCCCTTACCTTAATTATTAGTTTTGTTCAATATAATGACATAAATATTACAATAGTGAAAAAATGTCACCCCATAAGGAAAACACGCCTATATTATTTTGACCCGCTTGAACCCCACTTTTATATAGTAAAACTGGGATTTGCAGGGGTAAACCTTATTTTTCTTATTTCTGCTCTAAAATATAGTTTATCGGCACTCGTTAGAACCGCCTCGACGAGGCGGTTCTAACGAGTACCCACAATCTATATTTTGAGCAGAAAAAAGAAAAATATCACAATTTTTCATCTTAAAATTTTCATTTTTTCGGCAATCAAGGTTACAATGTATTTGTATAGGCATGTTTTCGTAATGCTTTGGAATATCAATATCAACCTCAGCTGCGCCTCGGTTGATATTCATATTTGTCAGGGTGACATTTGTCACTATCACCCTCTCAGGAATATAATATTTATATAATATCAAGCCAGTCAGTTTATCCAACCACACTTTTCCTGGCCAGGCTTATGTAAGACTTAGTGCTTAAAATTACTCAAAAACAATGATCATGGACACTCATTAAAACCACCTCTGTGAGGTAGTTCTAGCGAGTAAACACAATCTATGTTGGAAGCACAAGTAAGAAAAAGGACGATGTGTTTGTGGAACACAGATGCCCCCAGACAGCACATGTATAAAAAAATATAACAGCCCGATCACTAATCAAGGTCAAGGTCATGAGATCAAAAATTATGGTACCACTGGGTACAAAATGGGTTAATCTGTCTAATCTTACCAATAGGACCTGTTCAGTTAATATAACAAGTTCTGCCATTATATCTAATGTCGGTTTAAAGAGGGTTGCCTGTACTATATCACAAGAATTAGCCAAGAAAAATGGAGATTGGGTGTGTTCTCATAGTGAACAGAAAGAATCTGAAAATACTTTTACCTTCTTTGTTCAAACATGACTTTTTTTGTGTGTGTATTACCTTAAAACAAAAGAAGTTGTTTCATACAATTTACAAGTCTATGAATAACATGAGTATTAAATATCATTGATTGTAATGTCGTAAATGCACTGGATAAGGTTCTAACTTTTAAGACACATTCAAGCTTTCAGGATAGCGTATAACAAGTTTTATTTCTAAAGTAAATGCAGTAAAATTCTGCATTTTTGACCACCTAAAATTAAGACTAATTCTGGTTTGAAAAGTTTTCTTAGAAGTGTGCAGTTATTCTTTCATTGTGCTTTCTGAAAACAGTGTCTTCTGGTCAGGACCACCTTTGGGACTGTTCAAAAGTGGTCTTAAAGACCACTTTTGAACAGTCCCAAAAGGTGGTCTTAATATAGAAATTTTACTGTAAGTTTTTAACATTACTCCAAAAAACATCATGGGTACTTGTGTACTTATAACGATGAAATATAAAGCTTTAAATCAGTGTCATAAAATGATGGAGCAAAGTAATTTTCTTCTTTAGACTGCAAGTATTTTGATATTCATGACAAATAAATAATAATTTGTGAATAGGGACAGAGCTTGAGCCCTGAGAGGCAGTGTAAAATGGCTACCTTTAGAGAAACAACCTATCTATCAACCAGATCATCAGACAGGATGAGGGAGTCTACAAGCATGACCGCAAGCTCACAGAAATATTCACAATCTGTTACCACGGAGATGTACTGCGGGCCTTGCAGCCGTGATGGACAACATCATGATGCAGAGGGATACTGTATTGACTGCAGTGAATACTTCTGCAGTACCTGTATCAAACACCATAAAAATTTGAAGATAACCAAAAACCATGTGCTTAGAGATCGTAAAGCCATGCCAAAATACAGACAGATTTCAGAAACAAATGAAGATGAAACATCCATGGAGTCATGTGACATCCACAGTAATGAGCTGCTAAGGTATTATTGCAAAAATCATGATGAACCGTGTTGCAGTGTATGTGCTACATTGAAACATCGGCAATGCAATGACTTGCTGTATATTCCAGACATCAAAGCAAAGCAGACAAATAAGCAAAGTGAAGGAATGATCAGGCGTATTAAAACTCTGGTAAATCAGTTTGACAAGGTACTTGATGAAACAAATAAGACTAGAGAAGCTTTAGATAGTCAGGCACATGACTTTCAACAAGCTATAATAAAAGTTCATAAGGATATCATAGCCTTACTCCAAAATTTAGAAAACATAGTGACAAAAGAGATGACTGTTGTTTATGACAATGAGAAACCATATATTGTAAAACGAGCAGAAGCATGTGATGAAATTATGAAATCTCTACAGATCTCCAGCAGTAATCTTGATATAGCTTTGCAAAATGGTGTTGAAAGTAAAACCTTCCTACAACTGAAGAAGACTGCAAAACAAGTAGCACATTATGAGACAGTCCTTGAAGCAATGAAAAATAAGAATGCTGATACACTCCAATTTAAGTTTCAACTTAGCAACAATACAAGAGAACTTATCAAAAATATGTCAAGTCTTGGAACATTAGAAATCTTGAACCGACCAACAAAATCTGCTACTTTCATGACAGAGTTTAAAGTTACCTCTGCATGTGACCCATATCAGATCTGTGACATCACTGGATGCATTGTTTTGGGAGATGGAAGAATTGTACTAGCAGACATGTACAATGAAAGCCTTAAACTTTTTGGCAGCAACCATCAACTTGTAGCACATTCCAAATTATCAGTTGAACCATGGGACATAACTCTTGTTAACCCTGAACAGATAGTGATATCTCTTCCCAGAGAGAAGAAACTCCAATTCTATATTGTTGGAAACTCATATCTGAATCCTCGGCATAAAATATGGCCAACCATAACAAAGTCAAGTCAGTTTTATGGAGTGTCTTACCATCAAGAGAAGTTTTATGTTACTTGCCCAAAAGATGAGCCACCTAGTGTCAAAATTCTTGACATGCAAGGGAAAGAACTCAATGTGATAACCTCCAGTCCTCAGGAAAGAAACTTGTTCAATGATCCTCTCTATGTTACTGTAAGTCATGACGGAAAACAAGTGTACGTCTCTGACAGTGGAAACAACACTATTATTAGTGTAGATCTCAAAACAAATAATCAAATGAAAACATTTTCTGATCCGGAAAACAACCCTATGGGTGGACTGGTCGTACAAACGGATGGAAATCTCTATGTGTGTGGGTTCAGAACTAAAAGTATTCTAAACCTGACAAGCGACTGTATGTTTGTTAACAATCTGATAGGGAAAGAAAGTGGACTTAAAAACCCACAAGCGCTATGTTATTGTCCAATTCAGCATCATTTAGTGGTAACAATGCAAAAATCTGACAGAGTCAAAGTATTCCAGCTATCATAAACTTTCATTACATGAGCAAGTCTGTGAAATGAATACCCTCTAAACCACACTTTATATACAGAAAACTGGGGTTTATGAGGGTATACATTAGTTTTCTTATTTCTGCTCCAAGACATAGGTTGTGGGAACTCGTTAGAACTGCCTCAATGAGGTGGTTCTAATGAGTTCCCACAACCTTTGTTTGCAGTATAAATAAGAAAAAATATCATCAGAAAAGTAGCCATTTTGGAGTTTTCAAAAAAAAGCACTATGTCGAATGGGTGTGCTTTCGTAATATACCTGCAGTAATCTCGCTAGACATTACCATATTAGGTGACCATAATTATATGTACTAACAAATAAAATTTACTTCATAATGTTGTGTCTAACTAGAAAAAGTGTCCATAGAACACGGATGCCCCCACCAAAATACCATTCAGAAAAAAGGTTTTATATGTAATTGTAACAGGTATACCATGAAGTTATTATTAAGGTAGGTATCATTTTCAAGAGAACAAGAGTTGTCTGCCTTGTTCATGACACATCATCTCAATGACATGCATGCACCTGTAAAGTTTCATAAATATATTGCACATGGTTTAGAAGTTATGGCCCGGACATAGTTTACTATAAGGAACTAAGTCAAGGGCAGATAATTCAAAAACCAAACAAGAATTCCGCAGAAGGTGGCGTCGCACCTGCTAGGGGCAAAAGTCATAGGAGCCACAATCAGAACATTGTTATTAAATAAGTAAATGTAATAGAAGCACCATGCAAGGTTTGGTGGTTGTAGGCCTTATAGTTAAGAAGATATGGCATGTCAACCTAAAATGTGTAAAGTCAATGGAGTACGATAAATAGGTCAAGGTCACCGAGTCACGGTACATGCACAGTCAGTACATCTAGAAGCAGCATTATGCAAGATTTGATGGTTGTAGGCCTATTATTTGCAGAGATCTGGAACTTCGACGTAAAATGTGTCAAAGTTGCTGGAGCGTAAAATATAGGTCATGGTCACCAGGTCAAGGTACCTGCAGGGTCAGTACATCTAGGAGAAGCATTACACAAGATTTAATGGTTGTGAGCCTTTTATTTGAGGAGATCTGGAACTTTGACGTAAAATGTGTCAAAGTCTGTGGAGAGTAGAATATAGGTCAAGGTCATAATGTCAATGTACCTGCAGAGTCAGTACATCTAGGAGAAGCACTATGCAAGATTTTATGGTTGTAAGCCTTTTATTTGACAAGATCTGGAACATCAACTTCATTTGTGTCAAGGTCACCGGGTCAAGGTGCTTGCCTAATCAGGAGCTTAGGATGAAGTTTCATGAAAGGTTTGATGATTGTTTAGTCGTAGAGTTGATTACAATACAAACTTCGACGTAATAGTCAAAGTCACTGGAGCGCAAAATATAGGTCAAAGTCACCAGGTCAAGGTGCCTACAAAGTCAGAAGGTCAGGGAGATGCTTCATGTAAGGTTTGATGGTAGCTAAAGCTTGTTGTTGACTTAAATAAAAACTTTGACATAAATGTCGACTTTCGACTTAAATGTTAACAGACGGACGGACGAACAGACGCAAAATATAGGTCAAAGTCACCAGGTGAAGTTGCTTACAAAGTGAGAAGGTCAGGGTGATGTTTCCTGAAAGGTTTGATGGTAGCTGAGGGTTGTAGTTGACTTAAACAAAAATTTGGATGTAAATGTCGAACTTCGACATAATGGTCAAAGTCACTGGAGCGCAAAATATAGGTCAAAGTCACCAGGTCAAGGTGCTTTCAAAGTGAGAAGGTCTATGAGATGTTTCATGTAAGGTTTGATGGTAGCTGAGGTTTGTTTTGTTTGATTTGAGGTTTAATGTCCCCGTCAACACTGTAAAGGTCATTTTGGAGACGTTGCTTCCAATTTTGTGAGACTTTTACCCGACATTGAAATGAAATGACATCTCAAGCCCTGTCGTCCAATAAACCAGTAGGGTTTATTAGCATGGACGGTCCGCCTCGCACCGCGGTTCCTGGACAGGCTTAGATCCTCTAAGCGGTTTACCAGTACTAGTGTGCGGGCCGGATTCAGCTCTGCGTGGAAGCATCATGCAGCCCATATATTTCTTCAAGCCCCTATGGGCGGGGAGGCACTGCTGAGGTTTGTAAAATAAAAGCTTTGACGTAAATGTCGAACTTCGACGTAATGGTCAAAGTCACTGGAGCGCAAAATATAGGTCAAAGTCACCAGGTCAAGGTGCTTACAAAGTGAGAAGGTCTATGAGATGTTTCATGTAAGGTTTTATGGTAGCTGAGGTTTGTAAAATAAAAACTTTGACGTAAATGTCAATTTTTGACGTAAATGTTGAACTTCAACATAATGGTCAATGTCACTGGAGCGCAAAATATAGGTCAAAGTCACCAGGTCATGGTGCTTACAAAGTGAAAAGGTCTATGAAATGTTTCCTCAATGAGGCGATTCTAACAAATGTCTATTACATTTGTTTCTTGGAGTATTAATTTACAAGAATCTTTCATGACTATGGATCCGATTTAGGCATTTCCAACCCGAGGGAAGCCCAAGCCGCTCGGAATTGAGGCTAAACCTTGAGCTAAGAATTCATTCCATTGAAATTGTTGATATAAAGAGTTTTGCTGTTATAACGAATGTTGTTGTAATGTGGGTCCGGTATATTAAACAACACATCAACCCTTGTGGGTCATTTTGTGTTGTCTCCAGGTTTTGTTTGTTAATTTTGAGGTTTAGCATCCCCATCAGCACTGTATAGGCCATTTTTGAGACGTTGCTTCCAATTTTGTGGGACTTTTACCTGACAGTGAGATGTAGTGATATCTCTAAGCTCTGCCGCCCAATGGAACCAATAGGGTTTATAAGCATGGATGGCCCGACTCTCACCGCTTTGCCTGGGCAGGCTTAGATCCTCTAAGCGGTTTACCATACTCGTGTGCGGGTCGGTTTCAGCTCTGCGTGGAAGCATCATGCAGCCCATCTATTTCTTCAAGCCCCGATGGGCAAGGGCCAATCTCCAGGAGGTAAAAGAGATAGCAGAGGAGATAAAAGTGAGGGACAGAGGAGAAAAGAGGAAAATCAATGGAAGTGTAGAAACAAATTTATCATATGACGTCGCGTCTGAGAGTGTAATAACGCCATGTATTATTTTCGATAATCCACTAGTGGATTAAATATGCAAATTAGTTAGATACGCCTCGTAACGTTACATGTACAACGTCCTTAACGACGTCGCATTTACTAACGGCGGAATATTGACATTTTTGTACACAATTTTGAATAAAATGCGCTTTAAATGTCATATGATAACCAGAATCTTGCATTCGTGTTCATGTATTATTGAATTTATTAAACTCGTTGAGGAAAAGGAATAAAATGCTCGGCAAAGCCTCGCATTTTATCCCTTTTCCTCAACTCGTTTAATAAATTCAATAATACATGAACACTCATGTAAGATCCTCTATGTAACAATATTCCTCCTATACTTGTACCTGTTGCAAGGACAGAAAGGCCTTGCCCAGCTATCAACCAATATCAGTTTGACACCCCCGTGACACAAGTTACACGACACCTTTGCCTCACCCAACCACCACAAACAGGATTATACATAAGAGGTTAATCAGTACATGTACAGTGCACATTTTTCGACACAAACTGACAACTACCCATCTTGATTTGGCAGTTGGGATAGATTTGTTTGAATTGAGGATTTACATCCTATTTAGGTCATTTTAAAGATGTTTCCAATTGTGTGGGACTTTTACCCAACACTGAGATGAAAATGACTTCTCAAGCCCTGCCCCTCCCCATGAAACCAATAGGGCTTTTATGCATTGCATGGTCCCACTTTGCCTGACATTACTAAAACACCCCCGTGTGACATAGGGCTTCATATCTGTACTCCAAACATAAATTGTGGGTGCTCATTAGAACCATTGTGGTGGTTCTAACGAGTACCCACAACCTATGTCTTAGAGCAGAAACTAGAAAATTAATGTATACCCTAGTTTCCTCATATAAAGTGGGGTTTAGAGGTAAGGCTGCCACGATAAATCGTATAATCGATTAATCGATCGATAAATTCCACAAAAATGATTATCATTTCTGATTTGCTTTTAATCGATTACTTGATAGGTACAATTTACTACCCAAAGTTATGCCTAAAATAGCTGGGTGAGTGGCAAACAGTGCAGACCCTGATGAGACGCCGCATTATGCGGCGTCTCATCTGGGTCTTCACTGTTTGCTCAGGCCTGTCTGTTCAAATATACATATGGTAAAGTGCAACATATGGTAAAATAATGAAAAAAACCTTAGCGATTACTAATCGATTATCGATCGCATAGACAGGACTGATAATCGATTATCTTTTCATCTCCGATTAGCCAGCCCTATTTACAGGGGGAACAACCTACGTCAGAGCAGTGACGTCATAACCATTCTTAGGGTTGCCGGCGTTTACTACACAAAAGGCATTTGTCACAACACGTAGGCGCAGTCGGTGCATTAGATCGTAAAAGATTCAAACATACTGAAATCTGTCCCAGAAACGTGGCCTTTTGTTTAAATAATTCGACACAAGCTGATTTGGCAATGATGTCGGAACTATCATTGTTAGCAGCGCCGAATCAAATCTTGTGGCGAAGCTATCGAAGCCTTTTCAATGTTTCTAGGTGGAATAAGCTCACTGATGGGATGTAAATATTGTTCGTTACCAGCTGAAGTATGTTTTCTGAAGACTCGTAATGTACAAATCTAGTTTGAAGCATTTTATCTACCCTATTTACACCAATATGGCCCCTACTGAAATGGGTACGACATCTCTGCTATGACGTAGGTTGTTACCCCTGATTTAGAGGGGTGTACATTACACAGACTTGTTATAATGATGGCAGGCTAAGTCCTTCTAAGCAGTTCACCAGTACTCATGTGGGGTCAGTTTCAGCTCTGCATGGAGGCACTGTGCAGCCCATCTATTTCTCCAAGCCCAATGGGTGGGGCATTCAGAAGGGATAGAATAGAAAACAGAGGATATTCATGTGCAGGTCAGTATGGGCCTGCATGATTTAATATGATAGATTTTCTTTGGTTATTTCTGGAACAGCTTCAAAATATTTGTATTTTGGTTTATGGTTCTTTCAAGATATTTCACTATTTTTTAGCTGAATGTTAATCAGGTGGGAGACAGCCCCCGCCCCATAGGGGCTTGAAGAAATAAATGGGCTGCATGATGCTTCCACGCAGAGCTGAATCTGACCGCACATGAGTACTGGTAAACCGCTTAGAGGATCTAAGCCTGCCCAGGCAAAGAGGTGCGAGTCGGACCGCCCATGCTTATAAACCTTATTGGTTTCATTAGGCGACAGGGCTTGAGATGTCATTTCATTTCAATGTCGGATAAAAGTCCCAAAATGACCTTTATAGTGTTGATGGGGACGTTAAACATTAAATCAAACAAACAAATATCAGGTGGGAGAAAATCAGAGAACCCAAAGAAAAGCCACCTGACCTTCCATTTCAACAGATTTCTAACATGAACCCTGTGTTGCCACTCTGAAATGTTTATGTGCAGTGATTTAGAAATGTAAACACTTGTCCTATATTCCTTTTCAAAAAAGTATGACAATTTTAATGACTTATGAACATTAGAAATAATTTGATACTATATTTAAACAAAATTACTTTTGTTTTACAATACGGTTAGTCACCCAAAAAGCCAGACCTGGTAATTATCTAAAAAGAATAGTATTCGGTCAATAAAAAGAACAGGTCTCTTTACAAAACCAATTAAATTTCCGAAGTTTCTAATGGGATTAGATTCACCATCAGGGGACACAACTCTTTCACAAAATAATTTTGTCTCCCTTATCAGTAGGGTTCTACACTTACAGATGGCTCCTGAAGGAGCAAATTCTTTCCCTTAAGAGAAGAACCCTCTTTCAACAGGACTCAGATAACAGGCCAGTGCACAGGAAGTCACAAGTATTATCTCCCTTGCAAATGTTGAAAAATATGGCAGGTGACTAGATTTCCTTTAAACCTGGAGAGAGAGAAAGTGTAATGTAGCCAGGTCCAAAGAAAATATTCTAATAGGAAACACAAACAGCACAGTCTTAACTTAGACTGCACCCCAACATAAAAACGGAAACTGAAGAAAGCTTCATGCAGAATGCAAACAGCTAGATATCCAGCACCCTTCCCAACCTATTTCCCCAAATGTGCAGCAGGTAAGGCAGGTTCGAGTGACAAACATGCAGGTTAGTAAGTATGATAAGGACCCTTTTTTCAAGAGTGGGCTTGATGACATTTTAATTGGCATTTAAACTATTGTTCAAAAACAGGCACAAAGACTGCAATCTATAACATGAAATTCATATGCATGGATATAGTATGGACACATGTCAGTGTGATGCTTGCTACCATATATTTTGTAAAGATTCTGCTATGATGCAAATAAAGGGAATATTTGATGGTGATTTAAAGTCAAATATAAGAAGTTAGAATTTGAATAAGGCAAGATATGAGGCCTACAAGAGGGAGCCTAATCAAAGAGGTGTTGAACAGAAAGTTTTATAGGGCATGGAAGATCCATACGAAACGAACACAACGTCATGTCAGGTTTCTCCCAGATATTGTTGAGCACACTCCTAAGAAAGTACTTGAAGTTCTACCAGAAGTTGTTGAACATGATGAATATCCAAAACTCACAACAGCCTACCTGGATAAACTGGAGAAGAAATTGGGACTGGCAATTACTAGTTCTGCTTGTGGGCCTTGCTCAAGAGTTGGCCGGGTAACAGAGTCAGATGGCTACTGCAAGGAGTGTGATGAACATTTTTGTAGTGTCTGTATACAACAACATGAGGCTGTTTCAATATTCAAGAATCATAAACTTACTGACAATCATGAAATGCTAAAACAAAATGTCATAGAAGCAGAAACAGAGGAAGTGAAGGACACCTGTGATGACCATCCAGGAGAAGTGATGAGGTTCATATGTGTGGATCATCAACTACTCTGCTGCAGCATCTGTGCAACACTCAAACATAGACAGTGCAAAGAATTGGTCTATATTCCTGAACTTGACCCAAAAGAAACCAGCAAACAATGCCTGGAAACAGCAAAGAAGTTAGAAAATATAGCTGAGGATTTTAAGAATGTTAAAAGAGAAACCAATACAGTTAAGGAAAAATTGGATGTTCAAAAGAAAAACTTTGAAGAAGCTCTTCAAAACTTGTATGATGAGATAATGAAGATTCTAAATAAAGTTGTAGAAAGGCTCAGGAAAGAATTAACTACAGTGTATGACAGTGAAACAGAATACTTGATGCTGAGGACAAAAATGTGTGAAGAAGCTGTTAATGCAATTAAAAAAACAAATGTAGAGATAGAGAAAATACTTAAGAAAGGGAATGACAGCAAAAGTTTCTTGTTTGATAAAAATATAAATATTGACCAAATCCCTGACTATCACAGTTTGCTAGCTGACATGAGGTTAAAGAATGTTAATCCTCTTGAGTTTCAGTTCAAAAGCACTAGCAAACTACATGAACTTTCCGCTGCAATGTACAATATGGCATCTCTGAAAATTAAGAAAAGCCCACTGAAAACTGCAACACTATTATGTGAAGTCAGTACTAAGCATAAAGGTGATTTATATAAAGCCTGTGATATTACAGGGGCTGTTGAGTTACCAAATGGCAAAGTTGTTGTTGTTGACATGTACAATGAAAGCCTTAAACTCCTTAATACTGATTACAAAGTTGTAGCCCAATACAAACTAATGACTGCTCCCTGGGATGTATGTTTCATTAAGGATCACCAAATTCTTGTTACATTTCCAAAAGAAAGAAGGCTGCAATATTTCAATGCAAATGGTACATTCACACCAGGCAAGAAAATTGGACGTTACAGCTGCTTCTATGGAGTAGACTATCACCAAGACAAAATTTTTGTAACATGTCCGAGAGACAAACCTGCAAATGTGAAGATTTTGGATGTGGAGGGAAAGATTCTGAAGCAGATTTCAACACAACCTGGAGAACAAAGCTTCTTTGTAGATCCACTATTTATAGCAGTGAGATTTGACGGGAAAATGATCTATATTTCGGACAGTGCTTGCAATACAATAACAGGATTAGAACTAAAACTCAATGGCAAAACTGTTACACATGAAGAACCCAAAGGCAATCTATTTGGAGGTCTGGCTCCATTACCTGATGGCAGTGTGTACCTGTGTGAGTTCAATGGGAAGAAACTTATTCAGTTTAGCTATGACTGTAAATATCTTAGAGACTTCTTGGAAGTGACAGGGGAGAAAAATAGTCCTACCAATGTCATATATTGTCCAAAACAGTGCAGACTAATTGTGTTCACACAGAGGAGTGAGAAATTTAGAGTCTATCAATTAATGTAAATGTACGGAAACTTCAATAATGGGGAAACTGATGACTCAAACTTGCTATTCCATCATATTCAGGTGTCCGTGTATTAAAACACCCCTATAAACCTCACAGACTGTAAACTAGGGTTGTGGGTTGATTGTATCTATTCCTGATCATTGCCTCAACTTCTAGTTTACAGGGGGTATACATAATTATTTTTTATTTCTGCTCCAAGATATAGGTTGTGGGCACTAGATGGAACCTGAGGCGGTTCTATCAAGCACCCACAACCTTAGATTAGGGCATGAATAAGAAAATTTTCACTAATTTTCAACAGAAAAATAACTGTTTTTTATATATGATGGAATCCACTTTGTTACACAGATGTGTTATTGCAATGCAGTCCCAAGGGGAATTATCCAAGAACTCCAGATATGAATATATTTATTATAACTTGTTGAGATTTTCTTATTTTAACCCTTGCTGAATATTTTAATTTGCCACACCCATTTCTGTTTTGTTTGATTTGAGGTTTAACATCCCCGTCAAAGCTGTACAGGTTATTTTGGAGAAACTGCTTCCAATTTTGTGGGACTTATACCCGATATTGAGATGAAATGTCATCTCAAGCCCTGTCGCCCATTGAAACCAATAGGGTTTATAACATGGACGATCTGATTTGCACCACTAAGTCTGGGCTAGCTTAGGTCCTCTAAGCGGTTTACCAGTACTTGTGTGTGTCCGGTTTCAGCTCTGCGTGGAAGCATCATGCAGCTCATCTATTTCTTCCAGAACGGATGTGCAGGGGCTAACACCCATTTCTGACTATCAGCCAATCAAATTACTTCAAGCAATTTTTCATTCAAGTTGTAGGCTGAATGACAAACAGAGCAGATCCTGATCAGATGGCTTCTACAGGAGCCATCTGATCTGGATCTACACTGTTTGCAAAGGTAGGGGTTGTTGTGAGCAGCAGGCTAAGGGTTAACTTGAAAAGAAGTGCATATATGTTGTGTGTAGTCATCAGAATTGCTTCACACGTGAGACAATTCTGCTTCACATGTGAGACAATTCTGCTTCACATGTGAGACAATTCTGCTTCACATGTGAGACAATTCTGCTTCACATGTGAGACAATTCTAATGAGTACAAAACAACACACATTTAGTTACAGATGATCATCTAGAAATGATCAACAGCACTTTAACAAGTCTGTAAAATGAATAACCCCTCTAAACCCCACTTAATATGGAGAAAAATGGGCTTTGCAATGGTATATAATATTTTCTTTATTTCTGCTCCAAGACACAGGTTGTGGGTACGCATTAGAACCGCCTCAACGTTTGCGGTATAAATAAGAAAAATATCACAGATTTTCATAAGGAAAGAAGCCATTTTGGAGATGTAGAAAAAATGCACTTTGTCAAACGAATGTGTTATCATAACGATAGGACCAAGGTTCAATCTATGTGGTACTAATGCCTTAACCTGAGGTTACAGGATCATGTACGTACTTATGTAAACACCTGCAGTACAGATGGACATACGTACATACACATGCACGTACATACAGAAAATGATGTAAAGATACATGTACATGTATATTCCAAAATTATTACCGCCATGCCTCCTGACCTGGGGACAGTTGCTCAAAACTAACGACGTCGTTGGTCATTGAATATGGCAAATATGCTGAAATTTTTGCTGAAAATATGTGAGCAGCTTTTGCGAACGCAAAAGCTGCTCACCTTTTTTCAGCAAAAATACCAAAATTTAAGATATTGTACTTGTTAACAATATGACCACTAACGAGCATGTTAAGCTTACGATGCTTTGAACAACTGGCCCCAGGACTCAAGGTTAACGATTTTTTTTCAGACTCGACTCAGCTCAGAAACGAGATGCCTTTCCAATGTTTTTTGGCCCAAGATAGACCTTGATAATCAGAAATTTTGTTATAGAAAACAGTGATATGCAGACTACTTTTGAACTAGAACTGTCAGAGGATCTGACTATAGCCCCACTATAACGCTATCAGAAAAGAAAAATACAAGAAAAAAAAATGTTTTCAGCTTTCAGCTATGGAACTGACAAGTATTATTACTGTACTTTGTAACAAATTATTCCAAAAGTAGGCAATCAAGAGTTATGGTTCATGCGCTCTGCACATCGGCTTATAGTGCGTTATATTTGTGTGAAGTTTCATGAAAATACCTCAAACGGTTTTTGAGTTATGGAGCAGACAAGGTTAAAATTGCCACATTTTAATGTTCAAAGGGCAATAGCTCCCAAAGTAGGCAATCCAGAGTTATGGTTCATGCGCCCTGCACATCATCTCATAGTGCTTTACACTTGTGTGAAGTTTCATGAAAATAGCTGAAACGATTTTGAGTTATCATGAATAAAGGAATTACTAAATTACAGAATTACGGAATCACAGGACAAGGCAAATCCAATATAGCCCCCACTTTTTCAAAGCGGGGCTATAATAATAGGTGACAAATTAAAAGACATCCTAACATCTGACCACAAAATCTATTTCAGCCTCACTATCTGTCCTGACTACAAAAGACTCAGAATTCGGTAGTCCAGAACCAGAAGATGGTTGATGTGATCGGCAAACCTCTGATGCGCAGTCTGATCTCAGTCTTTGCTGGTCACATGTATTTTAACCCTTATCTTGCTGTTCACGACAACCCCTATCTTTGCAAACAGTGTAGATCCAGATCAGATGGCTTCTGAAGAAGCCATCTGATCAGGATCTACACTGTTTGGTATTCAGTTTATGAATTTGTAGCAATAAATTGCATCCAGTAATTTGACTGCTTAATAGACATAAATGGGTGTGGCTTAAATGAATATTCAGCAAGATAAGGGTTAATTTGTGTCGTGCCAAGACTCATTGGTAGGTTATTTCAACATACCTGCAGAATGCATCATTCATCCGTGTAATTAGTATTGCTTTGTCTTCTTTACATTTCATACACACTCTACCAATACTGAAATACACAAAATAAGCCAACACATGAGAAAAGATATCTTATCAAGTTTAGGGCCCAGCCCATCAGGGCTTGGAGAAATAAATTGGGCTGCATGGTGCTTCCATGCAGTGCTGAAACTGTCCAACCATTTGAGTACTGGTTAACTACTAAGTAGGTCTCAAATGAATTGAATATTTGATGTAATCAGATTGGTTGATAGTTAGAAATGGGTGTGGCTAATTAAACCAAATGTGTCTACCTACCTTTGCAAACAGTGTCAGCCTCGATAGCGCAGTGGTTAACGCGTTCGACTTATGATCGAGAGGTTGTGCGTTCCAATCCGGCCATCAGTATAGAGGTGTGTCCTTGGGCAAGACACGTAATGACACTGCCCCACTCCACCCAGGTGTAAATGGGTAGCAGTGGTGTAAAAGCCACTGCTTCTCTCTCGCTTGTGTGTGAAAACACCCGGAATGAGTGTTCTAGGGTGATTTAATAAGCTTGAAGCTTTCATCGCAATCAAACTATAATAAATTAGTATAAACTAAACAGTGAAGATCCAGATCAGATGGCTGATCAGGATCTAAACTGCTTCTCATTCAGTTTTTGAATTCAAATGAATTGAATATTTGATGTAATCTGATTGGTTGATAGTCAGAAATAGTTGTGGCTAACTAAATCAAAAGAGTCTATACATGAGAACCAAAGCACTGACAGCATTGGTGGGTCACATTATGAAAACATGCCTATACGAATACATTGTAAATTTTACCACCGAAAAATGAAACTTTTCAGATGAAAAATTGAGATATTTTTCTTATTTCTGCGCAAAACATAGATTGTGGATACTCGTTAGAACCGCTGCGCCGAGGCGGTTCTAACGAGTACCCACAACCTATGTTTTTGAGAAGAAATAAAAAATAATGTATACCCCTGCAAACCCCAGTTTTACTATATAAAAATGGGGTTTAAGGGGGTCAAAATGATATAGGCGTGTTGTGATGTTGTCCCTGAGTGTACATTTTGTAAGTTGGAAAAATAGTCCTGAACTGGGACTTATGACGGTTGCCAAGAGCACATACCTAATTGTTTGTTTGTTTGATTTGAGGTTTAACCTCCCCGTCAGCACGGTAAAGGTCATTTTGGAGACGTTGGATTTTGTGGGACTTTTACCCGACATTGAGATGAAATGACATCTCAAGCCCTGTCGCCCAATGAAACAAATAGGATTTTGACAAGAGCATCTAGCTTCTGCTATTCACCATGTGGGTGCCAGTCAAATCTGATTGGTTGAACAAATTCAGTGTTAACTGAGGTTTCAGAGTTCATTGATTTGTTTTGTTTGATTTGAGGTTTAATGTCCCCGTCAACACTGTAAAGGTCATTTTGGAGAAGTTGCTTCCAATTTTGTGGGACTTTTACCCAACATTGAGTGAAATGACATCTCAAGCCCTGCCGCCCAATGAAACCAATAGGGTTTATTAGCATGGACGGTCCGTCTCGCACCGCGGTTCCTGGACAGGCTTAGATCCTCTAAGTGGTTTATCATTACTAGTGTGCGGGCAAGACAAGAGCATCTAGCTTCTGCTATTCACCATGTGGGTGCCAGTCTAATCTGATTGGTTGAACAAATTCAGTGTTTTACTGAGGTTTCAGGGTTCATTGAGAAATACTAGGTGTCAGTAATGTTCTCCTGCTGTTTGTTTTATTGCTTTTTGCTGAGAAACCCCTTTAACCACACTGCTACATAAAGAAAGTATTTTATGCAGATGAAAGCAGTACAGGCTCTGATAAGTGTGAAAAGTGTTCATAACCTCAGTACCTTTAGGAATCCAGGGTAACCACTGAAGACCTGCATAGACTGCTCACATATGCAGACAAGCGGGATATTTTGCCGACTGTAAATATGTTAGGCATCTTTTGACATGATGCAGCTCATAGTTTCTAAATGATAACATCATTTTAATGAGTTGCAGGGAATAGTTTACTTTAGCATGTTTAGTTATGATAGGTGATGGAAGAAGTCTGAAAAAAATCAACCAATCATAGCCAAACGGCTTCCAGGAGCAGAATTTATACCTGAAAGCTCTTATGATGAGCTATTTGCTCTTGCATTCAACCCTTAAATTCCTGTACTGTTACCGAATAGTGTAGACCCTGATCAGACACCACACTGTGCAGCATCCGATCTCAGTCTATACTGTTTGTCAAGTGAGTGTTTGAGTTCTACATGTATGTCCCACCAACAGCTAAGGTCATACGGAAATGGGACCTTGGTTTAAAGACTCATCCTAAAGTCTGGAGAAGCCCAGGATCGATCCTGAGAACCCTGGTTTACAATGTGAGTAGTGTAACCACTACACCACAGAGGCTTCAGTACTGTTTTTCAAACCCAACACATAAATCAAGTCCAGATTCTATAGATAACCCTTTTACGCAACATTCTGACCTCACATCAACATGATAAATAAGAACACTGCAAGCATTTTCTATAAATAACACTTTATTGGATTTCCTTTAGTGATAGTCAAGTGGACATCAGCTTAGTAACTTTGGGTTGATTGAAAATTGAACCAAAAAAAGGCCCTTAGAATTTTTTGCATAAAAACGTCTGTTAACTCTTATCCTGCTGTTCAAGACAACCCCTA